>CM053583.1:277001718-277047258 GCA_028627135.1 Pseudochirops cupreus | reverse complement strand
AATCTGACTGGTAAGATGTGGTACGTCAAAGTTGTTTTGATTTGCATTTCTCAAATCAATACTGATTTAGAGCATTTTTCCATAAGCTTATAGATATCTTTAATTTCTACCTCTGAAAATTGCCTGTTCATATCCTTTGCCCATTTATCAATTGGGGAATGACTTCTAGTATAGTTTTTGAAAGAGAAACCCACATAGCATAGTCAGCCTCTATTTTGTTTCTTATTTTGGACTTGATTGAGAACAGAACTGATTCACAAGATAAGTTGTTATAAATGGAATTAATGGTGTGTGAGAATGTTCCCAAAAGATGATGCTTTTCCAAAGGTGCAGCAAATATACTATAAAAATTAACTGGAGGGGCAGATGGTGGTGCAGTGAATAGAGCACTGGCCCTGGAGTCAGGAGGACCTGAGTTCAAATCCAACCTCAGACACTTGACACACCAGTGGTGTGACCTTGGGCAAGTCACTTAAACCCAATTGCCCTACCTTTCCCCCCCAAAAAAACCTGGAAATCAATTCCAACATAATAATCAAATATCTACCTAATAAGGGCTAACTTTTATGTAGCACTTTAAGGTTTGAAAAGCACTTTACAAATATCTCATTTGATCATCACAACAGCCCTGGGAGGTATGATTATTCTCCTCTTAAAGATGGGGAAACTGAGATAGACAGAAGTTATGTGATGTACTCAGGTCCAAACAGCTAACAAGTGTCTGAGACTCAGTTTGCATTCAAGTCTGTCCTAAAGCTGAGTTCAGCACTCTATATGCTGTGCCAGCCAATGATTCTTTGTGTTACACTGCATTGATGAGATACATCTATACAGGATGCTTTGTAAATAAAATCTTGTTTCTACCTGCTTTGCACTAATTGAATTAGAATGAAATAGCTAGGTGGTTCAGTGGATACAGTTCTGGGACGGGAGTCAGAAAGACTTGAGTTCAAATCCAGTCTCAAATACTTACTAGCTATTTGTGTGATCTCGAGCAAGTTTCTAAACCTCAGTTTCCTTATCTGTAAAATGGTTATAACAATAGCACTGCTTCACAGGCTTGTTGGGGGGATCAAGTGAGATAGTCATTACAAAGTGCTTAGCACAGTGCTGGCACCATTAAAATGTTAGCTATTATTATTGTTATTATTTCAATAAATCCTAGGTTGAATTCTTTTGTAAATATTAATTAGAATGTTAATTAGATTAATAATAACATAATAATAAATAATAAACATATTAATACATCCCAGGGCTGTCGTGATGATTATCTCCTTGGGCATGCATCATTTTCCCCAAGCCCAGAATATTCTCCCTCCCTGTCTTCCTCCAGATAACACCTCCTCCATGAAGCTTTCTCTGATTTCTTCAGCTTTCAGTGTTCTCTCCTTCCTAAAACATTCTTTGAATGCTCCATCTGATCTCTCCTTTACCCCTATCACACCCCACCTGGGATTACATGCATATGTACACAGGTTGTATCTCTACAGCCTTTAAGACCTTCAATATTCTGTCTGGCATCAAGTCTAGGATCACAAGTTGTGTGACCAGAGGAATTACTTCAGACCTCGTTGGCTTAGTTTCTTCATCTGTAAAATGGTGATATTTCATTCCCTACCTCAATGAGTTGTTTTAAAGATCCATAGAATCAGACTTGGAAGGGACCTTACAAAGATATTTATATACCTTAAAGTACTTCGCAAATATGAATTATGATTATTAGTCCTATACAGTGGGGTTAAAGGAAAATTCCAGAAGGGTAAGGATCTTGTCGATTCTTGTCAATCAATGGCTTTATTCTTCGTATAGCTGGGGGAGAAGGGGGTTGTTGGGAGTATTTTTTGAGGCAATGAGGTCCCAGGGTTACACGGCTTGTAAGTGTCCGAGGCCAGATTTGAGGTCAGGGAGGGTTTCCCTGTTTATCCCCCACAAAATCTGCTTCCCAGGTAAGAAAGATGAGAAAGAGACACCTGGATGGCATCCACAGATGTGGAATTCAAACAACAGGCTGTGAAGATATGTAAGCCTGAGAAACCTAAATGGAGTTTTGAGTGTTTAAGTGTGAGGCAAAGAAACCAATGGATTTAGTGAGAAGCAGCAATTCACCTGAGAAGCATAGATCCTCAGTGGGGAGCAGAAGCTGTTAGGTGCTGTGGTGATGCAACCACTAGATGGCGCCATTGCCTCAAGGACCAGCACACATTCATGCCCATTTAGAGCTTTACCGTGACTTACTAATGCAGCTCCACTTTCAAGCAATTTGCAAGCGAAATCAAAACCACATGCATAAAGAGAATAGTCTGCTAGAGGCTGCGCAGCCTGTGTAAGCCAGGAAAGGTGAAACCTTTGCCTTCACGACCAGCGGAACACAGACAGAAAAATCCCCTGCTTTAGGACTGACCAAGCTAATTCACACAATAGTCATATTCCTGAAAAAGATCACACAATCACAGAATGTAAGGGTTGGAAAGGACCTCAGAGGCTATGTAACTTACACAAAAAGCGCTTGATTAAGTGCTTGTTGACTAACAGTTAGGTCATGGATCCAAGGCTTGAAGGGCCCCTAGAAAGCATCTAATCCTATGTTTTCATTTTACAAGGGAAGAAACTAAGGTTCAGAAAGATTAAGTGACATTATAGTTATATGATAGTCTAAGTGGCAGAGCCAAGATCTAAACATGCCGTTTTATGGTTCCAGAATCCCTGGTCTTTCTATTGAGTCACAGCTTGAATGTGAAAAGCTGAAATCATCCCTCGGGCCCAGAGCTCCATTTTGCTGTTTACAGTCAGAGTCGATAATTCGGAAAGGCCAAAAGTGTTCCCCCTTCATCTTCATAGATGAGGAAACTGGACCTAAAAAGGTTGACTTTCTCAAGGACCCATTTGTAGCAAGAGATAACCTGGGATTCAAACTCAGCTCCTGTCACTCCAAGCCAATGGTTCTTTCTGTTATGACACATTGATGAGATACATCTATACGGGATGCTTTGTAAATCATCTTATTTTCACTTGCTTTGCACTAATTGAATTCAGTATGGAATAGCTGGGTAGTTCAGTGAATAGAGTTCTGAGTCTGGAGTCAGAAAGACTTGAGTTCAAATCTAGTTTCAGATACTTACTAGTTAGTTGTGTGGCCCTGAACAACTTTCTTAACCTCAGTTTCCTCATCTGTAAAATGGGGATAACAATAGCACCTACTTCACAGACTATTGTAGGGATCAACTGAGATAGTCATTGTAAAGTGCTTAGCACAGTGTTGGAACCATAAAAACATTAGTTATGACTATTGTTATTATTTAAATAAATCCTAGGATGAATTTTTTTGTAAAGCAAATATTCCTGAATTATCCTATGAATAAATCACATATGAATATTTGCTCTAAAATCTAGGTCTATTGAAGTTACTTAAGTTATTTCAGTCACTTAAGTTAGCAAGTACTTAAGTTATTGTTAAGTTATTTCAGATACTTTAAAGCGAGGTACACATATAGGGTGTCCCAAAGGTCTTAGTGGAGTCACCGTGTTTAATGATATTTCCTATGTGCCATAACAACTGTGAGAATAGGCTGTGGTGAGGGTAGGACAGAAGTTAAGAAGCAAAACAAAGTAAGAGGCCACGCTCTTTACTGACACGATCTAGGTCCACAAGATGCCTCTGTAGATCATAGGCGTGAGAGCCGGAAAGCATGGTAGAGGGCTTCAGCTCCCAAACTCTGATTTTACTAGTGGATAGAGGGCTAGGGTTGGAATCAGGACAACCTGGGCTCGAACCCTGCCTCTGACACTCATGAGATCACAGATTTAGAGGCAGAAAAGGACCTTGAAGGTCATCTAGTCCATTTCCCTCTTATTTTTGTTATTGTTTTTGAGTCATGTCAGTCCTGTCCAACTCTGCATGATCCCACTGGATGTTTCCTTGGCAAAAATACTGGAGTGGTTTGCCATTTCCTTCTCTAGTTCATTTTACACATGAGAAAACTGAGGCAAACAGAGTTAAGTGACTTGCCCAGGGTCACACAGCTAGTAAGTGTTGGAGACCGTTTTACACTCAAGTTCTCCTGACTCGAGGTCCAGTGCTCCTATCCACTGGGCCATCTGGGACCAGATAGAACAAATCAAATCCATCCTCACCATGAGAGAGGGGAAGGAGTAAGCATTTATATAGTGCCTGCCAAGTGCTAGGTACTGTGATAAGCACCACCCAGCTACCTTTCTTTATTTTACAAATGAGCATCTGAGGCCCAGAGACTGTTAGTGACCTGTCTGAGATGACACAGGATAGAAATGGCAGAGCTGGGATTTGAACCCAAGCCAGTGCCCTTTCCACTGCATCACACTGCCTGAGGAAATCATTTCAGCAATCTGAAGCTGAAAGTTAGAAATGATAAGTGGTGGAAAGACTTATATGACCTGATGCTGAGTGAAGTGAGCAGAACCAGGAGAACATTGTTCACAGTAATGGCCATATTGTGCAATGATCAACTTTGATAGACTTAGCTCTTCTCAGCCATGGAAGGATCTAAGACAACTCCAAAAGACTCATGATGGAAAGTGCTGTTCACATCCAGAGAAAGAACTATGGATTCTGAATGCAGATCTAAGCATACTATTTGCTCTCTCTTTTTTGTTTTATTTTATTTTGTTTTTTCTTTCTCATGGTTTCTCCCATTCATTCTAGTTCTTCTATACAATATGACCAACGTAAAAATATGCTTAATAAGAATGTGTGTAAAGAGCCTATATCAGATTGCACACCATCTTGGGGAGGAGAGAAGGGAGAAAGGTGGAGAAATTTAAAATTTGTGGAAGTGAATGTTTAAAATTAAAAATAAATAAATTATATACATATATGTATATATATTCAGCAGATAGATATAGATAAAATTATATATAAATATATTAAATTTATATATATGTGTGTGTGTATATATATACATATATATATATATCAGTTTTCCCATCTATAAAAATGGAAATAAAAATAGTACCTACCTCCCAGAATTGTTAGGAGGACAAAATGAGATAATATTTGTAATGTGCTTCGTAAATCTTAATATATAAACATTTATTATATATAAAAAATAAAAATAGATGGTAGGTGGGGCTAGGGGCAGGAATGGAGGGTAGGTATCAGAGATTCTTGACACAACCTCTATGTGCTGACACATAAGAAAGAGATTCCCAATTGGGGCCCAGATATAAATAAGTGGGACAATGCTTCCAATTGCCCCCATGTGGTTATAGTCCTGTTACAGACCTTTTTGGTGCCTCAGACTTCATGTAGTACTTTGTTCCCTTCTCATGCATTTATCACATAATACTGAGTGTATGTGCCTGTTATCCCTTCCAGGCTGTGATCCCTATGACAGCAAGGGCCATGTCCTAACTAAATTACATGCTTCTCCTGTACTTAGCACAAAAAAGACACAAACGTTTGTGTGGCAGGAACAGGGACATTTCTTTACCCTAGCACAGTGTGGGGGAGTGTAATGGTAATGGGAATTTGAAGATCTTCCCTGTCCCTTAATAGAGACAGGAATTTGGAGACCTTCTCTGCTTCAAAGATCTTCCCTGTCCCCTAACAGGCCAAATGTCATCACATGGAGCCTGTGGTGGGAGGAGTTTGCTGAAGGGTGAAGTAGAGCCTACAAGAAGCTGAGAGTCAGAGCAGTTAGAGACTGAGGGAGGAGAGGACACACCTAAGGGAGATAGTTAGGCTTGTGAGTAAATGTTGGTTTGTGCAAAGGCTAAAGGATGATGTGGGTCTCTGTGGTGTTATGGCTTATTAACTTCTTTGCAGCTACAATGGATTCATTCAGCTTTCTGGTTTGGGGATTTGGTTTTCTGGTACCTGAATAAATGTTTTTGCTTCTGTCTTCTATATGGAGAGTCTGTTATATTTTGCAATTGAGCACTATGCCAGCATATTTACAGTCACTGTCAGTGCTATGAATATTGCATTGGCACTATGGGTAGTAAAAAGAGTGCTGGGCTTGGAGTTGGAAAAAGCCTGGGTTCAAATCCTACCTTAGACACTTACTAGCTGTGTGATCACAGGCCAGTCATTTAATCTCATATGTAAACTGATGATAATGATATTCTTGGAACCTACAATTGAGGTAACTCATGTAAAGTGTTTTGTAAACCTTACATCACTACATATTTTTTCTGATATTAGGAGCTTTTGTTATTAGGATTATTAGGCTCTCCCCTCAGGTTCAACCCCTTATCTTAAATTATTTGTAATTTGAATGAACCTACCCATAGCACCCCCTTGAGGGTCTATGGGATTCTAAAGGAATAAGGAGAGGGGGAAGTAGGTCTAGGAATTCTACCAAACCATAAGCACAGGTAGAAGACACACCACCTAGATGCAAGGAGACAAAGAACACCAAACTATGAAGCCAACATGGTGAAGCATGGATTAGAAGCAGGAGTGGGAAATCTGTGGCCTCGAGGTCACATGTGGCCCTCTAGGTCCCCAAATGCAGCCCTTTGACTGAATCCAAACTTCTGTTCCAGAATCTGTGGAGTCTAGATTCCATCAAAGGACCGCATTTAAAGACCTAGAGGGTCACATGTGACCTCAAGACCACGGGTTCCCCACCCATGGGAGTGATGGTCAAGTCAAGAAGATTTGAATTCAAATCCAGCCTCAGACACTAATTAGCTGTATGACTCTGAGTCGCAGAACCACTGTTTGCTTCAGTTTCCCCATCTGTAAAAATGGGAACAAAAATAGCACCTACTTCCCAGAATTGTTAAGAGGACAAAATGAGATAGCATTTGTAATGTGTTTCATAAACCTTAAAACTCCATATAAGTATGAACTATTATTAATGGCAGTGGAGACATATTTGGAAGTCACAAGAGGTACACGTTTGTCCTGACCTCTGGGAGGACTTTTCTGTCGAGCCAGAGGGATTGCACAAATCATCGTACAAAGGTAAACTTCAGAGGGAAGGGCCCTGGTCTGGAGTTATGGCTTGTGCAGTATTGCAATATGTCACAGAAGTTCTGAAGTACTCTTCCCATGCAAGCCCATGACAGAGAGCTGGATACCTGAGAAAGAGAAAGTGAGGTCATCTGTTGGGAGCTGAGGAAAACTGCTGTTGGAATGAAGTAGAGAGTATAATGCCACTGGAAATGGTAGAGAAAGACCAGCACCAACTGCTGGCAAATTACAGGTAGAGTGATGCTCCCCAGGGTGCCAGAGAAAACACAATGGGAAGTAGTGACCTTGCTTCTGGGAGCTTCAGATAACTGCAGACAGACTGACAAGGAAAGAAGTGGCTTCATCCAAAGGAATCACGGAGCATGGGACCAACAAGGAGCAACCTCTACCTTTGATATGAGATATATAAGAGCAGCAGCAACACCTTGGGTAATATTAAATAGTGATTATCTCAATGGGGGTGATGAACCCCAAGACTGAGTAATCCCCTAAAGTGCACCAAGGTCCTTCCTGTTATGGGCAGGTCCATGACACAGAAATCACCCCGGAATTTATTATTTTTAATTGAATTAAATCTGAATTTGGGGAGCAGAGTCATAATTGGGTGAGATTGTGGCTTACATAATTGGTTTAGGATTGTCCTCCCACCTGCTCTTCCTGCCACTCTTCTATCTGCTGATATATCTAGATCCTCAGACAGGAGGTTTTTTATTTTTGTTGTTCAATCATTTCAGTCGTGTCTGTCTGACTCTTAATGACCCCCTTTGGGGTTCCCTTGGTAAAGATGTTGGAGTGGTTTGTCATTTCCTTCCCCAGCTCATTGTATAGATGAAGAAACTAAGGCAAACAGAGTTAAGTGACTTGCCCAGGTTCACATAGCTAGTAAGTGTCTGAGGCCAGATTTGAACTCAGGAAGATGAGTCTTCCTGATTCCAGGCCCCGCATTCTATTCACTGCACCACCCAGCTGCCCAGAGTTATTTATAGGTGAGAATAATAATCACCCAAGACCACTCTTTTTGTTCATTCTTTAAGCTTTGTGAACCACATGCTTACAAGTTGAGTTACTAGGCAACTAGGTAGTGCAGCAGACAGAGCACTGGGTTTGGAGTCAGGAAGACCTGAGTTCAAATCCAGTCTCAGATACTCACTAGCTATGTGACCCTGGCAAGTTACCTAATTTCTGTTTCCTTAATTTCCTCATTCATATAATGGAATAGTACCAAGCTCACATGGTTGTTGTGAGGAGCAAATGAGATGTTTGCAGAACACTTAAACAGAATGCCTGGAACATTGTAGGCTCTCTATATAAATGCTTATTTGCCTCCCCTTCCACTAGAGTTTGGGCAATGATGTGGAAAATGGAGTCAAAAAGATCTGAGTTCAGATCCAGCCTCAGACACTTACCAGCTGTGTGACTCTGGGCAAGTCATTTAAGCCTGTTTGCTCAGTTTCCTCCTTTGTAAAATGAGCTGGAGAAGGAAATGGCAAACCACTCCAGTGTCTTTGCCAAGAAAATGTCAAATGGGGTCATGAAGAGCCAATCAACTGAAAAACAAGTAGGCAACCACCCCCCTAGAGCTGGCAACAACACTTGGGTGATATTAAATAGTAATTTTCTCAAAGTGGGCAACAAACCCCAAAATTGAGTAAACCCCTAAAGTGTACAAGGCCCTTGCCATTATGGGCAAGTCTATGACCACAGAAATCACCCCAGAATTTATTATTTTTAATTGAATAAAGCTGAATCAAGGGAAGCAGAGTCATAATTGGGCAAAATTGAGGCTTACCTCTGATTGTCCCCCTACCTGCTCTTCCTGCCACCTCTTCTATCTCCTGATATCTCTAGATCCTCAGACACAAAGTGTCCTCATATTGGATGCTTTAAAGCTTCTCTCTTATGTGTCTTACCAAAGCCTGCTTTCTTTGATTGTCATAGGAATTTTGAGATTTTGTAGGATTTTAGAGCTGAATGGAACCTTAGCAAACAGCTAGGCCAGTCCCTTCATTTTATAGATGAGGCCAATAGAAATTCAGTGGTTCACCTAAAGTCCTATAGCTAGAAAACATCAAAGTCAGGATTAAAAATCAGAATTACTAACTCAAGTCTAGATTTCTTTCTCATGCTATGGCAAAGGCAATATCCTATGCACCCAAATTATTCTCCTAATTTATCCCACCTCATACTGCAATGACCAAAATTCATATTACCTCAGTGATATGAACTATTAGAAGGAAATTCATGTGTTTAAATTAATTCTTAAAATAGCTTCATGTGTTGGCTCTCCCAGGAGGATTTGAATTTTACGAGAAAACCAAAGAAATGTTAAGGAATGTGTCTGGTTAAAAGAGTGGATCTCTAAATTTCAGAACCCTGGGTAAATCTCTAGTCACCTCTCTTTATGGCTCTAGTTATAGATATGATTCTTTAAAGCATATCAGAATGAATAAGAGATTGAGCCTCAAAGCCAAGAAGACAAGGGGTCATGACACATACTGGCCATGGGACCCTGAGCAAGTCACTTAACTTCTCAATGCTCCAAACAACTCCCTAAAACTAGAAGATACAGAAAAGATTGGTAGAGGCAGTTTTCTCACCTTTTAATTCCTTATAGTAATGAAAGCATAAGTCCTATCCCTGTCCCTGTCCTGTGAAAACACCTATTAGCCTCCTCCTTACAACTCTCCTAAGTGCTGGAATGAAGCATATATTGGATATAATTGATTCCTTCAATTCATGTAATTCTATCAATGGCTGTACTAAAGTACAACTTATCACTCTCACCCAGTTACTGGGTCTGGATCTCCTTAAGAAGACACTTGATTTGAGTCTAAGTTTTCTCTCTTTGAGTTAAGGACATAGACAAGAAAATCTAATGAATACTGGGTATTGGTACAGAATCAGATCAATTAAAACTCAGCCTGTTTCAATGATAAGCTATATGTGAGCTGAGAAAGAAAGGCTATTCACACTGGGACCAATACCTTACAGAAAAGACCCAAAGTCCTGTCTCCATGTTTCAGAGAAGAGACAGGACCTCACTCTTCAAACCATGCCCCAAATATCCCACACAGCAAACTGCAATGTATTCAATTTCTCTGTCTTTGAAAGATGGATGGCTCCATCAACCTGGCTGGGATTTGATTCTGTGGCTCTAAGTACTTCATATCTAATGCTAAGTCCAATAACCACCTCTCTCATACATTCAGCTACGAACTGTTAGAGTGAGTCGTATGATTTCTTTCTGTGTTAAGCTTGGGTCAGGGACATGTTCAAAGCCATATGCTATTCCAGGCATCTGAGAAGGGAATATTCATTGCCTTGCCCACAGAGCTTGAAGAGATGATGCTATTTATTTGAAACTGGATTTAGCCAGGGTTAGGGTCTAGAAAATATACATGCTGGAGGGCAGGGTCACTGCTTAACTTCCTCTTTGAAGGTACAAATATTGCAAAAGGCAATTAAAGTTCCCCTCAGGTACAAAATAGAATCAGTTTGCAAATCAAGCTGATGCCAAGTCACTGTAGCGATTCAAACTAATGCCAGCTTACTCCCAAACACAGACTTGAATGTCTGGAACAAACCATTCTGTCCTTTGTAGTGGGGAGATATGGCCACTAAAATCTGGGGCGTAAAATTCATTCTTGTGCTTTTCCTTGGTCAGAACAGTCTGGGAGGGCCTAATATAGGCCAAGATCTCTCAAGAAAGTTGTAATAATCAGAAGGAAAAGAAAAAGCAAGGGTACTCCAAAATGCTGTGAGACTATGTCTTTCATAGTGCTTTTTCACTGTCAAATGTCTACAGTCAGACATAAAAAATTAGGCATCACACCTGGTGGTGGCACTGTTTGGCCACTCCAGAGAATCATAGCATTTCATAGTTGGGAGAAATCTTTCCAGGACCACTCCACTTTGTGACAGGACTAATTATTAGGAACTGATTCCTTAAAAGGAGCCAAGATCTGCCTCTCATCAGTTTCTCCCTCTTCTGTCCTCTGGAACCAAGCAGAATAAACATAATCAGTAGTCCAAATGCCAGGTCACCTTTCAGATCCTTGAAGATAGCTACCAACATCTGCTCTCGGCCTTTCTTCTCTAGGCAAAATCTCCAAAACTTTCACAGGACATAACTTTTAGTCCCTTCAACATCCCGGTGATCTTCCTCTGGACATGCTCCAGTTGTCAATGTTATTTCTGAGATGTAACTCCAACAATTGGACTCTAGACTCCAGATGTGTTCTGGTTAGAGCAGAGTACAGTGGGTTACTTGTTTGCCATAGTGGGAGGGTACATGGGGAAGGTGAGTCAGGGAGATGAGAAAAAACCCAAAGAGAAGCAAAGGGTCCTGGCATAATAGCTCCCAGCTAAGATCTCTAGCACTAGCTGCCTTGTGAGCTCGATCACCATCACACCAGGATGGAGAAGAACCCTTTCCTTCCCCACCTCTCACTGGAATCGTATCTTTTGGCTTGGCCTTCTAATGCTAAGTTAGCTTTCCACTCTATTGTTGTGGTAAAAAGTAGGAGTGAAAATTATTTGGTTTAAAGTCAAATTCAAACTAGCAAAAATTTTATGAGATGATATAATGTCAGTAGGCTCTATTTCAAATAAAAACATATCAATTTAAAATTACCTAAAAGTCATACCATTTCTAAGTGATAGAGTCAGGATTGGAACCAAGGCTTTTTAATTCTAAGTACATTTTCCATTATACCCATAGAATCCCCAGCTCCCATTCACCTGTCTTTACTATTTCCAGCCCTTTGACCCAGTTACAAGGGTAGTGGGGACTTTTTCCTCCCTGGAGGCCATCAGGGTTAAGTGACGTGACCAGGGTCACACTGGTGGGGGTGGGTATGTGGGTGTATGGTAGGTGGTATAGTGAATAGAGCACTGGGCATGGAGTCAGGAAGACCTGAGTTAGAATCTAGCCTCAGACACTTACTAGCTATGTGACCCTGGGCAAGTCACTTAACCCTGTTGGCCTCAGTTTCCTCATCTATAAAATGAACTGGAGAAGGAAATAGCAAACCACTCTAGTATCTTTGCCAAGAAAACCACAAGTCAGACACAACTGAAAAAAACTAAACAACAAGAAAAAAAAGTGCTAGGCATTGTGCTAAATGCTGGGGGGAGAAAAAATAATCCCTACCTTCAAGGAGTTCACACTCTAAAGGAAGAGATAACATTCACATAACTATGTACAAACAAGTTTGTCTATGGGATATATAGGAAATTATCAATAGAGGGAATGTACTAGAATTAAGAGAGTCTAGGAAAGATTTTCTATAGGTGGTGAGATTTTATCTGAGACTTGAAAGAATCCAAGAAAGTCAGGAGGCAGAGATGAGGAGCAAAAGCATTCCAGGCATAGAATGCAGCTAATGAAAAGAGATTGAGTGTTTTGTTCTAGGGAAAACAAGGGATGCCAGTGTCACTGGATTGAAGAGTACATGGCTAGGGAGTGTTAAGTGAAAGATACTAGGAAAGGTAGGGGAGGCTATTTATGTTACGAAGGGCTTCAAATGCCAGAGGATTTTATATTTGATTCTGGTTGGTGACAGGGAATGCCTAGAGTTTATTGAGCAAGAGAGTGATATGGTCAGCCCTGAACTTTAGGAAAATCACTCTGGTGACTGTGTGGAGGAAAAGACTGGAGTAGAGAGAGACTTGTAGCAGCCAGACCAACTGTCAGGTTATTGCTGTAGTCCAAATGTGAGGAAATCAGGGACTGCACCAGGGTGGTGTCAGTATCAAAGGAAAAAGGTTGCATTCAAGAGATGCTGCAAAGGTGAAATCAACAGGCCTTGGCAACATATTGGATACAGATGGGGGGACTGGGAGAATGATAATGCCCTTGACAGTAATAATTCTTATTATAATAATAATAATAATAGCAATTATAATTCTAAACTTGACAGTTGGGAACGGGGGAGAGTTTGGAGGGAAACTTTTACTCTTACATTCATGGCTACGTACCACATTCCCAGATAACTAAATACAGGACACATAAAAAATAAATGCAAAGTAATTTGAGGCATGGATTGGCTAACAATTGGGAAAATAAGGAAAGACCCCACGAAGGAGGTAATAGTTGAGTTAAACCTCAAGTGTCTAGGTCACTCAGGTAATAAACAAATAGAAGATCCAGGATTTTTATTTTTCTAGTAGCAAAGAACTAAGAGGGAAAAAACTGGGCAATGCTAAACAAATTGTGATGCAGGAATGTAATGGAACATCACAGTGTTATAATAAATAATAAATGTGATGAAGACAGAGAAGTATGAGAAGACTTTTATGAACTGATGAGTAAAGTAAGCAGAGCCACAAAAACAACACACACAACGACCTCAGCAGATCCAGGATTTCAACACAACTCTGACTCTGGGTTCCAACATTTTTTCCATCATACCGTGATACTTCTTCTAAATTCTCAGCATGTCAACAGAAAAATTCAGGGAAGTCATCAATCACCAAACCTCTCCCTTCCTCCCCCCTGTCCCCACCTCTCATGACTCTTTGAAAAGGGAAGTATGATCTCATTGAAAATGTTGAACTTGGAGTTCAAATCCTGCCTCAGATATTTATTAGATATGCATTCTGGACAGCTTCTAATTTAATTGATCAGTGCCTCATGTAAGTACCCACCTCATTATTTGAGATTCCATAACTAGATGGATTTATGCCTATAAATGACAGGCTAAGTGATGAATCAAGCCTTTGCATGAATTGGATACTTATTATATGCTGGAACTGCCACTGTAACTCTCATTTTAGAGAATTCCCTTCTGAAATAGAAGAAACATTTGTGTTAAATATAGTCTATTGTAATCAGTTCCGTTTACATGCTAAGAGTAGCTTTCTTTGAAGTAGATCACCTATGATCTCTTACATGAACTCCTAGAAACTTCACTGGGCTTCCCTTTCCACCTCTTTTCCTCTCAACCCTCCTCTTCCTCCACCAAGATAACAGGAGCTTCTACCTAAGTCATTCTCAGAATAATTATTAAAACCTGAACTGAGCAGACTTTCCACTTCCCAAGATTATTAAACGTTTGTCACTCTTAGGCTAACTATGAGAAACTGCCCAGCATTGGCATCCTATCCAGACAACAACTATTTGTGTCTAAGACAGCTAAGCATTAAGGAAAGTGCCAAAGCTGAGTTGTCCAAAAGACTAACCATAAGTCCAAAAGGAATGTCCCTAAATTCAACCACATGTTTCCTATGTAAATTGTCCTTTAGGTTCCATGCTTTCCCAACAACTGAATTTGACCCTAATGTAAGAATTCTTAATTATGTTTCTATAGGTCAATAATCTTTTCACTGAACCATACTGACACTGTTAGTATTCATGTGACAGTTTAGATATATAATTTTTCATGTGGATTCCCCTACAGTAAATGTATACTGTGTATTTAAATATACATATTCAACTTGTGTATATTCGTCTATCCATTATACGTAAAATTATTTATCATGTATATCATCTTATAATTATTCATCACATGTCTAATGTCATCAATGTAGGGAGTTCTTCAGTGAGGAAATTCCTATGTTAATGTACCTTGGTAACTGTTCTGCAACTTATAGTCTTAGAAAGTTGCTTAGAGAACTGAAAAGTTAAGTGACTTGTCCAGGGTCACATAGTCAATATGTGAGAATTGGGACTTGAATCCAAGTTGTCCTAACTCCAAGACCAATTCTCTATTCACTGTTTTATTGCTTCCTCTAGTCTTACTAACAAGATTATAATTGACCAAATACAAATCTGAGTGGATGAAAAGATTGCAAGGCAGTATTGGGAATAGCCTCTTACCATCTGTGTTAGGTCTTATGATAATTTATGGCTGACAATATTAAAGGATGCTGGTTTACTTTACTTTGCCACCACTGTATACTCTTTTGCACATGTTGGGTGGGCTGGTAAATATTTGGTACTTATTTACCAAGCTAAATACCAAGCATTGCCAAGGTCCTGAAATGTGACTAACAATTGAACTCCAGACACCAGATGTGTTCTAGTTAGAGCAGAGTACAGTGAGTTACTTGTTTGCCATAGGGGGGAGGGGACATGAGGAAGGGGAGTTGGGGAGTGGAGAACAAATCCAAAGAGAGGCAAAGGGCCCTGTGACATCATCTGTGTATCTATTCCCTCCACTGACACAGATCACAAACATTTCATACCTTCTCAAATGGCTTCATGAGTTTCTGTGGCCAAAAATGCTATCACCTTCAAGAAATGATCCTCTCTGAAGTTAGCTTAGCTGGTCTTCAGACAACAGAATTATGGTCCATCACTAACCCCACAAAGTTTCTAAAGTTTCATTGGATACACTAGAGTTTATGCTCTCCTGGAATAACCTTTGAGAAATATGGTCATCTGCACACTAGAATGAGGAATCCAAACAGAACCTCAGGGAAGTTATGCAAGGTATGTGTATTTTATTGATTGGAAGTATCAGGTTTGGGGCTCAAGGGACTTTGAACCACATTCAATCTGCTTTGGATAGCACACTTTTTTAACTAATTAAAAAGCATTAATCATCCTCCTCCTTCAGAGAGTACACATGCAGAATGATGCCTCCCTTGCCTCAGTGGATTTTGCTTAACTCGTTTTCTTTGTTTCAAGGAAAGCTTGGAGGGACTGTGTATCTGGAAATGACTGTAACATGTTGCTGTTGTTCACTTGTATCAATTGTGTCCAACTCTTTGTAATCCCATTTGGGTTTTCTTGACAAAAATGCTGGAGTGGTTTTGCCATATCTTTCTCCTGCTCAATTTATAGATGAGGAAATGGAGGCCAACAGGGTTAAGCGATTTATTTGCCCAGGGTCACACAGAAAGATATCCCAATTGTGATATAAAAACAATATTAAAAATAAAAAGGAGGGTGGCTAAGTGGCGCAGTGAATAGAGCACCGGCCCTGGAGTCAGGAGGACCTGAGTTCAAATGTGGCTTCAGACACTTAACACAAAAAACTAGCTGTGTGATCTTGGGCAAGTCACTTAATCCCAATTGCCCTGCCTTTCCCCTCCAAAAAGGAAAAATAAATAAATAAATAAACACCCCAAAAAATAAAATTAAAAAGTAATTTTAATGGAAAAAGCACTAAGTTTAGAGTTAGAAGGCACTGAAGGGGAAGGGTAGCACCTACTATGTGCCAAGCACTTTACAAATATTACCTCATTCGATAGACTTCTAGGGACAAAGCCAAGATGGCAGAGGAAGCAGTTGATCTCTCCCAACATTCCCCCCTAAAGAACTTTAAAATAACTTTAGACAACTTTAAAAATAAAAATAAAACATTAAAACAAAATAAGTTTCAAATAAAATTAAAACAACTTTAAAATTTAAAAAAATAGCCTCAAATCTAATTCTGGAGTGGCAGTGATAAGAGACAGAGAGACAAACAGAGAAAGATTTTTCCAGCCCAAATCAGCTTAGGAGGTCAGAAGAAGAGGTCTGTGACACTGAGGGTGGGGCTGGCCTGTAGCCCACATGGCAGCAACACCGGCTGCAGGCCTTGGAGGTGGCAGCAGCAGCAGCAGCAGCAGCAGCTTTAGGAGCTCTCAAACCAGAGACAGTAAGAGAATCAGGCAACTGGCCGGAGACTACAGGGAACTCTTGAGGTAGGTCACTGGACAGTTTAGCAACTCCATTGCCTATACCCACTTCCTGGTCAAAGACTCGGGGTGAAGAAGAGTACTTGCTGTTAGAAGGGATCAGGAGCCCTGAGGAGCAGTATTGCTTTCTGTCACAAGGGAACAGTATCAATTCTCATCCAAAGACAGCAGTAACCACACATCTCCCCAGATCACACCACCCCAAGAGCACTGAAAACTGTCAAACCCCCAGAACTAGTTAGGGACAATGCCACATCTCTCCCCCCTTCTCCCCCGCCACCCCAAGCCCCATCCCCGGAACAAAGTCCAGCTTTAACATAAAGCATAAAGTCAAGAAGTAGGCTGTGAAAACGAGAAGACGACAACAAAATAAAATACCCCGCTCACAAAAAGTTACTTTGCTGACAGAAAGATCAAGACACAAATCCAAAGAAAGATAACGACGTCAAAATGACTACAAGCAAAACCTCAAAGGGAAAAAAAAAATGTGAATTCAACCTAAGTTCAAAAAGAATTCCTAAAAGAGGAAATCATTTTTAATGATTTTCAAAATCAAATAAGAGAAATAAAGGGGAAATGGGAAAAGAAATGAGAACAAAGGAAGAAAACCATGAAAAGACAATCAACAGCTTAGTAAAAGAGGCACAAAGGTACGAAATAAAAGAAAACATTAAAAAACAAAATTGGTCAAATGGAAAAAGAGGCACAAAAATTCACTGATGAAAATAACTCCTTGAAAAACAGAATTGGTCAAATTGAAAAGCTCACTGTATAAAATAATTCCTTAAAAATTAAAATTGGGCAAGTGAAAACTAATAACTCCATGAGACACAAAGAAACAAAAAAACAAAGTCAAAAAAATGAAAAAATAGAAGAAAATGTAAAATATCTCATTGAAAAGAACACACCTAGAAAATAGATCAAGAAGAGATGATTTAAGAATTATTCAACTACCTAAAAGCCATAATCAAAGAAAGAGCCTAGACATCATATTTCAAGAACTTATCAAGAAAAACTGCCACAATATCTTAGAACCAGAGGATAAAATAGAAATTGGAAGATCACCACCTAAAGGAGATTCCAAAATGAAAATTCCAGAGCTCTCACATCAAAAAGAAAATACTGAAAATATACAGAAAGAAACCATTCAGTTAGGATCACACAAGATTTAGCTGCCACATTAAAGGAGCTGAGGGACTAGAAAATGATATTCCAGAAGGCAAAAGACCTAGGATTGTAACCAAGAATAGCCTACCCAGCAAAACTGAGTATAATCTTTCAAGGTAAAGAAATAGATATTTAATGAAATAGAGAGTTTTTTAAGCATTCCTGATGAAAAAGATCAGAACTGAATAGAAAATTTGACTTTCAAATACAAAACTCAGGAGAGGCATAAAAAAGGTAAACATGAAAGAGAAACCATAAGAGACTCAATAATGTTAAACTATTTACCTTTATATCTAAGATGATACATGTGATTTCTAAGATCGTTATCACTATTAGAGCAGTCAGATGAATTCTACATAGAAAGAGGGCACAGGAGTAAGTCAATTATGTTGGGGTGATGTTAAAAAAAGATAGGTGAGAAGGTAAGATGCCCTGGGAGAAGGGGGAGGGAACAGAAGAATAGGGGAAATTATCTCACATAAAAGAGGCACACAAGGAAGACGTTTTACAGTGGAGGAAGAATAGGCAATGCTTGATCTAAGTTGGTTTAAAGAGAGAAATATATACATATACATACATACATGTATACATATATGTATATATACTCAATTGGTAATAGAAATCTATCTTACTCAACAGGGAAGTAGGAAGGAAATGGGATTAAAAAAAAAGAAATGAAGGGATGATAAAAGGGAGGGTAGGTTAAAAAAAAGTAGTGGTCAATAGCAAAATAGACAGGAGGGACAGGATAAAAAGAGAGAAAGATTAAGAGAATAGGATGGAAGGAAATACATGAGTATGGGAATGGAGTGAACTCACCCATCAAACAGAAGCAGATAGCAGAATGGATTAGAAACCAGAATCTAACAAAATGTTGTTTACAAGAAACACACTTGAAAAAGAAAGACACACATAGAATTAAAATAAGGAGCTAGAGCAGAATCTATTGTGTTCCAGCTGAAGTAAAAAGCGCCAAGGGTAGCAATTATGATCTCAGATGAAGCAAAAGCAAAAATAGATCTAGTTAAGAGGGATAAGCAGGGAAGCTACATCTTGCTAAAAGGCAACAAAAATAATGATATCAACATCAAACATATACGCAATTGGCATAGCGTCCAAATTCTTAAATGAAAAGTTAAATGATTACAGGAGGAAATAGTAAAACTGATGTTTTGTCCTTCCTTCTCACAGAGGACCACGACATCAGGAAGGTGACGCAAAGGAATTGGATTTAAGTGAGGGAGGGCTGTGCAAAGTCACCAGCCTCACTTTCTCCTCTTGAACCATCTGGGTCCAGCGGTCAGATATGGATCAGGAGGACTGGAGATGGCACAAGATGCAGTAGGAGACCTTGGCCCTTTTAAGCTAAAGTCTTCAACAAGTCTCAGTTTGACTGTGGTAGCACCCATTCGGTGATTGAACTATTCTAGTGGAGGATCTCAACTTTCTCTTCTCACGTCTAGATAAATCTAACCATAAAATGAATAAGGAAAAAGTTAAAGAGATTAATAGAATCTTTGAAAAGTTAGATACGATTGACCTGTGGAGAAAATCAAATGGGAATAAAAAGAGCATACTTTTTTCTCAACTGTACACGACACCTACACAAAAACTGCCCATATAATAGTGCACAAAATCTTAATGACCAAATGCAGAAAATCAGAAATATTAAATGAATCCTTTTCTGACCATAATGCAATAAAATACATTCAATAAAAGGCCATGGAAGCATAAATTGAAAATTAATTGGAAACTAAATAATCTAATCTTAAAGAATGAGTCAAAGAAAAAAATCACAGAAACAATCAACAATTTCATTAAAGAGAATGACAATAATGCCATTTCTTTCCTCAGTTCATTTTACAAATGAGGAAATTGAAGTAAACAGGGCTAAGTGGCTTGCCCAGAATTACATAGCTAGCAAGTGTCTAAGGCCACATTTGAACTCAGGTCTTCCTGGCTCCAGACCTGGCACTCTATCCACTGTACCACCTAGATGCCCAGAGAGTTAGAATACCAGGGGATATTTTTAAAAGTACAAAGCATCTGAAGACAGAGTACCTGGATTCAAAGTCTGGTTTAATCAGTCACTCAATGAGCACTTTTTAAAGCACCTACTACTATGTGCCAGGAACCATGCTCAGTACTGTGAATACCAAGTCAGTAAACAGTTGCCTATATCTGGTTCACAATATTTATGAACCTTACTTTCTCAATCTACAAAAGTCACAATAATATATGAATTAATCTCACAGGAATGTTACAAGTAACACACCTTTTAAATCTTAAAGCACCATATAAATGTGTTTTTAGAGCTGACTGATAGTACAGTGGATAGAGCACTGGGCCTGGAATCAGGAAGACTCATCTCCCTGAGTTCCAATCTGACTTCAGACACTTATTAGCTGTGTGACCCTGGGCAAGTCACTTAACCCTGTTGGCCTCAGTTTCCTCATCTATAAAATGTGTGGGAGAAGGAAATGGTAAACTGCTCCAGTATTTTCGCCGTGAAAACCCAAATAGGGTCATGAAGAATCAGATACAACTGAAATGACTCAATAACAAAATGGGGATAATAATACTACCAACCCAACTTGGGTTGTGAAGAATCAAAATAGATATTTGTAAAGGGCTTAGCACCGAGCCTGGAACAAAGCAAGCTTATTTCCTTCCTTATTATAAAGCAACTTTTACACACACACACACACACACACACACACACACACACACGCACGCACGCACGCACGCACGCACGCACGCACAGGCACACACAGGCACACAGAGTGAAAAAAATTGTTTTAAGAATTTCCCACTAAGACTTCTGGTCCAATTAATTAGTCGAGTCCTTCATATTCTAAGCCTCTGCCAACCGTGCAATAGTGTTGATGGACTTTGCTGGTCAAAAGGGAGGGTGCTGATTTTTGCTGGGGCTATCCTACTACCAGAATAGTGGGCAAAGGCTGAAGCAGTAGCCCCCAGACTTTTCTCTCTATCCTATGCCTATCCATAACCAAATCTGTTATGGCCTAATTGGCATGAAAAGAGTCCTTTCAATCCTAAAGCCTAACAGGGAACTAAAACTATGGAAACTCAGAGCAGGAAGGGACTTCATCTATCCCAAACTGTACTTGAGTAAGATCCTCTCCTCCATAATCCCTGATAAGCAGTCAGGCAATCTTGTCTAAGGATCTCTAGTAATGAAGAACCCATAAATCCCCTACATTTATTTCACTTTGAGACAATTGCAATTATTAGGAAGTTTTTCCTTTTATAGCCTCAACCCTCAAATCTTCAATGCAGCCCTATGAAAGCTACACTCAGTTGTAAACTACTCTTTGGATTCACATCTATTTAAAAACCACAGTTCATGAGCCCCTGTCTGACATTTCCCTTTAAACCAAACTAGAAGGCACATTAATTTGAAGCAAAGACATTTAATTAAACAGAATTGAACATTTGGGTTATGGAAGATAAATTCTTTTCATTATTTACTGTGTTCCTCGAAGCTAGCATTGGTACCATGAACACTACCTTGATCTTTAACTTAACAATTTTGGTGGAGGTGTAGATCCTCCTCCTACATTCCTGCAGCTAGATCCAAATTACTGCCTCCCCCCTTACACTCATCTAAATTTGCTTTCCTGTATTTGCCCTCTGCCCCAACCACTGCTCTTAATTCTGCGCTCTGGGGACCTGCAGAACAAATTTAACTCCCAAAGAATGGAATTCCTTTTTTAAAATTATTAAATTCACATAAACGAATGATTATACCAAGACACAAACTGACCTTTAATTACTACAGGGACTTCCCCAGACCATTTATTATTCTTTTTTTTGCTTACTACTTAACACATCCAATGCTCTTTTGAATCTATTCATTGACTAACTAGGGTTATTGCTGGTAAGAGGAGACTCCAATTTTCATTGTCATTGCTACAGTGCCTTAGTAACAGATTGAACCTAATTCCAGGCCCCACTTTCAGATATTTCCTCAAACCCAAAAAAATGCCCTTCATCCCACCCCCACTTCCCAATCCTTTATCCCATTCTGTCTACTCAGAACATAAACCCTGTATAAAATGTAATTTGGGTTATGATTCTAATTTGGGAAACAATGCCACAAAAAAACCAAGAATTGTTGCAGAACCAGAACTAGAACCCAAGTTGTCTTATTCCTATCCCTAATGTTCTTTCCATAAGAACACAGTGCTTTCAATTCTACTGAATTTTTTTCAGAATTATAGTGGAGCTCTGGCTTTAACTGCATTATAATCTAATAGCTTGGGTAAATTCTCTAGAATCAATTACTAAATTGTTGCTTTCTTATCTGCTTTGATTATGTATCATTCATGCAAAAAAAAAATACATGCTACTGTGGGAATGTTAAAAGCTTAGTGTTGAATTAGCCAATCAGGAAAAGAAACAAAAGCCTCTTCAGAGAATTCTATGTCCTCCAGGATTGAGATTTAGGCAGGATTCATTTAGAAATAATTTTTCCCCCAGTAATGACAATATTCACTAGCACATAAGAAATGAAATTGAAGAATTGATCTTATTCTTCAAATACAGGATAGCTTAGATATTAAAATTAACATATAAATTTAGCATCAATCTTATTTTTGACTCATGTCTTCTGAGTAAATGCCCATAAAGAATGAATCACTGAAACAGGATTCAGGAGAATCGAGTTCATTTTTTAAAGGTGTCAGTTCAGATACAAACAGGCCCTGTTTTCCAGGCACCCGACAAATGTTCCCATGGTGCTCTCAGGGACTTGTCAGCAGGGCAAGCTTTGAGCTTTGGAAGACTCTCCACTGAAGAGAAAACACAGTAAAAATTCTTTTTCTTCATCCTGACTGCCAATCCAACGTTCTCTCCTTGTTGTTTCTGACTCCATTTAAGTCACTTAGCCTATCTGACTCTGTTTCTTTATCTGTAAAATAGGGAAATTAATAGCACCTATTCCCCGAGGTTGCTGTGAGGATAAAAATAAGATGATATTTAAGTGCTCTGCAAACCTTAAAATGTCATATAAATGCTAGTTATTATTATCACATTGTTCTAATTTAAAAGCAAAATTAGAATCTCAGCAGCCTGACTACTTATGGAAGTCGCTTTGCTAAGAGAAACTGGTCCGAAAGCATAGAGCCCCTTGAGTTTTGCTCTACTCTGTCAATCGTATATGGGTTACCCCTCTTTGGATTTCTGTACAACATAAGAAGTTTCTATACTGCCTTTGTATATACAAAATGCTCCCCACAACGAACAGCCCTGTGAAACAGCATGAATGTTTGTCTCCATTTTACAGATGAGAAAATTGAGACATCAAGAGGTTGTGACCAGCCTGAGTTCACACCATTGTTTAATTTAAGAGCTGAGACTCAAACCTAAGCCTCCAAATCCAGCACTCTCTCCATTACCCATTGCTCTCCCTTTGTCTTGCCTACCATCGTGTGACTAATAAATGCTTCCCTTCTGAATGCACCCAGCTTATTCTTCTTTATTCTCCCATTTTTTTCATCTTACAGAGTATGAAGTTTTCTTAAGGTTCAGAAATCAGACAAAAACTCTTCACAGGTGTCCTTAGGAACCTTAGAAGGAGGGAACAATGGGCAGCCCCAACAATCTCATAAGCCTATTAGGGATAATTAGGCTTCACAACTCTCCCTGTGGGAGAGAGGGAAATTTTAACCCAAAGAAATAGTTATGCATTGAGCGCTGGAGATGAGGAAGAGAAATAGTAGCATGGTACAGGCTGTTATCTGGCCGTTGACTGTCATTTCCAATACCCTTCCAATAAATGGCTCAATCTTGTAATCAGTATGGATGGCTTAGCTGCTCAGAACAGAGATTGCTAAAGGGTATTTACTTTTCTGCCGATGGGGGAAGGGAGTTAAATCTTTTCTTTGAAGGGCTTACAAAATCTCTACCTCTTCACTCATGTTAGGTGTAAGGATAAAGAGCAGGGGAATGATAAAGATGGAAGCAAGCATTATTGATGAGTAACAATCCACAGTTGCGTTAAACTTTCCTAACAGCAACCCTATAAGCTAGGATAATGAAAGTATTGTTATCTGCATTTTACTGAAGCTCAAAAGGTTAAGTAAACTTGGCCATGATCACATACAGCTAATATGGGGGTCCAGCTGAGACATGAATTCATGCCTTCTGATTTCAACGATGGCACTCCTTCTACTACATCATATTGCCTCTCAATACATCCCTATTCCCCCACCAGTCCTGATAACAAAGTTTTTACTGTATTTCAAAGAGAAAAGGGGCAGGGATCCTCATTTGCAGAGATAAGTGACACTGGGGATTCATTTGCATTCATTCTGGGAATCTAGAGAGACTACAGCTGAAACCATGAGGCAGTGTCCACATCCAAATGAAAAGTGGGGGGAAAATGGAGTCATCCAAATGCCTACACCACTCAACATGAAATGTCTGCATGTATGGAAACAGATCAATAACATCATTTTCCATTTTCCATAAAGAGGTTTGACAGCCATGTCATCAAGCTATCTCTCTTCTCTAAGCCTCCTTTTTCTTATCTGTAAAGTGAGGGGGATAAGCTAAGCATCTCTCAAATCTAGCTCTAACATTCTAAGATTCTATGGAAGAGGACAATCACTTGAAAACGTACACAGGCAGGGACAATGAGAGATGTTCCTTCTACATAGCCTCAACACACCTTCATCTAATTAGAGATATGTAGAGCCAAGATGGAATTAAAGAGATGTTACTACCTCTACCAGTGGTTCTCAACCTTCCTAATGCTGTGACCCTTTAATACTCGTATGTGGGCGTATCTGCATGTGGGTGGACCCTCCTGGAGAGGGATAGAGGAGCGGTGTCTCAGTTCCTAAGACCATAGAAAATATGTGTTTTCAAAAAAAAAAAAAGAAAGAAAATATGTGTTTTCCCATGGTCTTAGGCAACCCCACTCGCCCCCCCCCCCAAAGGGTTCGCGACCCACAGGTTGAGAACTGCTGTGTTTCTAAGGTAGAGTGTTAGAGCTACCCAGCATGGAGGCACTGGGATGCTAACATCTTTATTCTTTCACTTGGATCTAATTTCTTTTAATGGAATGAATGAGAAATGTTTCTCTTTGGTCAATTAAATATTGAGATTAAAGATATACAGGAGGCAGCCACTAATCAGTTGTTTCTCCAACAACTGGGGTTTTTTTTGTCTTCTTTAATGATAGTCAATCAGATTGACCATGTGTTGATCCAAATCGACTTTTAAAGGAAGCCAGATGCAACTATTTAATTGTTTTTCAATTCAATTGTTTCAGAGCAGGGGTTCTTAAACTTGGTGTCATGGATTCTTTTGTCAGTCTAGTGAAATATATTATGGGCCCATCAGAATATTGTTTTTAATAAACTAAAATACGTAAGATTACAAATTAAACCGATCATACTGAAATTTGTTATAAAAATTTTTTAACAAGTTCACAAACCTTATGACTGAGAATACAAGTTTAGAAGCCATATATCCATTCTACATTTTTACATCTTTAAATACCGGTAGCTAATTCTTGGTCCATCATCACAGTTTCATGTTAAAGAAATATGTGCAAATTCTTTAAAGCAGAAAACTAATTCCCTTTTCACACAGGTATGACTCTAGCATGTTCATTTCACAGGCAGGCCCAGAAATTAGTCAAAGATGTAAGAAAACTCCCTCTCCTGTTGACAGTTTTACAGTTTAGACTAGATGACCTCTGAAGTGCTTTACAATTCTAAAATCCAGTGAATCAGTGATATTTAGCAGCTACAGAAAATATCTGGAATTTTGGTCATTGGGATCTGATCTAAGTAAATTTGAAAATCGATACACTAATATTATCCTCAGAATATTTGCCTTAGGGGCAGCTAGGTGGTGCAGTGAATAGAGCACCAGCCCTGGAGTCAGGAGGACCTGAATTCAAATTTGACCTCTGATACTTAACACTTAGTAGCCATGTGACCTTGGGCAAGTCGCTTAACTCCAATTGCTCTTCCCCAAAAAAGCAAAAAAAAAATATTTGCTTTTCAAGTTTCACGGGTAGGTGTGTGTCTTGGTTAAATGGACCAATTCACTGAGAGCATTAGAGCAAACAATTAGAAGGCATTTTATTGATTTTCTCAAAGATTTCTCATTTCAAAGTTGTCCAACAGAAAAGAGTTTTTTGTTCTAAATATTTGGTTTTTTGTTCTAAATAGTTCTTTTCCATAACTAGTGTCATGCATACAACATAATAAAGAACCATAACTCTTGATCCTGAAGGGTCTTCTCTGACTGCCTTCCACTCCACCTCTGGTCAGCTGTCTATAGGCTGATGCTAAATCTGTCACCATCTCTTACAAGGATGACACTGCCTCTACTATATTATGCTGCCTCTCAACATACCTGTATTCCTCCAGCAGTTTCAATAACGAAACTTTTACCAAATTTTGAAGAGAAAGAGAAAAAAATCCTGATTTACAGAGATAGAAACAGAGGCTCAGGTAGCATTTTCCCCTTCTCCTCCAGGGCCACCTTTATGTTGATAGGTTTCATGGGGTCTGTAAGTTTGGATAAGAAAAAATATTTTAACTTTATTTCTATTAATCTCTAACTGAAGTTTAGCATTTTCTTCAACTATTTAAAACTGCTATTCCAAGAAGGGCCCATGGGCTTCATTAAACTGCCAAAAGAGTCCATGACACCCAAAATAGATTTAAAATCCCTGATCTAAAATATGAAAACAATGGGAAAAAGAAACAGTTGGTATGGGTTTTGCTGAACATAATTTCTTGAAAATTTCATTTTTTAACTATCTGGGCAGTCAAGGTTTCATACATACCCATTCTCCAATATTCAGATATACAAATGGAGCTGTGATCTCACCAATGTAAGTATTCCTTCCAATGCTGCAGATCACCCCCATCCATGCCTTCCCATCCAGTCCTCCTGGAAGTTCACCATGGGGTACTACCCAACATGGTGGGTGCCTTCCTCATACACACATACACACACACACACACACACACACACACACACACACACACACACACACACACAATAATCTTTCAGTGTGATAAACTTTCATAGTCCTGAAACTAAGGTACTGAGCTCATCTCACGGCTCCACCAAATAGCAACAGTTCCAGACAATGTCATGATGTAGCAAAAAGACATTAGACATATTCTAAGAAGCTCTAGGTTTTTGAGGCTCTGCAACTTACTACCCGTGATCTTGGGCAAATCTCTTTCTCTGGACCTTAGTTTCCTCATCCATAAAATAAGGAGGTTAGGCTAGATCAGGAGTTCTTAACCTGGGTTTTGCGAACTTTTAAAATATTTTGACAACTATATTTCAATATAATTTTAATATAATTCCTTTGTAACTCATTACATTTTATTTTATGCACTTAAAAATATTCTGAAAAGTGGTCCATAGGCTTCATCAGACTACTAAAGGGGTCCGTCACCCACAAGAAGGTGAAGAACTCCTGGACTAATGGTCTAAAATTTCTTGGAACTCAACTTTCTGAGTCTACGTCCTGCTTGGTTGACCTGTAGCTTGAGCGATGGACAAATTAACTTGTAAAAAACAAGTTGTTTGATTTGTAAGGGATTCCTTTTAACAAACCCTGTCAGTCGACAAGCATTTATTAAGTGCCTATTGTGGTGCGTGTGTATACTTTGAACTTAGGAGACTCTAAATTAGTAATTTTTGGTGGAAGGAAGGAAGGAAGAAAGGAAGGAAAGAAGGAAGGAAGGAAGGAAGGAAGGAAGGAAGGAAGGAAGGAAGGAAGGAAATTCTAATTCTCTGCTTTTCTTAATGTAGCCCTCAACTCTGTTCTTCATAATTTCCAGGCAACTTCTCACTGAATTCAGAGCAGCATTCATTCCCTTCCCTACACTGTTAGCTGGGCATGTCCTTTTAAACCAAGTTCCTATCTTTAGAGATGTATTTCCCACAGAGATAAATGACATAAACCGAGATCATATCCTTAGTTTATTTTTTCTAGAGTCCTTAGCATGCTACATTAACCTGACAATGCTTAATCTTGTGTTCATTTCACAATACATTTCATGCAATCCACAGCTTTAATTGGTTTTACATCGACATTACACATGTTTCGATCTAGCCATGTGAAAAGAATAATTCTTAATAGTGTTTGTCTCTAAAAAGTGTCCAAAGCTTAAATTAGCACATAAGCAGTTAACTCTATTCTCAAGTGCAGTCTCTCTTTTAAAAGCAAGAACGATTTTTAGCATAAGAATATAATGTTCCTGTTAAGTCCATTTGTTACTGAACCACTTCCTTTCCGTGCCTTATGTCCTGAGGAATCCTCTCTTACAAAATTGCATTCAAGTATATTATTTAATTTAACATTCCAGGTTGTCTGAGTTAAGGGGAAAGGGACTTTCCATCCCACTCTAAATCTTCCACAGTTTTCCCATGTCTATTCTTACTTAGCATTAAAATCTCCTTTACAATCAACATTTAGCACTAAAGCCACAGAATATAGCTTTTTGGCATTTTCCAGTGAAGTGCAAGAAATTAAATAAATTATGTTTTTATTGCTAAGGTCTAGAATCAAGCAGTCACATAATTAAAGGAGCGTAGGACAGTCTGCTTCCCTCTTCATGGCGCCCAAGAGTTAATCACCTGTCAGGCACCACTTTAGGAGGACGTATTGAGTATTCTAGAGTCTGAGGAATCAGACCTTTCATCATAGTCATCCTCTGTGTAAATAGGCTGCTTTGACACAATCGGACATCCATCTTCGGGGATTGAGATCCGAGGATCTTCAGGCGTGCGAGTGGGTAGGACGGGAGAACTCCGGAAGACACTGGTAGAGTTAGTGGAGAAAGGACTGACGTACTGAGACCTCAGCTGGTATTGTTGCTGCAGAGTCATGGTGTTCCACAAGGTGACATCATTGGGCAGAAAGGGGCTGGACTGATTTCTTGCCAAAGTATTCCTCAGCATCAAGGGATACCTGGGCGGTTGGGGAAAGGGGTGCTGCAAGGGGACCGCCAAAGGATTGGGCACTACATTGCTAGAATCAGTGGAAAACCTCAGTGTGTCGGGAACTCTAAAGGCAGACCCCACAGACCACTTCGAAGAGGAGATGGGATAGGAACTCAACGTGTGCTCAAAAATGTGCCCATTGGAAGGCAACACGAGACTTTCGGATTCAGCAGAAGTTCGGTCCCCTCCAGTGACTGATGACCGGCTGGATAAGAGGACCTCTACCGCACTCACTAGGTCGCCCCCGCAGCCCTTCAGAATCAGCTCAAGCACTGTTGGCTTCTGATTGGGGAATATTTTTTTTAACACTTCCAAGGGCGGCCTGTTGGCTTTCAGGCTAAAAGGAAGAGAAACAGTTCCCGATGGGCCTTCAATCAGGAGGTGATTTTGCTCAGAATGGTACTTGGGACTATCAGGCCGGCTCTCAGTGGTGCCGCCATTTTTCTGAATGGCATAGCCACCTTCATCCACCGACACGATTTCTGGGCTCTCTGGGGTGAAGCAATTTTTACTTTTTGTCACATCTGGGGAGTTCCTCTGGTCTGTGTCTTTGTCACTGTAGACCTCTGTATTGTCGGCTGCGCTGCTGTCTCCTAGGCGCTCTTCAGTAATATCTGAAAAGCAGAGAACAGCTGGGTTAATCTTTTCCTGATAATGCTAAAGAGTAACAGATGTGCCTGATGCAAGGGGTTGGGTTTTTTTTATGGCTAGGATCGACTTTTCCTACTTTTGTAGGAAAGGTAAACACAACTAGATGGGATATGGTTCAGTAAACACTAAGAGAATAAAATAAAATTTGACCCAAAGTGACAACAGATACCCCCATCAAAGATCCAAAATTCAGGCTTTCTTCTCTCCAGGATAGTCATGAAGACTATTTCCCATCCCCAAAAGTCTTCCCTCTCTGGATAGAATAGCTACATGATATGTATAACTTTAAAGAGATTGGTCCACATAACCAGTAACTCAATCCATGAAGATAGTTCTTTTGGTTTATCAGGAAGATAAATTACAAAGGTTACAGACCAGGGCAAGGCAAGAAAGTGAGCCTAAGATGATCTTCTACTCTTTTTTTTTTTCAACATGAGACCCTCAGTGATAACTCTGTAACATAATTGGCTAGTTTAATGTTGCCCAAAGACAATACATTAAAAGTCAGATTTTCTCAAGGTGTGTGGTGTCCCTGTAAGAACTCTGGTCTTAGAGTCAGAAGAAGTAGGATGTCAAGTCTAAGAACTAACACTTACAAGCCGGTGACTACTTATTGGTAACTCTGGGCAAGACATGTTCATGGGATCATCAAAAGCATAGACAGAACATGGATCTAGAACTGGAACCTTAGAGGTCTTATTTTACAAATGAGGAAACTAAGACACAGAGAAGAGCCTTCCCCAAGGGAGTAAGTGGCAGAGGTTGGAAGTGACCTGGGGTCCTGGGATTCCCAAGTCAGGGCCTTCAGTTTCCTCATCTACAAAAAGGATATAATAATACTTGTCCAATTGACCTCCACAAGGTTGTTGTAGAGAAAGTGATTTGTCAATCTTAAAGTCCTGTTGTAATGTGATGTGCTTTCTCCAATAGTACTTTTGTATCAATGACTTCCCTATGAAGATGGGCACTTGCTATGAACTTCTGTTTCTAGCTTTTCCTAACTGAATTAATCTTTGTATTTGTACAGTGGCTCAGCAAAACATGTTGCCGTGAGTTGATATTGTAATGAATAAACAAGTACTTTTAACCAGAAAAAAAAAAAGAAGTGTGATGTGTTATTCAATCCACATCAAGCTATCATGGGTACTAGTTAGCAGAATGCTTCATTAGATTCCAAAATGTAAAATATTAGCTAATATAATCCTATAGACAGAGATATAGAAGATCCTATAGAAGGACATCTGAGGTATATTGAAACCTTTCTTAGGTAGCCTCTCAAGGGACTGGAAAAAATCGTTTGCATACAATAAGAATTAGAGAGCAAGCAAAATTAGGCTGGGAGTGATAAAAGGGGGTCAGTTGGTTTCTTAATTTAAAAAAAAGTTGAAAACATAAAAACATTTCAAATCACTAATAATTATAGATATGCAAATTAAAGCAACTCAAGATTCCACCTCAGATTTCATAAAAATGACAAATGTTGGAGGGGCTGTGGGAAAACAGGCTCACCAATGCACTGTTGGAAGAACTGTGAATTGATCCAGCAATTCTGGAAAGTAATTTGAACATGCCCCCTAAGTCACTAAGCTATGTATACCCTTTCACCTAGCAATACTACTACCAGGCATATAACCCCCGAAAGACTAAAGAAACAGGTAAAGGACTCATATGTACAAAAGAATTTGGAGCAGATCTTGTAATAGTAGCAAAAAACTAGAAATTAACGAGTTCCCACCTATTGGGAAGTTAAACAAATTATGGCATGGAAATGTAATGGAATATTGTTGTGCTATAAAAAAATTATAAAAATGGACAGCTGTAGAGGAAATGGAGACCTCTATGAAGCAATGCAAAGTATACATTATAAATAAATTAAAAGACCCTATATAAAGACAGCATAAAGAAAAACAACTTTAAAAGACTTGAAAATTAAGATCAATATAAGGAAAAACCCAGATTCCAGAAGATTGAAGGGAAAGGAGGCAACCATTCTCCTCACAGAGAAGTAATGGACTTAGAATGTGGAATGAACCATATATTTTGCAGCACGGCCAGTATGGGAAATTATTTTGCCCATTTATGCATATTTGTTATGCAGGTTTAAATTTTCTCTTTTTGTTGTTGTTGGTCAATGACAGGAGAGAGAGAAAATAAATGCTTGTTAACTGACTTTTTAAAAAAGAAAATGAAGTTGAGGAAAAAACTGAAAACTGAATATCATTCTATTAATGCAAGCCATTATTATTGTGATTGGAAGCATAGTGGATTGATTGCCAGACTTGGAGTTAGAAAGGTCTCTGTTCAAACCCCACATCTGACACTGACTAGCTGTGTGACCTCAAGCAAGCCATTTCTCTAAAGCTCAAGCAATGCTCTCAAATTCTCAATAATGGATAAACTGTATTCTACAAAAGAGGAAGAACTCCCAGAACAGACATAATGATAGGTGCTTTCAATATTGACAGTAGTAATAATAGTAGCAGGAGCGTCAGTAGTAGTAGTAATAAAATTATTTTGTTCTCACCTTTTTCAATGAAGTTTGGACAGAAATGGTCCTGAATAAGCCACTAGCCTGATATTATTGTTTTACATTTAATGTTCTATGAACTCTTGCACAGATGGTTAATTTTGTTATACTTTGAATAAAAATATTAGGATTAAACTCATCCTCTGGAGGGTCCCTAAAATCATCTTTGATAATAGTGCCAGTAACAACAGAGATGATATGTATGTCAGTCTGTTCATAACTGGGTTTTTTGTGAGTAGGCACTTTTTTATTTTTCCAATTTATAATTTTGAAAACTTGCCCAAAAACATTGACAATGCTTGTCCAGGGAAACTTAATTTTTGGATCAGAAAAACACAGCAAGCAAAAATGGCTAAGAGGAAGTTAAAACCCAAGCTTAGTAGGGGAATAGCAAGAGAGGACTAGAGTAGAAAATCAAGAGAAAATATTTAGGTGAAGATGAATGGGACCAGAAAAAGAGGCTATAAGGTCAGGAGAGTCTGGAAAGAAAAAGCCAACAGATGTTGCATTTGGTAATTAAATTACAAGTTTAGGATAGAAATACGATAGAGTAAAACTGGGGAGGGGGACCTTCAATTATTTTTAAATTTTATTTATTTTTTTAATTTTAATGTATTTATTTTTCATTTTCACCATTCATAACTGATTTTGATCTCTTTTAAGTCTCTGTATTTCTATATGCCTACATATATAATATATATATATATATATATACATATGACATATTATTTTAGTCTTCTCATCTTATATGTCGGATGAAATTTAGATAAAAATGGCCATAGGACAAGTCACAATCCTACCACTGTCTTTCATCTTTACTGTTCAATGAACAGTTGCACAAGGGTGCATAAAGTAATTGGTTTTCACAATTGAGTGAAAGTAATAGTTTGCAAGCTCATTATTGTTGTTAATATCATTGTTACTGGCCTACATCATAATCTTCTGAAGAACTAGTGTCTTCTTATGAAAGGATATATGTTAATTAAACAATTATGTCAATTATTCAAGGGCCACAGGATAATAATGCTGCAAGAATGATAACAATTGACACTTCTAAAAGAGAATCGGGCAGCTAGGCAGCACAGTGGATAGAGCTCTGGACTAAGCATCAGGAAGACTCATCTTCCTAAGTTCAAATCTGGCCTCAGACACTTACTAGCTGAGTGACCCTGGGCAAGTCACTTAACCCTGTTTGCTTCAATTCTTTAACTGTAAAATGAACTGGAGAAGGAAATGGCAAACCACTCCAATGTCTATGCCAAGAAAACCTCCAAATGGGGTCGTGAAGAGTCAAACATGGCTGAAACAAACTGAAACACAGAGAGATTTAAAGCTTGAAGAGTTCTTTGCAAATATTATCTGATTTGAACATAAGATGACTTTTCATAAATTTGTGGAAAACACAATGGCATTTTTTTTTCAATTAACACTGAAAAGTAAAACAAGAAAAGTGGGGGGCCTGAGTCTGAATCCCAGCACTTAACCTCTCAGGAACTCATTTTCTTCACCTGTAAAATGATGAAGTTGGATCAAATTGCCTCTGAGGTCCCTTTCCGATCCAAATCTGTGATTGTAAGATTCTCATCAAGCTATTACTGGCTTATAAAAGAAACCCTCAAGGGGCAGCTAGGCAGCCCGCTGGATAGAGCACTGGCTCTGAATTCAGGACCTAAGTTCAAATCTGACCTCAGACTCCTAACACTTAACTAGCTGTGTGGCCCTGGGCAAATCACTTAACTCCAATTGCCACATGAAAAAAAAAAATAGAAACCCTCAACAGCAGCAAATCAGCTGCAATGTAGTAAAACAGTGGCCAAGTTAATATTATCAAATAATTCCAAAGAGAAAAAGTATGATCTGCTCTAGGCAAACTATTAGAAAGGAGAAGCTGTGATTGGCTTGCTTACAATAACATGCCATGCCGAACTTTTATGCTGAAAGAGTGTTTCTTTTTTTTGAAAGCCATCTCTACTAGAATCTATTGAGTCTATATAGACTATATAAGCTACATAGAGTCTATTGACATGTTGAACAGAGAGTTTAAAGCCAGGAAGACCTGGGTTGAAGCCTCTGATACACAATGGCCTGTGGGTCCCCTAAACTCTTGGTGCCCTCATTCAATTCTCTAAGGCTATAAATTGCAGAACAGTTGCTGATCTCATTAATAAGAGGGATTTCCGTATTAGGAGTTCCCTATTCCAATTAGATCACACGTCCATTCACAAAAAAAAATTAGAACATACTAAACATGAATTGGAACATGGTGGCTATGATTATATACCATCAAAAACCAAGGTCAACCCTCTCTTTATCCACTGTGGTATGTCTCCTTTCTAGTGATATTAATATAAACATAAGTGAATAAAGCTATAAATATTTACATAATAACATTTCGTTAAAGCACTCCCTTTTATCAGTGCGTACATTTTGTGCTCATTTCATGGGTTTAAATCCTGCCTCAGATGTTTATCAGCAATGTGACCAAGCCAGTCAATGTCTCCGGACATCAGTTTCCTCATCTGTAAAATGAAGGGGTTGGATTTGACGGCATTTAACATTACCTCCAGCTCTAAAATCTATGATCTTATGATCCCATAACTATTAATGTTCTCCCAGTATGGGACTTACCTAAGTATGATTCTTGAATCTACCAGTCCCCTATAAAATACAATAGAAGGGGATATATGCTGCATATATGAATACGTCAGCTGTGACACTGAGTCTACATTCTATGATTTTATGTTCTTAGTCTACAACAGCATGCCTTCACAATAAAAATCCAATACACACACTCATCCCAAAATTAATTTCAGAAAAATTAACTTCAGCCAAGATTGTAATGGTGATCTTCATTGGCTACTCAACCACAAACATATCTAGGGTTCTAGGGTTCTAGGGTTCTAGGAGTGACTTTGGTGCATTCAGGATGCAAAATAAATTGGTAAAAAGGCCTGATATTTGCCACTCCATGGGAGGATCAGTGGGGATCAGCATAAGTTGGTGCCCCTGCTAACAGCCAATACAGTGTTTGAATTCGGTGTCCTTGTTTCAAAAAGAAAAAAGTCTACATTCTTATTTTAATCATCTGTGTATAATTTTCATTTTCAGTAGTCATAACTCTCTACATGCAATGAAAGAGCACTTTACCATATTGCTGTCATATTTAACACAGGAGAGCCCTGATGATGTCCTAGCACCATACTAAAATGAACCAGAGGCATCTAAGTGGCACAGTGCATAGAGGGCCAGGCTTAGAGTCAGGAAGATGTGAATTCAGACCTTAACTCAGACACTTCCTGGATGTGTGACCCTGGGCAAGTCATTTAACCTGTTTGTCTCAGTTTCCTCAACTGCAAAATGAGGATTTAAACAGCATCTTCATCACAGGGTTGGATGAGGATCAAATGATACATAATATTTGTAAAGCACTTAGTAGAGTGCCTGGTATAAAGCAGGTGCTATTATACTTGTGTCCCTGTACCCAGCACCACAGGTAGTCTTTGCTCATTGGAATTTGGGGGAGGAAAATCAAGCACCCCATACATTTCTCAGGTAACTATGCAAATGTAAACTTAATTTAAAATGCCACATACATGGGAGGCAATTTTCTTATTTAACTGTGGTGGTGGTGGTGGTGGTTGTTTAATTGTTTCAATCGTGTCTGACTCTTTGTGACCCTATTTGGGGTTTTCTTGGCAAAGACACTGGACTGGTTTGCCATTTTCCTTCTCCAGTTTATTTTACAGATGAGAAAACTGAGGCAAACAGGGTTAAGTGACTTGCTCAGGGTCACACAGCTAGTGAGTATCTGAGGCCAAATTTGAACTCAGGTCTTCCTGGCCTGGCTCTCTATCCACTACACCATCAGCTATAGCCTTCCTTCTATTATTATCAACAACAAGTATTTGAGTACTTGCTGCGAGCAGGATGCATGGTCCTTGACCTCAAACAGTTTACAATCTGGTTAGGGAAAGAAGAGATGAAAGGGTCCTTGGTATAAGGGAAAGAGCCCTGAATCTATGGTCAAAGGAGTTGGGTTCAAACTCTGCCTCTGACATTTACTACCTATATGACCTAGAGCAAGTCACTGTTTCCTCCTCTGGAGAATTAAGGGTTTTACTTAGAGGACTTTTAAGATACCTTCCAGTCCTAGGTCTATGATCCCAGAAAACCCTACAGTGCTTATGAAAATAAAAAGCATGGTGCAGTTTTGTTTGGGGAGGAGGGGCAACAGTGAACACTGAATTTGAAATTGGAGGCTCTAGATTCAAATCATGACTTTGTCTCTGTTCTATATAACCTTGGATAGTCCGTCAACCCTTTTATTCTTCAGCATCCTCTTATATAAAATTAAGAAGTTAGAGTAGATGGCCTAGAAGATCCCAGCTCTAAATACATGATCTTAAGTACCAAACAAATTGCATTCAAGTGCTAGAAGAATTTAGAAGAGCCAGAGATGATTCTTCCCTTGGCAAGAAGCAAAGTTTTGGGGTTTGTTTTTTTTCTTAGAAAAGTATAAGAACAGGGCAGCTAGGTGACGAAGTGAATAGAGCATCAGCCCTGGAGTCAGGAGGACCTGAGTTCAAATTCAGCCTCAGACACTTGACACACTTACTAGCTGTGTGACCTTGGGCAAGTCACTTAATCCCAATTGTCCTGCCTTCCTCCCTCCAAAAAGACCCCCAAAAAAAGTTAATTTCTAAAAAAATATATATATAAGAACAATGAAGGTTAAAGTTCTGCTAATTGTGTTTTTTAAGAGTCCCTAAGAAAAATGTGTTTTTTCTTCCTTATGCAAATTGTGTGGAAAGTTTGAGAAAAATTCACATATAAATTCATTCTTTACCATGGAAAAATTTTAACAGCATTCTCCAGCCTGCCTTCCTCCCCCCCCCCCCATCTCCATACACCAAAAGAAAGAAATTATTTAGAAAATATTATGAAAATGAAAAGTGGATACTTGTATTTTACTAGAATTCTATCTGAAACTTTATCAGAATGTTATAATGTATGTATCTACCTTTCAAGGAAATAGAACTATTCTTTTTTCTTTTTTTGTCTTTTTGGAAGGGGGGGAGGCAGGGCAATTGGGTCACATAGGTTAGTAAGTCATTAAGGTCACATAACTAGTAAATGTTAAGTGTCTGAGGCTGGATTTGAACTCAGGGAAATGGAGCTATTCTTAAAGATTATAAAAGCTGTACCCCAGAGGTAGAAAAGGATGAGCCTGATTGTACACATACAACCTATATCAGACTGTTTAATGTCTCAGGGGGGCGAGGAGGGCAAAAGAAAGAGGGTGGGATAGAATTTTGAATCCAAAACTTTAAAAGAAATGTTTTAAAATGTTTTTACATGTAAATGAGGGAAAATAAAATATTATTAAAGGAAAGAAAAGGATGGGCAACATGAGCAGGCTGACAGCATTTTTCATTTTTGCCCCACACATTTTCTTTGAGGTTAGTAGGTTAGTAAACAGGTGAATTTGTACCTCTATGCACAAATATATCAAGTTGCCTTCTCAGTTCCTTTTTTTAAAAGTTTAAAAGTTATTCTTTGTCCGCAGAGATAACACTGCTGATGTGCTCAGTGGAGCATACCCTTTCAGCTGTTTTTCAAATAGTGGTGATAGGTTTGTGTTGATCCATCCACATTCTCTCATCTGGTCTCCCTTGTGACTAAGGAGATCTATTTGCAACACAGCTGGCCCAGAGTTAAGGTTGCAGCCAATGGTTATGAAATTGCAATTGAGTTGGATGGACTTGACAAGTTCAAATCCACTGGATTTTAACCAGTTGAGCTCGAGTTATCAACAGAATTAAGAGAACTACATAGGAAATTGAAAGTACACTTGAAGGGAATCCCTCCAGATATTTCACATCTTAGGATGCATCTATAAATTCCACTAGGTAAGCCCAGGTATGTGAAATGCCTATAAAACTCCAAGACTATTGATGCCTTGATTTGGGGGGGGGGGGAAGGGAAGGGTATTTGACTAGAACAAAATCAGCCCTGCTCTCACTGAGGATGACTGCTACCCTAGACATTCATTCCTGTTGGGTTAACACATCAAGTATACTGTTTCATATACATGTATACATACATACATACATACATATACACGTGTGTGTTGCACATTTGCTGTATTATGAGAGACAGAATGATCTAAGAGATAGAGAGCTGCTTTTGAAAGCCAGGAATAGCTGAGTTTAAGTCCTGTCTTTTTAATATACTGATTATGTGCTGAGGCAATTTTCTCACTTGGGAGTTCCTTACAACAATGAAATCACAAGTTCAGTCTCTATCTCTATTTGCCATGCTACAACACCTAACATTTGTGCTATCATTGTGCCTAAACCAAATGCACATTAAATTATTCTCTTGTAAATATTATAAGTAATTACAGGATTAGCTTTCAGTATTTCTTCACAGAAAATTAAATAAAACATTTAAATCAAATTTCCTGATTTCCACGGAAGTTTTTCATAAATAAATTCTCTGGGTTAGGCACCTAATAGAAATCATTCTAGCTTTAAAAATCTTTGGGATTTCATTCAGCACAAAGGTTGAAATGAGAGCAATCAATACATATAAATGTAAAAATTAGTGAAAATGGAAATAAAAACCATGATGACAAATAAAGCTTTAAAAGGTGGGGAGTGAAGATTAAATTGGTAGCTTCATTGTATCTATGAAAAAGATATTCTGTCTTTGCAGGAAAAGTGAAAAAACAACACCACTCTGAACTCCAATAATTCTCTCCATACAACACTACACACCATCTAGCTACTTTAAAATAGCCTGACTTTTAACTGAATCCTTCGTTTTAAGTCTTAAATGTTTTTCACTGTCCAAATGATGACACATTCAACTCATTATAGATATAGATTTGTAAAGGAAATATGTGCACAGATCATCCTTTAAAGGTTAACTTTTACTAAGGATAACACTTTATATGCCTTGTTTCCAACCTGTTAAAGCTTTTCAATATAGATACATAGATAACCATGCCCTGAATCAGTCTCCACCTCCATAGCTATTTGACGAAAACAACAAAAAACCCAGTCATACCAAATGACTGTGTCAGGTTACAATGTAAAACTCAGACTTTCTTCAGAGGATTCTTCCTGCTTTAAATCTCAGACCGAAAATAACCTTGCCGGTTTTTAATAATTGTTTCACAATGTTCATTTCAACCATTTTGAAAAAAATCCAGAGCATATTTACAACAAATTGTCCATTTAGATACGTGAATAGGATTTTTGCTACCACAAAATGCAGTATTTTTATGTACTATATTCCATCATATTCATACGAACATGTCACCTTTTAAGTTCCACAGGAAAACAAACACAAACATACGTAAACAAACACATACAAGAAATGTTCCTTCACTCAGAAGTCCTTTTTTCTCCTTGAAATCACATCAAGCAGTTTAAAATGCATATTGTGCTTTCCTCCTCACTTGAACACTCTTCTCAACAGGAGTTGATTTTAAAAACAACAACTCTGCACATGCATGTCTAACAGGGATCCATCAGGTGTAACACGAAAAATGGGGGTTTTAACAGAACTCCCTAGTCTAACTTCAAATAGGAGCTCTGTCCTTGTTACTCTTTTTCTTTTTGATAACTAGAAGTACTATGGGAAATAAGTCTCATATTAGATGTACTATGGGAGCTGACCTTGGCGCCACGAAGATCTGAATTTAGTTCCCACTTCTGATGTGTACTATGTCACCCTAAACAAGTCATTTAACCTCTTAGTGCTCAAAGAAATTCTTTAAGACAAAGATTCTGAACTTAGGAACCACAGATTTGTTGTTGGGGTTTTTTAAAATATATTTTGCTAAATATATTTCAGTATAAGTGGCCTTTGTAATGCCTGTGTATTTAATTTTATGCATTTAATAACATTATTCTATGAAGGGGTCCATAGGTTTCACTAGACTGCCAAGTGGATCATGATTTGAAAAAAGCTAAGAACCTCTGTTCTAAGACCACCAATTGTAGAGGAGATGGTGAACTGCAGTTGTAGGGAAAGCTTCCTCGTTCCTACATCAGTGAAATCACTGGTCCAAGTCCTTACTACCTATCCTAATTTTTCCAGAAGATAAGAACAACAAACCAAGAGAAAATGAAGAGTAAACAGCTCTCATTCCTTTTTCACATTATTAGAAGAGCAGCCTCAGTAAATTTTAAAGGAAAAGATGGCTCCTGACATCCAATATTGACTGATGACCCAGCTGGGGAATGATTTGGAATAAGAGATCTTGCAAAATCCCAAATCCCAAATATAGTGCACTCCCACTAATGCTGTTCAAAAGTTAAAGTCCAGTCTCTGTCCTCTCTTCCTTTAATCAGAAAAAGGCATTTTTCAGGGAGCAAGAATTAAGAGAGGGCAGGAAAACTACTGAAAAACCTATCTAACCATCAGAAAAAGTCAGATCTTTTTTTTTTCCATCTACTTTCTAATTAGTTTCTCCTTTGCTGACAATTTTCTAGTAAAAGAAAGATGATGTCTGCCCTTAATTCAGCAACCAGGCTTTGCCCCTCTGCAAGTAAATTTCATCTGGTATAAACAAAGTGGATATGACATGATTTTTTAAACACTGTATAGCATCATTTTTAATGGGCAATTCTACTGATGCCATCAATTTTATCATTGCCATCACTTCAAAAAGCAGTTTCCAGTTGAATGGTCAATCTTGTTCCAGTAAAAAAAAAAAAAGAGTAGGTTGACATGTGGCAACAGGCAAGAAAAGGAAGAGACAGGAAGAGAGATAAAGTAAGAGAGAAAAGGAATGAGGGATAGAATAGTGAGGGGAGGGGAGGAGAAGGGAAGGGAAGACAAGGCAAGGCAAAGGAAGAAAGTGGATTTTGAAGAGCTACGTGGAAGGAGGATTAGACACGTTTCTTGGCCCAGAGAACAGGAGTTGGAACAATAGGTGAACATTAGAAAGAGGGAGATTTGTAACTGATGTAAGGCAGTGAGATGATACAGTGAATGGAATGCTGGACCTGGAATCAAGAAGACCTGAGTTCATATTCAACCTCTGACACTTAGTGGTTGTGTGACCCTAAGCAAATCACCCAACCTATTTACCTCAGTTTCCTCATCTGTAAAATGGAGATAATAATTATTATAATGACATCTACCTCCTAAAGTTGTGAGAATAAAATAAGTGAATTTTTGTAAAGCACTTTACAAACCTTAAAGAAAGATATATGTGTGCATATATAAAGATTATGCATACACACATATGTTTGCATGTGTATGTATGTATACACCTGCTAGCTTTTACTAAGAGAACTGTCTAAAAGTGGAATGAAGGCAGAGCAGCTGGTGGGTTCCCCCCTCACTGACAAGAAGTCAATAATCAGTGTAGGATAATCACTCGTCAATGTTGTAGAAGGGATTCTTGTGTTGAAATGTATTGGGCAAGATGATCTTTGAAGTGCTTTCCAATTCTGAGATTCTGTGAGAGCAGCAAGGGAGAAAACACGGAGGGAATGTCAATAAAGGAAAGAAAAGGGGGGGGGGGGAAGGAAGGGAGAACCGAAGACAGATGGCTCTCTCCTGGAGCTACTTCCTCCTCCCCATCTATGAAGAAGTGCAACATTTCCAGAAAGGGGCTGCAAGTGCTCCGGGGAATGTGATTTATGAAGATTTACTTCTTTTCCCCCTGTAAAGCTGTTAGTAGAAAGTGCTGACTGGCTGGCAGGGAAGAATTTCTCATCAATGCTCTTTGATTGTATTTTGCAAACAAAATGCCTGTTGCTTGGTAACATTTCACTTGAGCCTGACCTTCCCCGAAAGTTATTGCTATCAGATTCGATTTACACTGTCCTCCTGTGATTACTGTAATCTTTTAAACCGAGGAGTTCATCTATCAGGGGAAAGAAAAGTTGGGTATATGAGTCAATAGCACTGCTATCCGCCAGATTTATAGCCAGCAAGGGGTGAGGGGTGGGGGGGATTTATTTCTGTTTCTCTTTCCCGATAGGAGTAGAACCAGAGTTTCTAAGACACAGAAAACTCGTTCTTCCTTCTTCTTTTCCTTCTCCAACGCATCCCCTCATCTCCACAATGTGAGAATAGGCTCCTTGATAGCATTTCTCCCCGCTCCCCCCTCCATCTTGCTCTAACACCAAAGAGATGGGTGGGGGGAATTGTGGGGTGAAGATGAGCGACTCACACTTAGGGTGTTCTGAGAAGCTGTGGTTACAAGACGAGCCCCTCAATTTCAGTGGGATGCCTCAGCAATAGAAATTCAGGAAGGAGTTTATTATAAGGGGAGAGATATATTTGGAAATGGAGGTGATGAGAACAAAAGCAGAAGAAAGAAAGAAAGAAAGCAAGGAAGGAAGGAAGGAAGGAAGGAAGGAAGGGAGGAGGGAGGGAGGGACGGAGGGAAGGAGGAAAGAAGGAGAAATTCTAGGAGGAAAGGGAATGGAGTTGAAGGGGGGGGAGAAGAATATCTCTTCAGAAAGTGTGTGCAGCTTCTCCATAGATGCAATTTTCTGCCACCCCACACCACCCCAAAACACACACATACAAAGAAAGAGACTGAGGAACCCAGATACCTGGGCCAAGAAAGAAAAAATGGAGGGAGAAAAGAAGTGGCAAAATTGCTTCAGTTTTGAGTGACCTTACCTCCAACTCCCATAGATGGAAAAGATTATTTTAATCTCAAGTAAGACAGGTCTGAACTCGAGGCTCTGACCTCGCCTATCCACTTACAGCAAACTAGAGGTTCTATGCAAAGATACTGCTATCCTTTCCCCTTATCCCATAGCCAGATCCAGCAGGAACCAAGATTTCCAGAGAGACAACAGCCAACTCATCCCCAATCTGGCAAGCTACCCTCCCTTTGGAGTGGTGAGAAAAGAAAAGTCCTGCACTTGAATTCAGCCGACCTGGGTTTGTGTCCTTATTTTTCCACTAACTAGTAACGTTTTAACTCCATGAGAGCCACATCTCCAGGAGTCGCCTGCTCAAGTTCTGAAACAACATCTTCACTACCTACCTTACAAAAGTGATGTGAAAAAAAACCCCGCTAAATTAATGCTAACTTATTATTCAACAAACATTTATGAAGTGATTCTCAAACTCAAGGGGCTGGGAATACGAAGAAAACAGGAAAAATCCTTGCCCTTACATTCTACAGCTGTTAATATTTGGATACAGATGTGTTCATTTATAGCGATATAGAAAAATATACATGGGTCCTGTCACCCTGGACAAGAGCCCCTCTTGGGGCTCCAAACAACTCTCTAAAACTATAGAGGTGCCCATCTGCATTGGTAGATGAGTTTCCTGATCTCGAAGTTACCTACATCCAATTAAATCACAGGTCCAGTCCCTTGTCGATCAAGATCTAACCAGACTTTGGCACGTTGGTTAGAGATTCAGCCTCTGAGTCAGCAAGTCTTGAGTTCAAATCCTGCCTCTGACAAATACTGGCTGTCACCTTAGGCAAGTAACGACCTTGGTGCCCCACAGAATTCTCTAAAACTATTAGACTGCAATATCTGATACAAGTTGAAGGGTTCCTTATACCAGTGGTCCCCTCCACAATGGACAAAAAGGATATAGACACAACCAGCTCTTCTCTCTCGGGTTTACCAAAAAGAAATGTATAGAGTTTGTATCTGGTTCCTCTTGAGCAGCTATGTGATAGTGCTTTGAAAGGAATGGTAATATCAATAGTAAAGTCTACATGTAGCCTGTACATGCCTTCCTCCAAATATATTTAAAGCTTAATTTTTAAAAATTCAAATTCTCTCCCCCATTTTCCTGTTCTCCTAAATTACCTGGAAGGTTGGTTTTACCCATCAGTACTCACAATAACTGATTTTAATCTGCAGATGCCATACCCTAAGAAAGCTCCTCCCTCCCACCAAAAAGGGCAGGGGTCTATATTTCTGAGGTACAGATCAGGCACAGAGAGTAGAAAGACCATTCTCTGTTATGTGGTCCTCTCCTTTCTTTATTCTCACTAACACGCAAGAGGAAATCTTTTCACAGAGATAGAAATCTTCCCTCGCCCAATTTTTGAAGTAACTCCACTGTGTGGCATATCGGTTTTTTAAATATTTCTTTCCATTTTTAGAGATTTTATTTCCCAAATGTTCTTGAAGGATCTCTCCCTCTCCCTCTCTCTCCCTCCCTCCCTCCCTGTCCCTTCCTCTCTCCCTCTCTCTCTCTTCCTCTCTTTTTCTCCCTCCCTCTTTCTCCCTCCCTCCATCCCTCCCTCTTCTCTGTCTCTCTCTGTCTCTGTCTTTTTCTCTGTCTCTCTCTGTCTCTCCCCCCATGTCTCTGTTTATCTTTGCCTCTATGACTTTGTTGCTCTCTATATAAAATTGTACAAGTTCAGAGGGAATTCAAATAGATCTTCCCATAGTCTCCACTCCAGAGCTCTCCCTTCCCTTCTAGAGAAGGGCGGTGGGAGCTACCTAATTCAGACAGTATAATGGGAGTAACACAGAGGAATGTGTAACCTCAGCATCTCACCTTGACCAACTCTGACCCTTATCTTTGCTTGCCTCCTGAAACCAAATCCTGAAAGGCTGGCTCAGCTGGTTGAGTTTGTTCATTTAGACACAAACGGTTTTTTAAGAGTTCTGTGAAAAGTTTTTTTTTCTTTTATATTAAAAAATACTATATTTTACTTGAGTGGGAGGAATTGGAAGTTAAAGGGCAGGAGATTAAGGCAAATAAATTTCTATCCTAGGCTCGTGAATTTTTAACTGTCAAAATGTAATAAAAAATAGCAAAAAGTAGGATCATGGAATATTAAATTTGCAAGAGACATTAACGTTCTAGGTCCAAACCTCTCATTTTTGCTGATAGAAATGCAGACCTGAGACTTACATGAGGCCATATAACTGGCAGATCCAGTACCCAGGCCCCCAACTCCCTGTCGAAGATATTTTTCACTCTGTGTTGTCTCTCAAGAGCTAGAGGAAGAGTAGAAATTGGCCCACATTCCATGGAAAAATGTAAAGTAAAAAGAATGCCTATATCTGGAGCCTGACGAGAATATTAAAATTATCCATTTAACCATCTAGCTACCACCAAACATAAAGCTTTGAAGATAACAAACCCTTGAAAAATGCTTGTTGGATTGAATTGAATAATAAACCACTGTGGAAGGGGTACCCAAAGTACTATACTGGTTTTATTAGAAGCAGCAATACCTCTATATGATCTCAGAGAGAGAATTAAGGGAAGTCTCTTCTGGCTACAGAAAAGAGGTTTGGCACAGAAGGAATACAGCCATTGAACTGGGAGATTTTTCTCCAGTGGCTCCCTGCAAATGTAGTCTTTTAACAGCCTTGCGCCTTTCTCAAGGAATTGGAGGAGGGGGGAGAGACTCAATGTGTTTGTTCACTTGCATTTGTATCCGATAGGGGAAAAAAAATGCTTCCTCCCTTACAGCTGTGCATTCTCTTTCTAGGGATCCTTTGCCCTGAAAAAAGGACAACTGGGTCTTTGACTCTGGGAACTCGAAAGGAAGGAAGTAGCAGGAGAAATTTACATGACCTACAAGCATATGATATCTTGTATACTTGTTTGTGGAAAATGTAGCATGTAA
>CM053583.1:276990513-277001218 GCA_028627135.1 Pseudochirops cupreus | reverse complement strand
TATGCAAAGGAGGCCAGAGAATCCATATTCTGATAACCATAGAAAGAAAGCTTTCTCTTTACTCTCCGGTTTTTGTAGAACTTAGCAAGGGCAGCAGATCGAGAGAGTAAAACCAAAGACGTGAAAATGTAAATGCAATAGTATGAGGGTTCGGAAGGAAACCAACTCATTTCTGTCATTAAAAAGAATTGTTCAAATAATTCAACCTCCTTCTCAGGCCCTCCTCCCATGCCTATGATTATCCTTATTGTAGTCATTCTCCACTTTGGAGTTTCGTCCCTTACTTTTTAGGTTAACTTTGTTAGTCTAGGAGGAAGGGGTTGGGGGGCAGGGAAGGAGAAACCAAGTCTGGCTTTGATTTAATGAGACCTATACTCTTCCTAGAATAATTCAGACTGAGGTTACTGTAGCTGTTGCTACTTTTCTTTCCTGATTTTTACTTTTCAGTTTTGTAAGAAGGTGAGGCACTTAAAAGCATCTGCTCCTCTAATCGAAAAGACCTTCTCCCTGAGTGTAAAGAGAGTCAATGTAGCATATTGGGAAGAAAACTGAATTAGCAGATGTGGATTTAAGCCCTGCTTTGGTCACAAACTGCCCCCATCCCCTGGAGCAGTTAATTTCCCTTCCCTGGGACTCGATTTCCTTCTCAGTTAAAATAAAAGGAGTAGTTAAGACTAAGTGATTCCAGTTCTAACAATCCATTTTCTAAATTGAACACAGGGAATCCCGATATAAGGAAGAGAATCAGACAGGCAGACTGAACCTGCACTCCTTTTGGGAAGATAGGTCTCAGGCACCTCTCACAGTCAGGGCTGAATTCAAAAGGCAGATAAACATTAATCCCGGAGAGGTGGATTGTTGCTCTGGCCTGAGGGTTACTGAGCTAGGGAACCATGAAAATGAAAGGCTAAAGGAAGTTATCGCTCAAATGTAATTTCTGTGTCCTGGGCCACTCAAACTCTCCTGCTTCTTTAAACCAGCAATAACCCATCTTTGACTGGAAAAATAATAGAAATATTATCCATAGAGAGAGTTAAACTCAGGTCATTAACTGGCTGGTACCAAATACCTTTGGAAAATCTCTGATGAATTTCCCACTCCTTTGTTCATAAAAAGATTGGTCCAGTCCCTCAAACTGACTTTAGGCCAAAATGTCTCTTTGCTGTGTGATGAAGTAGAACTTGACCTTTAACACCTCTTAAGTATCTATCTAAGTGAGGACCTGCTTCCAAGGTGTGACAGCCCCTTGTAGGCCCAGTGTGGTTCTGTTGTGATGTGGTGATAATTGTTTGGAAGAGTAAGGGGCGGAATGTATAGCGCTGGGTTCCTGAGAGCGGCCTAGCCACACCTCTGCTTAGATGCTTAGAGGGCCTTATGATTTCCCCTCCCCAATCCCAGAACAACCCATAGGCATCTCTGAATCTTTTGTTTCCTAGGGCACACTAGTTCCTGGAACGAACCCGTTCTTTTTCTTTGCCCTATATTTTGTCCCAGTATAGAAAGACAAGACCTTATGCACAAACTCAGAGCCTGGCAGTGGCAGAAATTAAAAAAAAAATCAAAAAAGAGTTCACAGGCTTTCATCCTTATCTCTGTGAAGAAAAAGAAGCTTGGAACAGGGCCGCTGTATGGGGACCCCGGGATGTGCCAAAAGTGGACTCGCTGTCCGGAGAAACCGAACTCAACCACGACAAATATCTTTCATTTCTGGAAGGGAGGAGGGAGGAAGTGGGAGAACGGGAGGAAAGAAAGAGACTATTACAAGGATTTGATCCGGATTGCTATCTTTCCCCTCTCCCTACTCTCCATTCCCTCTACCTTTGCAGCCTCAGGCCACTCGCTAGAACCATCAAATCTATCAAGTAAATTTCTTTGCTTACTTTAATTTGTTTAAAAAAAACCATGTTCTTCCTCAAGACCTCGAGAGATGAGAAATGTCGAGGAAGCATATTGAAGAGACTCTAGCATTTCTGCAGGTGGCTACTCCTCCCTCTCCCCCCCCCCAGGAAATTCGTTCTTCCTCTCGCTCTCCACGTCCTTGTCTTTCTCACCCTCACTGCTCCCCACCTCACACAAGGAACCCACGGAGAGACCCTGCCTGGTCCCTAATGCCGTCGCTCACGAGTTTATATCGTCTCCCAATAATTCTGGGCTCCAGAAACCCCGCATGGGAAGGCTCTGGGTTGCTGGGGCTTCCCTTTTGCCCTGAGAGTCTCCAAGAGTAGCTGGAAGGGCTATTACTTCAAGACTCCCCATACCCCTTCTGTGCCCTTGATCCCATTCATCCTGCTAAAAGTACTGACCCTAAACTGGTCTTTTTCCATTCATCCCAATACCTCAAAACCGAGACTTCCTCCAAAGGCAAAAAGCCCGCTAGGGCGCTAGATTTTAAGTGGTGGGGTTTTGTGTGTCGCCTTTTTTCTTTATTTTAAAGTCGCCTCTTTGTTTCTATAGGCCTGAGAAAGGTTGTCAAGGAGCCAGATATCTTAGCGGCTGATCCTGAGGGGGTTTGAGAACAGGAAGAGCCTCTCGTCCAGGCTCCAGGTGGTCCTTAGGGTCTGGCGTGAGTTTCCGAGTTTCAAACTTTCTCTTCCCCACTCAGCAGCACAGGATCTAAGGGAATGGGAGCGGAGAGAGCAAGCCCGGCTTCCAGAGAAGAGGTGCGCGCCCACGGGTGGCTGTGAGCAGTGTCAACTCCCCCCCTCCCAACACAGCCCACCTGGAGATTGTCCCCTAAAGTCCTTCAATTTCCCTCCTCCCGGCGCCCTCACCCCCGTCTCTGCTTACCTGCCTTGGAGAGCTGCCCTTGCAGCCCGGACCCAGGCTGCGGCTCGGAGGCCCAGCGCAGGGCAGCAGCGGCTGCGGCTAGTTCCACTGGACGGGGCGGCTGCGGCGGTTGCTGCGGAGGCTGAGGCTGCTGCTGAGGTGGCGGCGGCGGCGGCTGCTGCTGAGGAGCCGCGCCGCTGTCGCCTGGCGGCGGGGGCGGGGGGCCCGGTAGGGCCCGCAGCGAGTCCGGGATGAGGCTCTCCAGGCTCTCGTTGGCCTGCTGCCGGCGGAGCGCCACCTGCGCGGCCATGACCCGCTGCCGCTCGATGATGAGGATGCATTTCTCGCAGGTGCAGTCCTTGAAGCGGCAGTATCGCTTGTGGCCCTTGAGCCAGGAGAGCACGCCGTGATTGCGGCAGCGGGCGCACTTGGGCGTGCGCTGCAGCGGCGCCCGCGGCGGCTGCGACACCGGGCCGCCCATGTACAAGTATGGGGAGCCGTAGCCGTTCATGCCCCTGGGCTCCCGGGGGAGCTGGCAGTCTGGAAGTGGCGGGGGCGGTGCAGGGGGTACCGGAGGCAGGAATGGTCAGGAGGAGCCCTAAGAAGCAGTTCCGGGCGCTCCGGGGCCCTGCTGCGCCCCCCGCGCCCGGGGTAGACGCTCGCCCCCTCACCTCTTCCCTAGTCCACCTAGACTCACAATGCCGCCACTTCTACTTCGCTCAGTCCACAAGCTGGGATAGGTCCGAAAGGTCTCCGCGGGTCTGTGGCCGCTGGGACGCCTGGTCCCCTGCTCTCCCCGAGGAGGAGCCGCGGTGGCTGCTTGGAGAGGGCGAGAGCTCTGGCTGACGTCTGGAGCTGGACTGCAGCGTTCCTGCGCGCTTCCTCAGGGCCGGGCGCCTCCCCTCCTCCCCTCCCCCCACCCCCCTCTCTCTCTCTCCCACCCCCACCTCCGGGATCCCCGTCTCTTTCTTCTGCTCCCCACCGCCACCCCCCACCTCTTTCCTCCTCCCTTCCCTCGGATCCCTGCACTGTCACCTCCGTTGCCACCTACATACAGCCTGTCCTCACTCACGGGGGCGCTCCCAGCTCTCTCCCTTCCTCCCGCCTGCTTTTCTCCAGGCTGCTCCTACAACCTGAAGAGGCAGGAACCCGAAAGCCACGGGGGTGCGTGTCAAGGCGGGGGATGCGAGGAGAAGAGGGAGGGGGAGGCCGGGAGGAAACAGTAGCCCTTCCCTCCTGCGTCCCTCAATCCCTCTGGGATCGATGTGATGTCGGAGATCCCTTGCCTGCTTCTTCTAGGCACATAGCCCCAGTGAGCTCTCTCCTCACCGTGGGGAGGAGGCAGGACCGATCCGACGTCTTCTCAATTGAGGCCTTTCTAGCAGACTCAGGAGAAAAGTTTGCCCCGGAAGTGTGGGGATGGTAGTTGGAGGGGCGGAGAAGAGAAGGAGAGGGTTGGAGGAAGGAGGGTATTCTGGAAAGTTGATCTCAAAAAACCAATGCTTGTTTCTTCTACAAGTATTTTTTTTTCCTTTTGCTCCAGACGAGAAAAATGAATCTCAGACACCCTGCTAGGCAAAAGCAAAGAACCGATTAGCGGGCCCATTACGCTGGCTACTTCAAAAGGGAGAACAAGTTGTAGCAAACTCCCCACCTCACTCCACAATTTTCAATAAAGCCATATTCCTAAAGGCCTAGGAACAGCTCTGGTGCTGGCTTTAAAAAAAAAAAATTCTGGGTTTAACTCTCAGAATATTGGAGAAGCTGCATTACAGACTAAGCATCCTGGAAAGCCCCCGAATTTAATTACCCTCTCCTTGGGAGTAGCTATTTGAAGAGCCAAATGGAAATCTCATTTTATTTAACCCAAGTCTCCGATATGTGTTTTTTAGTTATGGGTTGGGCCCCTTTGCTTCGTTCAGTTTTGAAAAAACGCTCTCCTCCTCCCCACCCCCAGATTTTCTCTGGACCCGGTCCCGGGATCTCGCACCGTCTAAAGCCGATTCGAGTCTTGGCCACCACAGAAACTGCCAAAACTGGCTTCGGAAAATGATTCCAAGCCGGGCCGTCTCCGATCCTATTTGCACACGTCTTTGCGAGAGACCGGCAAGGCTGGAAGTTTTGAAAACATTCTGTACTACTGTTGGGGCCAGCATTTCAACACAGTTCGTGGTCGTAGCTAACTTATGGCAGGTCCTTTTCTGTTGGACGAGCACATAAACATTTCAGAGGCTCCATTTGTGATTCTTCCTGCGGAAAGTGGCTATTTTTTTTCCTCTTGGGAAGACTGCGATCCGTTCGGTTGTCCTGAAAATGAACACGCAACACATACACTTTCCAACCATGATTACAGTAAACTCCGTAAAATTATACTGTCAGGTGTATTAGGTTAGTGGATACTGTGATTTCACTTTCTGGGAAAAGGCCAGTTTCCAAACAAAGCAAGGAAATGTGTAAAAGGATCTTTGCTCATGTGTATATACACAAGCAGGTCCATATACATAAGTGTATATGTGTGTATAATGAGGCCACGTTTCTGTTGAACTGTACGTTTATTTATCAGCCTTAAATTAAAACCCATTATCAAAAGCACATGGGGGGTCCTTCCCAAAGGGGAGAAAAGTATAGTGGGTACCGAGCTGTTTTTGTAGTTGATAGCTCACATCCTTTCCCCTTATGAAACATTTTTGTTCCTTTTCTCGTCTCAAGGTTCTCTGGAGTAAGTTGAATTCACACAATACTTTTAGCAATTTAGGGCGTGGGTGAAAAATGTCAGTTCTTGGAAAACTAAGCAAACTAGCTTCTGAGCTGCGATTCTGTCCAGCTGAGGTGACCCCCAAACACTGAAGAGACTTGCTGGAGAGAAGCCTGGTTTCGTCACTCCTCTTAATTTGGCAGGTTTTGTTTCTGTACTGGAGTTCGAACTTCAGCCCTCGAGGGGCATTGATTCAGTTACCACCACCTCCACACACACACCCCCTCCCAAGAATTCCTTTGCCTCGAATTGACTTGCACGCAACTTCACTGAAAACGTTTCTACTAAATACACATCACATACTCTCAGTCCCAGCCTCTTTTCCCCGCCCCTAAATCGCCCCTCCTTGCCACCTCCAACCCCCGCAAAAAAAAAACCCTCAGAGAAAAAGGGAAATAGAACAACATTTGGAGCAAGAAGACGCTAGTCAAATACCACCCACTGTCCGCTAGAGCAATGCTAGGAGATTTAAGGAAAGTAATAATAGTGTACTCAGCTCCACAGGACCCGAAGAAGGGGAGAGCTGGCAGAAACCCGCTCCACGTGATGAACGAATTATAGAGGGAGAAAGAAATAGGTCTTGGAACCTCCACACTGAAATGCCCTGGGTCGCTATATACGACTCTCTGGCCGGCTCTAATCAGGGATGGTTAAGCAAAAAAAGACATTCACTCTGCATTTCTCCAGGCAGCATCAATTCCAAAAAAGAACGTGCGATAGATTTTTTTTTTTAATCTTTGCCAGTACTAGAGATTTCAAGGGCCAGAGCAAGCCCCTTTCTTCCCCCTATCACCTATCCACGTTTATCTCCTACTATTAAAATTCTCTGGTATTATTTGGTTCAGGGGCCCCTGTTTCACTCGAGTGCACATTGGGAGCTAAGATTTAAATACTCATTTGATATAGTGCAGTAATCCTTTTCTCATATTTGATGGGAATGTTTTCCATATCCCAGTATTTGACAACATCTCCCTATAGGGACAGGTTCGTATTTATGTTGGTAAAATGTCCCCTGCCTGAAAGTCTATTGTAACCCAACACCTGACAACCCCAAGTCCCATTTCTGTTTGCAGAAAAGGTTTATTCAAGCACATAATGGGATCCCAGCAGAAAGCCTTCCAGAACAAGGGGCTATGGTAAACTTCACCACATGAACTCCGTTTCCAGGGCTATTAAGCTTTTAATTGGAAAATAGCAGAGGAAATTTCAAGGTGACTATAACGTGTTAGCAGTTAGTACTCAGAAGAATAGCTGGAGCGGGAATGAATGTGAAAAGCATATGGTCCAAATAACATTTAGGGCGAGAGTGCTTGGTTCCACTAAGTCCAAGCAGCTTATACACTTATGGGAAAAACCATCAAAGAAATTGGAATGGGAGGGGAAGGGGAGCGGGGGGATTAAAAAGGACGTAAATGTAACTTCATTAGACTGAATCCACTCACGTTCTCCTATGGTGTATGTGTTTAACCACGATTAACTGAGCGGAATTCCAGTGTGACAAGTATTAATGGCTAAAGGGTGGACGATAATGTGTGTGTGTATAAAGAAAATATGTGTGTTTGCATACACGGTAAGGTGCTTTCTAGCCTTATCTAGTTTCTCTCGGAGAGACCAAGGAGCTCTTGGGGGAGGGGGGAAACGACAACCCACCGACCTAATTTTATAATGTCCCGGGCGAATATATGGAAGCGAAAAGTTTCTATTTTATGGAATTCACGTTGCTGCTAATATCCCGTCCTCCGAGAGGAGGGGATTAGTTCACAACACACTATTGCCACTTTAACCCGGTACATGGTAACTAACATTATTGTTGCTAGAGAAGCAGTCATTTGGGACGGTATCCAACCATGAACCCAAAGCATCCTTGTTTTTGTAAAGGTTAGGAATCATTTCTCTCCCCCCGCCCTTCCTTCCCTCCTCTATTTTCCACTCCCCTCTCTACACACATTTTCAACATTGCATATTACTCCCATTTCTCCTGCCTCTCAAGAAAGATTCTTAGACCAGCGTCAAATTAAAAGAAAAAAGATGTATGGTCAGACCCGGGGGGCTAGGATTGGTCAGGCAGCCCGTTACTTTCAGGGGCAGTGTGTCCTTGTTTTCACATAATTGCTTGAAGAAAGCAGCACACATCCACCCGAATGAACTCCCCGACAGCCTCTCTCCTGAGATAAGTTGAAATTAGTGCCACCGAGCCCTCCTCCGAGGGCTGTGGGAGCTTACTCGTAATGAATCAGAGCGGGCGCAGTTAACGGCTAGGGAAGCGCCGGTTGCCCAGAAGGAATTACCAAAGGTCAGTAGCTGCCCGCCACTCATAAATATTTTGGGAAGGGGTTTGCGCTCCGCAGGCCGCCTCGGTCCCGAACTACAGCAACGTCAGCGCCCTTTGGGGAAACAACGCGGCCTGGCATTTCGTGGATGCGCGTCCCTTGAGAAATTTAGAATCATCTCCCTCGGTTATTTCACTTTACTCGTCGTTTCCCCACCCCGGGGGGGATGGGGGGCGGCAATCACAGGGTAGAAGGCCCAAAAGAGCACGAGGTTCATCTTCGGTTGATGGCCTCAACTCAGAGACCCATACATTTTTGGGGGGGAGGTTATCCAAGTCGAGGGGCACAGGTAATCGAGAAGTGATAGCTCGTTCTGGAGGGGCGAAATCTATCTTTTGGTGTTTATCTGTCTGTGCCTTTGAGGTCCATGGAAATGACCCACACCACTGAAGTTGTCAGCTCCCCAATCCTGACTTGTCTAGCGAATTGGCTGCATTTAATAATACCTCCTTCCAGAGAAAAGGGAATGGGGTGGGGACGGGAATAATGCAGATGGATATGGAGTTGGGGGTGAGGAAATAGTGAACCTCTGATGAGTGAGTTACCTATGGGTATCCATATTAAACCTAGCATGCTAGTTTCCTCTTTTCTGTCACCCTCCCTCCTTCCCAATTCTTCCTTGTTAGTTCCTTCTTTCTCCAAAGTACACTTCTGAACTTCAGAGAAAAATACGAGAGAAAGCTTGGGAGAAAACTTGACTATAATAGAGAACGAACAGGATGGGGTCTGGTGAACTTTTGATGCGTGATTTTTTTTTTTAAGTTGACTTTTTCTTCCTCTTCTTCCCAAAGGACGACACACAATCGTACACACACACACACACACACAGACACACACACACAGACACACACACACACACACACACACACACACACTTCACCACAGAAAGGGCCACGGCTTTTGTTAACGCCTCTTAAAAGAAATGGCTCCTTCACCACTGCTTTTGAAGAAAGTGGGGAGAGGAGGGGGCTGAGGATTGCACACGGTAGATTTTCCGTAATTTGAGCAAAACTCGAGGAGACGGAAAAGCCTAACTCTCCAATGTCTTCACTCTTCAGGTGTCTGTTTTTCTCTCACAAGAGAAACCACTTTTCCCTGAAAACGATTCTCTCCCATTCTTCCTCCCCGCTTAAAAACCAACTGGTTTGAGAGCTCCTTTGAAAAAAAATTAGGGAAATGATTTCTTCCCGGTAGAAACCAGGAAAAATGCTAATAAAGCTCCCCCGAACTACCTCCTCTGCAGCTCGGCTCCCTAAATTAAAACTCCGTGGCCAAAGGTAAGTCGTGCCTTCTGCTGGGTGTAGAGACAGAAAAATGAGGCTCACGGCCCGGGTTTTGAGAATGAGAGAAGCCGCTGCAACCTTGGCTCAACCAGGGGCGTCTTTGGGAAACTCACCAGTTAGCATGGAGATCTTAGGATGGGTTTATCAGTGCCCATTGGTCTCTCATCTTCATTCCACGAGCACTATATTGGGGCTAGTGATTTTTAAAAATCCTCCTCCTTATTCTCCCCCACCCTAAACCATCCTGCTCTGGGAAGCAATTAGAGATCTGAATTCTAGTCTGGAACCTTCCACCAGTGACTACTGGTCCCTTACTTCAAGTGATTCCTTCTCCGTTTCTTCATTCTATAAAATGAGGGGGTTGGACCAGAGCTCTGGCTTTCCAAAGTCCATTACAGCTCTCTAAGTCTCTACAAACAGCTTGATCTCCCTACTTCTGAAACTCTGCAGCAAAGAGATTAGAAAGAGCTGCCCTGGATTGAGGAAGAGCTATGTTCAGAGTCTGCCTTGAAGCATGCCAGCTGTGTACACGCACACACATAAAGTTAACATATGCCAATGCTTTGTGGCAACTCTTTTGAGACTATAAATTAGACTAGCTGTATATGGACATTCATGGAATTTTTCACAATGGGTAACAACAGCTCTAAAACATTAATGGCTCATAATAGCTGGCATATCTATGAGGTCTTTAAGGTTTTCAAAGTATTTTACGAATATTATCTCACTCCATGCTCACAACAATCTTGGAAGGCTTAAAGAAATATTTATACAAGGCCCTCTCTCCCACCCGCCCCCCGAAGGACCCTGAAAGCAAACTTCAGAAGAGCAGAGAGCTCCTCCAAAGAACGCACCACCCTGACTTAATTCCCTGGATCTTCCCAGACAGAAGCCCCAGGGGCCTGGCAGGATATCACCAGAAGACTTCTGTTTCTTTATTGATTTCTCTGGGTGTGATCTACCTGGTTAATGGATCCTATACTCTGACAAACTTCTCATTCCCGCAGCAGAAGGTTGGGAGCTGCATTAATTGGGGTGGCAAGAAGACAGAGGGAAAGTAAATGCCCCACCCCCCTCAAGTTCATGTTATCCAATTACAATTATTCTTTTTCTGTAAAAATCCAAAATTTCTTGCACTGGAACCTCCAACCAGGTAGGGCTTTGGGACCCATTCGTTCACTGGGGCAGATGAAGATAGGTGGTTTCCTCTCTGTATTTTGTGTGCTGGGTTTGCCTGGATTGGGGTGGGAAAGAATAAATTTCTAAGTTTCAGATCTGAAACTTTCCCATTATGTTGCAGTTTCCTGGTGTGCACTGAATGCAGTGGTAAGCTTTTTGGTTAAGATCCTGTCCTGAGAGCAGATCTGGGGAGCCCTCTCTACTTGCAAAGAAGAGTTTCTGAAGATAAGAAAAACCCTTGCTCCAATCAACCTAAACTACGTCGTCCCTGTCATCTCCCCCCACGCCCATTAAAAACAAAATCATCTTCAGAGAGACTTCAATAATCTAACTCCTTGCAAAGAACTTGGCTAATTCTTAATGTACGGCTCAAAAAGGAGGCAAACAGAGCC
>CM053583.1:276968013-276985513 GCA_028627135.1 Pseudochirops cupreus | reverse complement strand
ATAATTGCTACAAACCTTTTTGGGGCTAGCCTACAAAATGAATAGATGGAAGACAGTTTAAAAAATTGTAAGCAAGTAAATGAGAGGGAGAGAAGGGGATTAAAATAATTTTAAAACTTTTTAAATGTGATTTTAACATGCCTCTAGAAACACAAAATTAAATATGAAGAGTACAAAAGTAATAATATGTTGAAAAATATTTGCAACCTTACAAGTCACAGTAGATACAAAAATCAAGGAAAAGGGTCTCTGACCTTCTTAACCTCAGATGAGTTCAGATCCACCCCCAGAACTCCCTTCCTGCCTGGCGTGAATGTAATTAAGGGGAAGCTGCAGTGGTAATTTCTCTCCTCATTAACTTTCTGATTGGTTTCAGGCTCAGAATTCCACCGGGCAGTAGTTTGTCACCAATTCCAAATGGCCAATCGTTAATACTAATGTTTGTGTAACTAACTGCCAGCATCTGCTACGGCTTCTTGTACTACAATAATGGGGAAAGGGTACATTAGTGCTCCTGTGTTAATTCAGCTTGTGTTCATCAATAGGGAAATCTATGATGTAATTAGCAAAAAGCACTGGGGTAGCTGAATGCTGGAGTCATTTTGTAGATGACTAAATCATAGAAGTTATACTGGGCCCTGACACGTTAACCCATCATTACTTAGGATTGTGTTTTGAAATTTTACAATTTAGTAAGTTATATTACCATGCTGAGAGATGCCCTGTTTAAAGGAGAACGCTATTTACAATTACTATGAGTTTGGAAGAAAGGCTCCAATGTAATCACAGAGACAGAACTTCAAAATTAGACCTTAAGTTACTCTTCTGTGCCTAGGTCCTAAAGCACTCAAGATAAACCCTGATGAGGCTGGTGGTTTTTACAGACATCTGATCTATCTGGTAAAAGGAAAGGAGTATTTTGAAATCTTTTATCCCATCAATGTCCCACATTCAACACCAGGTCAATTTAGGCCATTTCCTGACTTATGATGTTACAAAATAATTTTATGACCTGAGGCTATTATTTCTGATGCTGATGTTATATCTTGCTTTTAATAATTCAAATAAGGAAAACAAAGTGCCAGTTTGTTTTTAATTATTTTTAAAAGGAAAATTTGAAAATGTACATACATAATCACATTTAAAATAGCTACAAGGACCAGGAAATTTTAAAACTAACAATAAGCAGATCCCACAGGATTACTGACTGAGGAGCCTCCCTGCTGCTGGCATCCTTAAGTCTTACCTTACTTAATTACTAACAGGGTTTTTAGTTATTATATAAATAAAGAATAACTTTCCAAGTGCATGTATTAATATTTCCAGTACTGTCTACAAAAAAATAATAAATTCTCCACAAGAGATGTACTCCAATGCCTCACTGTAGTGGGTTTCTTGAAGATTAGGAAAATATAGCATAAACTCTGGCAGTACCTACCATGCTGCAAAATACTGAAATATATAGTCTCAAAGTCAAAGCGAAGTTTATCCAAGGACCAACCTTCATTAACAGAGGCTCACATTCAGCATGCTGGGCACTTGGCAATGAATTCTTTGACCATGGCCCACAACAAAGATCAATCCCAAAGAGCCCTGAGTCCCCTGAGGCCCATTTCCACTTTTACAGTGACTGTAGTAAAGTAGCAAAAATAGGTACCAGAAGATGCTAAAAATCAATATAAACATTAAACTTAGGTAAATGACCTACAGGTGTACATGGGAGCTATTTCTCCAGTGGCCAATTAATTCATACCCAACTGCAAGAAGGGAACCACATCAGTTCTCACAATAACAAAGCTAGAAGTCAAGAAGTTTAAATTAAGTAGAAGGATGGTCAATAAGCTTCCTGAGAGGCAAATAAGGGAACTGATGTCTTTATACACCCAGAGGCTTCAAGAAATAATAGTCTTCTTGCTTTCAAATGTTTAAGATCCCAAAATACCACCACGAAGGTACGACAACATCTGCTAAAGAGGTAGAGAAATTCTATGAAGGATTTTATAATAGCCTCTAGCCCTTGTCAACATATATTTTCATACCTGGTGACTCTGATGGTAGGCACAAATGTAAGACCAAAGTATACTGGAAAACGTGTCTCACCTATGAGTAATGAAAGCAGGGCAAAGGCTTGTAGAATATTTGGAAGCTTCCTGCTTACGCATTATAAATACCCTTTTCAGAAGAAATAAGATATCAGGTCAGAGTGAGCAACGGAACCCTGGTACAATGGAAAGAGTGCTAGATGTAAAGTCCTGAGTTCAAATTTTCTACAAAAGTTTCAAAAATGACCAATTACTCAAAATAAGTCCTTGAAGCTAAAAAGTGAGCAATGATGAAAAGAACTAATTTTCACCACTTCTGGTAGTTTTTAAACAAGGTAAAACAGGTAACACAACAAGTCCCAAAGAGCTCAGAAACTGCCTTAGCCAGGAAACGTTTGGTTTCCTTGCCAAGTAAGAAAGGTGACAGCTAAAGGCAACATTGAACAGAGGAAGACCCTATAAAATTATGAAACAAATACAGAAAAATCCAAATGAACCCAAATCATCTCAAGAGCATCAGCAGCTAAAACTGTTGAGAAGATAACAATCAATGGGAAAAAACGTCAATATTTCTATAATTTTTTGTTTTCACCATTTGTGGCAGGAGAAATCACTATATTTGGATGATAAATTCTCAAAACTAGACACATCAGGAAACAGAAAAGGAATTTAAGCAAATAGTTGGGAAGGGTATTTGGACATTACCAAATATATGCCATGGAAATCTGCGCTAGAGGTGATGTATTGATTGACCAAATTCTATCTATTAATCCAGTCATCCAGCTCATGGAAAATAACAAAAGGATAGGGGGAAAATCATGAGGATCTGAGTACCTCTAAAAAGTGATTTTTAAGTAAACAACACAACTATATGCTTACTTTACAGAAATACAGAAATATAATATACCTTTATGTGAATAATCTATAAGTGTACTGGAGTATATCAATGAAAATACGAGTAGTAAATAGGCAGGTTTTCATAAATGCTTCTGAACATCAGACCATCTCTCTATAATCACATAAGTGACAGAAGAAAAAAAACACAAAAATTCTACAGTGTTTATGGTTTGTTGATCACAAAAAAAGATCTGATTCAGTAAAGTTCAGTCTGAAAGGCTCCACAAGTCTCTCCTGAACATGTAAAGATCATGGAAGATTCTCTGATAAATGTAATCACAAGGATAACTCTGTTTAATAACCTTCAGATTATTAATACTACGTGAGGCGTATATATGCCCTCCAAAGGTGTTCGCTGCTATCATGGTATGTATGTCTTGAACAAAGTCCAAATGGAAACTGGATTCCCTTTGCATGGAAAGGTCCTGGATATGCTCTCGTGTGAAAATAAAGGAATTAAAAAGCATTTATTAAGCTCCAAGCATTATACTAAGTACTGAGAATGTAAACACAAACAAGAAAGACAGTCCTACCTTCAAGGACTTTGTACTCACATAGGGGAAAATCATTCTGATCCCCTTGGAACTTTACAAACTTCCTCAAGGAGATTCATGAGGATTTAAGACATTAAGGGTCTCAAGGTTTCCCCGCACGCTTGAAAATTAAAATGTGTACTAGCCAATCCCTGCTCGAGCAATCCTTGACCATTAGACTCGGGAGGTTGTCTTTATATCCCAGTGATTTCCCCTTGGGCAGGTCTGTTTCCATTTGGGCAAGGTAAGATAAGGCCCCGAACAGCGTTCTAAATAAAGTCCACTTCCAAAATTTGCAAATAAAGAGAGAGAGAGAGAGAGAGAAAAAGAGAGAGAGAGAGAGATTAAGGGTAACAATGCATATAGGGAAAAAATGGTTGAATATAAAAATACCTGTTATTCAGAACACACACACAAAGGTACATGTATATGTGTGTACATGCATGTGTATGTCTATATACATATTTGGTACAGGCAATACAAACAGCCAAGGAATTAGACTCAGAATTCAAAAGGAAGACTAGAAAGTAGGCTAGACTGCCATTTGGGAAGATACATGGTGTTTTTCATCATCTCACACTGCTCTCTACTATATAAAGACATCTTTTCCACAAAAATGCTTTTCCAGTGATATTTTTATGGTTACAGATAATAAAGCAAAACAACACCCAAGGAAATAAAGGTTGCTGACGACCCAAAAGACAGACACTGTGGCATATTTCTAAAAATCAAACTGTGCTCCAGAAGAAGAAATATCATCAAGGTAACAAATGGTGAAAAAAGAATGGACAGTGATAGCAAAAGTGAAGGTACTGAAAGCATTAATAAAACATTTAAAAATACACAGAAGATGACAAAAAAGTTCAGAAAAGGGCATAAACCAAAAGGACCATTTGGTTGCTACTATGTTACATTTAAAGTCTAAATTCATTGTTTAATATACAATACTCCTTTTTGTTCTTTGTATATTGAAATGTTCATATCTTAAACTATTGCTTTCAGGTGGAGGGGGTATCCATTTGGGGTTAAGTGACTTTTCCAGGCTCACACAGCTAGTAAGTGTCTGAGGCTGGATTTGAGCTCAAGTACGCCTGACCCCAGAATTGGTGCTCTATCCCCTGAACCACCTAACTGCCTCAACTATTGCTTTGTAAAAAAAAAAAAAAATTAGTTAATTAATTTGAAAAAAGTGAAGGTTAAAATTAGTTAATTTAACTTGAAAAGAGTGGAGGTTAATAGATAGAAAGCCCAAGTGTTCCTCTGGTACCCATGAAACATTGAACATTTAAAAGACCACTAGCAAACTGTGATTATCTATGGGGTTCCTCAAACAAGACATCTCATCTTTTATCTCTGTGCCTTTCGCACTGACTCTCCCGAGGTGTAAAATGCTCTCTCTCCTCTCCCTTCCCAATTCTTATTTCTCTCCCCTGGCTTCTTTCAAGATTCAGCTCAAAGCCCACCTGTTGATCCGAGGTCCAATTTAATTCTTTACATGTTGTCTCTCCCATTAGAATGTACTCTCCTTGAGAACAGTGACTGCCCCCACTTTGTACTGTTTAAATAGTAAATGATAAATTCATGTTGACTTACTGGAGATGTATAAAACTATTAGAATCACAGAGGATGGAGAAGGCATAGACAGGTTCTCACCAATGAAAAGTCTAATTTATCAAGGAAGATCACACATCTACTCAATTAGGAAATGCATAAGCAATTTATATTCCAAATTCAATAGAACTTGAATTCAATGGAAAAGCATCGACTAGGATAAACTATAGATAAAACTCTCTGCCCTGAAATACAACTACATAAAAGTTAAAGCCTGATATGGAAGTTATTCTTTTTTTATAACACTGGCATTAAAAACAGAATGAACAAAAACCCACCACACGACAGTGAAAACAATTTGAGGATTTTCTGATTATGTCAACATTTCCAATCCTTTTCTGGAAAGAGGCTGGTAAAAACAATGGCCTGTGACAGATAGATGCTCTTGAGCAGCACTGGAAAAAAAAAAAACCCCTGTTCTCTTCCTGCTTTTCTGGATTTTGGAACAGTCTGGCTAAGTTGGTTAAGTTTGGCAACTAGGAGCCCACCTAAAGGGCTAACAAGTAGTTCTTAACTTATTTTAAATTCAATTTTATTTGGTTTTGTTGTTTTTTAAGTTCCAAACTGTCTCCCTCCCTCCCTACCCTGCAATATAGAAGGCTACCATCCGACATAGGTAGGTAGGTAGGTAGGTAGACAGACAGATAGACAGATGGACGAATAGATATAAAAGATGTATAATCTCTATGTGTGTGTGTGAGGGCACAGTTCTGTGTGATATGTGTGTGTGTGTGTGTATATGTATGTAAAACCATACTATGCATACTTGTAATGGTTTCTAACTTTCAATGGAGTCTTAAAACATTTAATAAACTTGGGGTAGAGGTTAGTGGGGAAAGAGAAAAAAAATCCGTTAGAGACTGTGATCAAAATTGCAAAACCAAGCTCCTTTTGGTTTTAATTTGACTTAGAAGTATTTTCTTATTCAAACACAAAATGTTCCATTAACTGACGCCTGCAACAGAAAGATACAACCCGTACAAAAAGCAGGAAGGCTAAAAGTCTACTCACATCATACAACTGTGCAAAGAAGGAACAATGGCTGGCACATAGAATATGCCTGTTAACTTCTGCAAATGTGATTGGATAATTTTTTAACACTTCTCCATTCAAAATTACCCTATTTGCAATTTAAATACTTGTTATCTTTAAGTCAGTCCAATGCTCAAGACACACAAGCCTTGTTTCTAGATTATAAATACCACTTGAGATCATAAGGTTCAGAAGGGGGTGGGGAGCCCCTCTGTTTAACTTCACTTTGTAGACACACATCCACCCCACCCTCTTCCCCACAGAAAAGGTGTTTAATAAATCCTGGCATGGATGTTATACGGCCTGTAATTCTTTCAATTTTGTTGGAGGGATTTTAGTTGTTTTTTTCAGTCATGCCTGACTTCTGACTCAATTTGGGATTTTTCTGACAAAAATAATACAATTGTTTTTCTATTTCTTTCTCCAGTTCATTTTATAGATGAAGAAACTGAGGCAAACAGGGTTAAGTGGCTTGCCTGGGGTCACATAGCTAGTGTCTAAGGCCAAATTTGAACTCAGGTCTTCTTGAAACTAGGCCTAGCCTAGGCGCCTTTTAATCTTTCCAAAGAAAATTTTCCTTTTTAAAGGTACTCAGATCTTTACATGTTATTTCTGATGGTTTCAGAAACTCTAAACCACATAGGAGAAATACCAAATTTAAAAGGGATCATGTTCTGGAGTCAAAAGATCTAGACTGAGGTGGTGCAGTGAATAGAGCACTAGCCCTGGAATCAAGAGGACCTGAATTCAAATGTGACCTCAGATACTTTAACACAAAAAACTAGCCATGTGACCTTAAGGCAAGTCACTTAACCCCAACTGCCCTACCTTCCCCTTCCAAAAAAAATTTTTAATTAATTAATTAAAAAAGGATATCTAGAATCAAATTGTATCCATGACAGCATTTACTAATGCTAGAAGTTATCAGGTGCCATTTTAGAACAGAAATTTTAAACCACTTTTATGTCATGCATCCTTTCCTCTTTGGCAATCTGGACCTATGGCCTGCTTAAAACTACAATTATATTTGAAATACAGCTATCAAAATTTATTTTTAAATTCACAACCCCCAAAACCTATCCATGGACCTCATATTAAGAACCCCCTATTTTGAGAAAATACTTCAGAGTTCCAAAAAACACTGACTCTTAACTTGAACAATTCACTAGAAAATCAATGTACTGGAAAAAATGAGAGTGAGGTGTGAGAAAACAAGGATGCTTATGGTTGAAAAGTACATTTTCTCTGCTGTCTACATTTTTAAAACTATTAAACTCTCACTAAAAAGCCATTTAAAAATATAAATGTGAGTGATATATTTTGTTTTTTAAAACTCACAATCATACCTCTGGTTTTCTGGTGTTTGCAGGAGTAAAAGCATAAAACCGTTTTTTAAAAAAAATCCTGTATGACAAGTTTTCCTCCCTATGATTTTGTTTCCAAACACTGGTTATCTGGAGGAAGAACTGTCAATCCCGCTTAGTACGTATGCACTTAATAGAAAACTTTTTTCTACTGTGAAATTTCTGGCCTTCTCACTAACATTTAAAGTAATTAGGATTATTTCAGATGTCCACAGTTTGGCCAAGTTCTGTGTGTAGCACCTTCAAACAGCATTAATTCTTGGCAGTCAGAACAAGGGATAAAAGGTAAAGATATGAATGGAGATCTTTATTCAACTTGATCTATCGTGGATTATCTCATTCTTTTCCAGTTCATGCCTGTACTCAAGTTAATAGGGAGGCTGGGTTGTAACTGATGTAATTAGAAACCATGAGCTTGGGGGGAAATCCCCTTATTAGTCTCCACCCTCCTACTATAAATTCACTTTTTCAATAATCTTTGAAACAATTAAAGGTGGCTTCCCCTCCCCCACTCCCACCTCCACCTGCAATTAAAGGGAGGTAGCTGGGGTGGGGACAGGAGGAATTTGGAGGATTAGACTTTCCTTGAAAATACAACTCAAACTGTCCATTTTAAAAGCTAGAATGGACAGATTCTTTAAAGGGCCAGTTCTACCCCTGGCACATTAGAATTGGGGTAAACTATGGTAACGCGATGATCTTATTAGAGTCCATGTAAACAGAATCATACACATCACTCCTTGATAACATCTTTCCAAACTTGTAATGCTTAAAGAAAATTACAACATTTTAAATGTTCGTTGACTCTACATCTAACCATGCTTATACACAGCTGCAGCAGAGTATATACACACTTTACTTATAATTTTATACATTTGACAGAAAGAAAAAGTTAACACTGAAACAAATTTTAAATTCTAAGTATTCCACAAACGGGTGAATATCAGAAGTCCTCCGTTTCTACTGAGTTCTCACGTCCTTCAGGTGCTGAGTCAGATTCTGAAAAGCTGTGGTGAAGCTTAAAAATAAAAGATTCTGCTTCTGAATGTGGCAATCACATCACAACTCACCCCTAAACCTAATCCATTTAGCATCACACAGACCATGCACTTCTCCAGTTGGGTAACCTAACAGTTTTCTGGAGTTATTCAGTATTTACCAATTACATGAACAACCAACCATTGGGAGCCCAAATTTGCTCATGGATAACAAAACACCCAGAGAAACGACGTCTTGGAGGATTGTTGTGAGTCTCAAATGAGATAATATGGGCAAACTTTTTTTTTCTTTGCAAACTTTAAAGCACTATGAGTTGTTATCATCATCATTATTACTCAAAGATAAGGCACTTGAGTGTTCCTGCTTGATTATTTGAAGAAACAAAACCTCCAGACTCATAAAATGTTAGTGGGCTTCTAAAGTCCTTTGTCTCTACACGGTCAAGAAACTTCAAGGGCTCCCCACTACCTCTAGAATAAAATACCAACCCCTCGGCTTGTCATCTAAAGTCCTTCACAATTTTGGTTCTAGCCTGCCATTCCATGCTTATTGCGCATTTACTCTTCACCACAAACTTTTTATAATTTAGCCAAATTAACCTACCTGCTCAATCCCTCCCTTCCTTCAAGGGTTGATCTCCTTAATTGCTGGTGCCCAATCTCTCTCTCTCCTCCTGGAATTATACAGTATATACTAATCTGTCTACATGTGCCCTACCTCTCCCTAAAATAAAAGCTAAACTCCTTGAAAGGAAAAAATATTTTTTTATTTTCTCCTGGTATTCCCAGGGGCCAAATCTGGTGCCTAGAACATAGCAGGCATTTAATAAATGTTTGTTTGATTAGACTGGACTTTAAAGATCAGTCTTTTCATTTTACAGGTGAGAGAACTGACTAAAATTCAGAGGGGCTTAGCAACAATATTCACGCAGCTAAGTGGTGGAAGCTTCAGACCAGAATCCAGGCTTCCTGACTCCTAGCCCAGGGTTCTTTCCATTATATATTCCACTTCCAGCCTCTCCTTTTTACGAAGGTAATGGAGGGTGCAAGTGGGTACAGTTACATAATTATACAGATACTATCCTTTCTTTTTTGAAGGGAGTGAGAAGATGATTGATCAAGCAAACTATTCTCTAAACCACAAGTGCCTGAATGGAGAAGGAACAGCAGGTAGGCATTTTCTCTCAGACCAAAGCCATCTAGTAAAAAGAGCTTCCTCTCCCTGAGAAGTTCACAACCAGTGAACAGAAAAGATATACTTCAATTTTCCTCATCTGTAAATGTTCCATAATAACAGTACTCTAAACAGAGATCACAGGATTATAGATTAGAAATCTCAGAAGCCATCAAGTATGCTACCAACTCTCTCTCCACTCTACAGAGAAGAAAACAGGCTGAAAGAGATTTAAGTGATGTGCCCAGGATCACACAGCTGGTAAATGTCTGAGGCAGGATATGAACTCATGTTTTTAATGCAGGACACTACCGTACCACCTACCTGACCTGTAAAATCAGAGAAATATATAAATAGAAAAAGAGAGCCAGTTAGAGAGAGGGAGAATCTCACATTCCCCACTGGTAGTCATGTCAAACGATCTAGTAGAAGACCACCAGCACACCGGGTAAGACCCCATGTCTGGATTTATAAGAGGACACAGACAACAGTGGCACAGAATGGGCAGAAATGGATATGTCGCAATCTTCATTACTGAAGGGAATGTTCCTGCTGACAAGGGAACCACTCAAATAACAACAGCCTTTGCTGTAGCGTTTAATCATGTACAAGAGAATGGATGAAACACAAAGGCTATATTGTCACTAGCACCTTCAGCCATTCAATGATGATGTCTGGCCTCAGACAAAATCAAAACACTACCATGTACCAAACAACCCCTTGCCCTGCAATTAGGTGGAGAATAGAGGACCCTGTTCTTTGTCAATCCTCCTCTCTCCTCATTTTCTTCCTCCTGTTTTTAGATGCTTGATCAGGCAGGCAGTCAAATATTTAATAAGAATTTAATATGCACCAGGGTAGTGGTGGGAGTAGCTTTTGTTCTCATCTTCCCCAAAAAGAAGCTGTTATTTTCTTTGGAAAAGGGAGGATGATTTTTTTTCATTCCTTGAAGTTCTGTTTTGTTTTGGAGGAAATCTGGATTAAGTGACTTGCCCAGGGTCACGCACAACTAATGAAGTTTTTTTTTGTTTATATTTTGAATGTCAAAAAATCAACAAATAAAAATATTTCAATATTTCAATATTTAATATAAAGGAAAGGAAAAGAAGACTGTGTATGACACGATAAACTTCTATTCCAGTTTTTTTAATATAGATTAAGTTGAACAACAGAACAAAACTCCCCTATTTATTCCTCGTATTTTTAAAATGTTTAATTGATGCTCTTTTCTCACTATCACCAGTAATACCGCTGCCAGTCCTCTCTCCCCAACAAAGAAAGGCCTTCTCTTGTAACAGACCAGCTGAGTCAGGACAACATAAAGTCAAACACCAGCTGGGTCCAAAAGCGTATTCTAACAACCCATCCCTCTTGGCTGAGACACGGGAAGCATTCTTCCCATCAGTCTTCTTGACTTGTGACTGTTGACTGCATCATCACGTCTTTCAAACTTAAATACAACTTCAGCGTTATTACATCTTCCAAACAGTTTAAAAATCTGCATTGCTGATGACCATGTAATCATAGCATAAATTGTTCCAGATCCGTTCACTTCATTCTCCATCAGTTAATACAAATCTTCCTAGGTTTCTCCAGAGCTATCCCTTCCTTTTTTTCTTACAGCATAATAACATCCCACTACATTCATATACCACAATCATATTCCCTAATGGATAAATACCCACTATGTTTCCCATTCATTTCTACAACCAAAAGTGCTGGTAATAAACATTTGTCTACAAATTGATCTTCTGCTTCTATCTCTGTCCTCTATGGACCCCATCCTTGGTAGTGGTGGCCAAAGGTGTGCAGAGGTTAGTGATTCTATGGATATAGCTCCAGATTGCTTTCCAGAATGTCTAGACCCATTAACAGAGCCATCAGCGGTGCCTACTCACCCTCCCACGGGCCTAAGGGGGATACTCTAAGTATGCTACCAGGGCTCCCTGGGCTGCCAACAAGATATAGTTACAGGCAACAGCGCCACCCTTAACAGGCTGAGGCGACACCTTCCTCCTCTCTGTGAGTGCCTGAGCTGCCCATAGAGTGTAGACTTCCAGGGTGTAGATGGAAAAAAACAACGTGGAGAGCGAGCAGTTAACTCATCTGAGGCAATCTCCCCCCCGCTCCCCACTCCCAAGTGCACTGGCTTAGTTTCAACAATTTTAATGTTCAGGGTAAGGTGACTTTTGGTTTCCTTCACCATTCATTTATACTCAAAGGCACAAAGTTAAGATCTACTCCAAAGCGAAATCAGAGCCTGTTATTTTATGTCTTTTGACCCAACTCACGCTTTGACACAGCACACAGGACTCAGGTTACACAGACACACTTGAAGTCTAGGGCCAAGGATCAAGCTCAGTTCTTCCAGGAATATAAACTTTTGATGAACACCACCAGAAGAGTCGTTATACCCAGTATTTGCCAAAATGGCATTAGTCCGATTAAGCTTTTGTTAGGATAAAATCTGGAAGCTCCATGAGGACAAGGCCTATTAATGGGGTTTTTACCCCCTTTGTTTCAATCATGAGTGTAGGCAACTGACCATTAAGCCCAGAAGGGGTCCACAGGCTAAATTTCATAGTCCATAGGCTTAAAAAATGCTCAATTTCCAGGTCTCTGTTTGTTCACTTGTAAAATGAGGAGACTAAACTAGGTGATGCAAGTTCCTTCGTGGATTCTTTAAGAATCCCTACAGGATCTCTATGATTACAAAAGGTAAATGCTATAATTCAGGTATGAGGGAAAGCAGCAAACACTTACTAAGCACCCACTATGTGCCTGGCAATGTGCTAAGCATTTAACAAATACTAACTAATTTAATCTTCAATTACTGTGAGATTTTCCCCCATTTTATAATCCCCATTTTTCAATTCAGGAAACTGAGGCAGACAGGAAGTATCTAAGGCTGGATTTGAACTCTAGTCTTCATGATTCCAGGAGCCACCTCACTGCCCCTAGGCTTAAAAACGGTTAAGATCAAGTGTTTGATTAATGTTAACGTTAAAATGTTAAAGATGGGGTGGCTAGGTGGCACAGTGAATAGAGCACCAGCCCTGGAGTCAGGAGGACCCGAGTTCAAACCCAGCCTCGGACACTTGACACAAAACTAGCTGTGTGACCCTGGGCAAGTCACTTAACCCCAAATGCCCTACCTTCCCCCCTCCAAAAAAAGCAAACTAAAGTTAATGTTTGGTTCCTTCCTCTGTTCTATGAACAGAATAATCCTGAAGTTTTCATGTTCTTCTCCTTCTAGTTAACATGACTTTGGAGCTGCTTTCCATCTCAGGCTTGCTGTGAACTATTTTGGCTAATCCTAATAATGTAAATATAATTTTAAACCACTTTTTTTTAAAAATTGTCCAATTACGTAGGTGAGCCATGGAATTTCTCTACATGTTTTCTTATCTGGAAAATGGGAGTGAGAACATCCGGAGCTCCTCCCTCACAAGGCTCAAATGGGATAATTTACCTAAAGCACCTTGAAAACTCTAAAGGGTTACTGCTGTTAGGGCATATGGCATAGATGAAACTGGGGTTTTCTGTCAGAGAATTTGGGTTTCAATGCCGACTCAGCTACTTGCAACCTGTAAAGCCCTAGGAAGGTCACCAGTTTCCCACTCTGTAAAATGAGATTAATGTAAAGTGTGTCTCAGCTCCAACTCCTGTCCCCGGGGCTAAATTCCATCTGACACTGATCTAGTGCTACGTGGCTCCAGGTAAGATGCTTTTTCCTTACCTTCTCTAGTCTCAGTGACCACCTTGGTTTAATCATCTACTGCAGTGGTTCTCAACCTGTGGGTCGAAACCCCTTTGGGGGCAGAACAGGATCACCTAAGACCATTGGCAAACACATATTTCCCATGGTCTTAGGAACCGAGACACGGCTCCTCTATCCATCTCCAGGCAAGTCCACCCACATGCAGATACACCCACATACAGGTATTAAAGGGTCATGGCATTAGGAAGGTTGAGAACCACTGATCTACTGTATAAAAGAGGACAGATAGTCAAACAAGCTGTATCAGGAATATCTTCTCCCATTCAGATAGGTTTCAATCTGTTCTTATGTTTTCAACATTACATGACTTTTTAAACCATAGCTCTACAAAGTGGTTTGTTTTCTCAGAGAGGCAGTTTTGCAGTAGTGGTACCTGGATCCTTAATGACTAAAATTAAAGAAAAATCCCAAGCTGAAACTGATGAGCATCTTGTTTAAGCAGAGGGAAAAATGAAAATAATGATTGTTTATAGAAAGAGGCAGCTGCACCGAATCTTAAAACTTTCTTTCTATCTCTTTGGCATTTGGTGAAACCCAGAGACCCCTTCTCAGATTAATGGTTGGTTGCCTACATTCGTAATTGGGAAAAAATATTAAATCTCAGTTAGGAGTTAATGAAAACAAAGACGAGTTTTCTTCTCCCATTCAAGTTCAGAGACGTCTTGAGAGCTATCCACTCTCAAATCCAATGAAGGAAGCCTCCTGTGTCTGTCCAATTCCCGCTTTGTGGCAATACATCCCATTGAATTTGACAGTATTTTAAACATCTCATTTTAAAAACGTACACCTTTAGCCTATCTCTGGGGTTAACATAATTTCTAGCAAAATTTTCTTCACTTAAAAAGACATAATTCTGTCCATTTTAGATAAATGTAAATATAATACAAAAATAAAAAGCTACTTTTAAAATGACTCTCATATAATTTGCTACTTATAATTTTAAAATATAGTGCCCAAAACTGATGTGTTAATGGGCAAATGGACCATAAACTGTATGCCTCAGCCTAATACACAAATCTAATGAAATATTACATTCAAAGTGTTTGCCCACTTTAAAGGGCTATTATAAGTCTGAACTATTATTATTATCTATAATTACCAGAACAATTTATTCTCCTTAAAAAGAAAATTATATTTCTGATGCATCCTGCAAGATATAAAACTGTGCCAATTCTTGAAGTGGCTAAATACAATTTTATTTCTTGATTTCCTGTTATTTTGTCATTTGGTACCAATTAAGTATTTTGATATTTGTTTTATGACTAGTCTGTTAGTAAAGAATGCACAAGATAGGAATCTGAATTATATCTACATTGTTAGGATGAGCCAAATAGCTCACAACATGAGACAGAAAGGGGTTCCAAAGTCTTACTTGCTAAATAGAGGGAGAAGGCTATGAAAACTTTAGGATTATTCTGCTCACAGAAAGAGGAAGAAACCAAACATTAAGAATGCTCTTGATTAAAAGAGAACCCAGATTATTAAGATGAGGACAGAAAATTTCAGGCATTTCTGGACAGGAGAGTACATGCCTACTTCCAAACAACATGTGTTTCTTTTACCACCTAAACACTGCATAGATAGCTACCGTTGATAGACTGAGGAGTTCGGATTACAGAAGCAAGCCTATACTGCTTTGAAAGGTTTGTGTTAGGGGTGAATTAAATCAGAAAATAATTGCTCAGATTAGAACCTTTAAGAAGGCATTTCAAACTATGTACATAAGATCCCGAATGCCTAAACATTTAACGTGTAAGTGTTTTTAAAGTATTTAAATCCTTTCCACTAAGCCTCCCAAGACTAGCCTTCCAACCTCTGAGAAATTATTCAGGCAACTCTCTCCTGCCTGCACCATTCCATTCCAGGTGTTAGTGACATTCCCACATGCTGCCAAAGAGAAGACCTCCAAGCCTTGTTTTGACAAGTATTTCAGTCCACAGGTATCCTTATTTCCTGACCACAAGACTCTTTTACCTACAGAACTAAAATCAATCACAAAGCCTTTCTTTGATTTTTTTAATGGTCCTATACATCCCTGGTATTGGTTCCCTTGATCAAGAGATTCTCAAAAATTATACTCCTAATACTAAGTGGAAACCTTGCTCATTTCTAAACAAAAACAGTATAAACTCTCCCAAGTCAGATCTCAGAGTCATTTACACAGGATAAATTACAGGTTTCACTGTTCCTTTTCCCAAGTAAACAAAGTAGGGTTAGAGTGTATTGTTGTTGTGTTGTTTTGTTTTAAGGTTCATTCTTATATATTCTTTGTGGAAACTGCAACTTGGTGGGGAAAAAAGGAAACATATTGACCTGAAAGTTATGATTTGTAAGATGTGAAAAAGGCAGCAAAGCAGGCTCTAGGACATCTGAAAATCCGTCTAGAGTAGAGGAGAACCATAGATTCAGAGCTGCAAGGGATCCTTAGATGCTGCTCTGTCCACCCCACTTCATTTTACAGATGAGGCACATTTTTCAAACTGAGGCACAGAGAGATTTAAGTGACTTGCCCAAGTCAAAGTCACAGTGCCTATGGTGAGATCTGAACCCAGATCCTTCTCTCTGAGTAGAAGATGGTTTATTTTTGTACCTTTCTAAAATGCCAACCATAATGCTGCACTAATAACGCTAACTGTCAGGATTAAGACTAGAAAGGAACCGGCTCATTTCATACATGAGGAAATTTCATTTAATAAATCTTGACTGTCTGCTTGCTCTTCAGTCCTCATTAAAAAATCAGTCTGAAAATACAACAAAAAGAACTAGGGGGGATAGCAAACAGCAAGGTTCCTATAAAGAACAAGTCTACCCCAAAGCCTATGTGTCTGTTGTACAGAAATAGTCCTGTGTGCCTCATTCAAGATTTTGCCATACTAATGCCATTAGAAAAACATTCATCAGTAACTCAATGGCTAGTCCTAAGACAAAATTTTATTAAGATATGAGGACCTGATAGATATGCCTGCACTTCAATAAGGTTTTTTATTTAACCCTCCCAAAATTCATACACTTTCTAACAGACACATACACGAATACAGTATTACCATCCCCAAGAAAATGTAATACAGACCACAAAAGGAAGAGGTTACATGACTAGGTGGCTTGACTTTACTATCCACAGAGAAGTTATCAATAGATCATGAACCACCTGGCCTTCCCTTCAGACATTACTCCTGATCCCAATACTCTTTAACATTCTTCAATCATCAGCTGAATAGAAAGCTTGTGCATTAATTCGGTAAATGACACCAATATCAGGGCTTAAGGCAGGACCAACAAACTGAAAGAAGATGTGATATTCAAAGTGACCTTGGGAAAATGAGCAGGAAATCAGAAACAAACTAAACGTAGTTTCTGAAAAGAGGGCACAGTCACAAATACAAGGCTGGATCTAAACACGGCAGAAAGAAGTGAGGACTTACTATGCGTATTGCAGATGACAAGTCTAAAGGGTGTGACTGTGTAGTTAAGAAAGCAAGTCCCCTGATAACAGGGGACCATGAATGGGCTCATATAGCCTGCAGGAACCATGAGCAATGAAGTGTAAGCATCCCATTATAGTCAACTTTATTCATAATTTCATTAAAGAGTTCTGGGTTCTGTAACCAAACATCTATGGAAAACATCCCCTTACCATAATGGTTGGGAAAAGAAAACCAAGGGGAAAATTTTAAAGAAACTGGGAGAAAGGCATTATAATGATTCAGTAATGACAAGTAAATAAATGATAAAGCTTTTATTAGGTACTTATTATGTACTAAGCACTGTGATAAGTGCTGGAATTACTAAAGCAAGCAAGCGATATAATCCCAATTCCCAAGAAGTTTACATTCTAATAGGAGAATACAGCAAACACACAAGGGCCAGATGGAAGGAAGAACTTAGTTTGGAAATGACAAGGAGTCCTAGTTCTGAGCAAGAAAATGCAGAAATCTCACCTATCAGACCTTTCTTCCCTGCAAAATCATTCTTCATCTACATTTTTTTTGATATGAGATTCTTTATTAAATTTTTTTGAGTTACATCTTTTCTCCCCGTCTTTCCCCCGCCCACCACCCCAAAACAGCC
>CM053583.1:276947895-276967513 GCA_028627135.1 Pseudochirops cupreus | reverse complement strand
CTTTAGTGGGAAGTATCTTTGTGTGCGTTTTGGAGTTCCAGGATTGGTTTAGAGTCCTATTTTATGGGTATTTTGGGGTGGCTATATGAGAGCTGCGATATGTTGCTGCTTCTACGCTGCCATCTTGGCTCCGCCCCCCTACATTTTTTTTAAAGGGCAGAAAATGTTCACAAAAGTGTAAAGTGAAACAACTCCAAAAGATTAAAAAAAATTGTAGGGTTTTTTTGGGGGGAGGAGGTGAGAAAACGGGTTAAGTGATTTGCCCAGGGTCACACTGGTAAGTATCAAGTATCTGAGGCCAAATTTGAACTCAGGGTCTCCTGACTCCAGGGCCAATGCTCTCTATCCACTGCATCACCTAGCTTTATTAAACCAAAACTGCAATCTGAGTCACAGAAAAAGAACGAGTAAGACCTAACAAAAGGAGGTGATATCCTTCAGAAATTGGGGGCCAAGACAGGAAGTGGAATGTCTTCTCAAAGTCTCTGAAATACTAGATTTCAACACATTTGAAGTCCTTTGTAGATAGAAAGATAGACTACTTCAGTGCATTTAGGTTCCAAATCCATAGACAAGGAGATTATCAAGCCTAAATGCAAAGAGTGCCAGGAAGTCGACAATTTGTCTGGATCAACCTGATTCCCCCTAAATTTCACTTTTATTTTATGGCAGCAGCTTACTATTTGTTCCTTGCTTACAGCCAGCACTGATACTAATCAATCGTCCAACAATTTAAAGTATCTTCTACACACTAGGGTGAGGCACCGTACTAGATTCTGGTGATACAAACCCAAAGAAGGAAACAAATCCTATTCTCAAAGACAGAGCTTTCATACTATTGGACGAAACAATGTACAGTGAGGAATTGCGGGTAAGATGTTGGACTTGTGAGATGAGTAGCTCCATGACCCTACTTATTCACTTAAGCTGTACCTCAGTTGTTCACTAGCAAAATAAGAGGGTTGGCCTTAATGTCCTTGGAGGTCTAAATAAGTGCACATATATAATTATGTATGAAACACATACAAGAGTGGCTGATGGACAGAATTTGTCATACCTCTTCTTTAAATGGACACAAATATAATCTGTTTTTTTCTTAAACAACAGCATTCAAAATCCAAAACAGAACACAAAACTATTTCATACTCAGTTTTACAATATTTCTGTGCTGTTTTCTATTTTTCACTGCAAATGCTAAAGTATTTCAACTATATTTTGAATTAAAACTTTTCTAGCCTAACCATCTCTTATTATTGTTCCTATAGGAAAACCAATCGATCGATGAATCCAGCAATTCTGAGAGGACCTACGGCACACTCAACAGTATGAACGGTATTGTAGAAGTTCTACAAATAATAAAATGTCCTTGTCCTCATGAAGCTCACAGATGGAGAAAATGAATTAGCTTATGGGCACTATTTGTTGAATTTATAATTTCTTGCTACTGCCAGAGATATAGGGGGAAGAAAGAGGGAGAGAACAATGGGGAGAGCATTGATACTGGAATCAGAGGACCTGGGTTCAAATCCTACTAGTGATACTCACTACTTTTGTGATGTTACCAGGTCAGTCTTAGTTTCCACATCTGTAAAATGAGGGGCTTGGACTAGAACACTAGATAACTTCTGAGGCCTCTTCCAGCTCTAGATTGTTACAATTAAGACAACACTAATGGAAAACTAGATTACTCCAAGTTTTGTCTCCATTAATAAAGGTTCTTATTTTTACTGTTGCTGTTAATCAATCAATAAACTTTTATTTTATTAATTTATTGTACTTTTATTTATTTGGTTTATTTATTATTATGTATTATTGTTTATTAAGCACCTACTATGTGTGTTACTGTGCTTAGCACTGGGTTACAAAAAAGCAATAAAAGACCCTCCCTCCCTTCAAGGAGCTTACACTCGAACAGGAGAGACAACAGGGAAACACACAAGCTACATTCAGGATAAATAGTAAATAATTTTAAAACGGAAGATACTAGAACAAAGAGGGGTTGGGAGAGGCTGTAGATGACGGGATTACAGTTTAAAACTAAAGGAAGTCAGGAAAGTCAGCAGGCAGAGTTGAGGAGGAAAAACACGCCAAATATGAGTGAAAGCCAGAGAAAACTCCCAGAGCTGAAAGATGGGAGTGTCTTGTTCATAGAACAACCAGGAGGCCAGTGTCCATGATCTAAGAGTACATTTGAGGGAATAAGATATAAGATAGGAGGGGGCTAGGTTATGAAGCGCTACTATTATAGTTGTTATTGTTAAAAATGTTAATATTTTAGCTAAAAGAATGTACCACCATGGACTGATATTTTCAAGAAATGGAAAACATTTTAAAAATGCACATTTGATTAAATCTGACTAGCCAAAAAAAATACCTGGAAACTTGGTCACAATATCCTCCGCTTCATCCTTAATGCTACTGTTGAAATATTTTAAATGCCTGAGCTCTGAACACAACCCACACTTTCCTCCCCTGCTCCCATATTCCACGTAGATCAAGTATTTTCACACTTGGTTCATCTCCAATGAAGACTGTAATTAAATCTTTAATTTGAAAACAAGAGTGAAAGTCCAGCACTTACTGCATTATTGGCAGTATTCAAGATCAGGTCAAAGAGCAATCAAATAACAAATGATGACCTCAGCTCTTTCACGCTTAAGTAATCTGCTAATTTCAGAAAATACCAGCTCAACTCAAAAGTGACAAACCTACATGTCTTAATGCATAACCTTTTAAGAAATCAACGAGATACTATTTAAAGTTGCATTAACAAAATGCTAATTTTCAAATGGGCTGCCCTCTCTTTATAATTAACACCGAGTTTAATCGTTTCCAAGTCTAATTTTTGGGAACTATTTTATGTAAGAGTACGCTCCCATGGTCCAGGGCCACTGTCAAGACAACTGTCCTGGGTGTTTCAATTTGCACAGCACACCAGAAGGGATCCTACGGAGGGGTGTCAGAGAACTGCATTCTGGTTCACGCTTATAATCACTGTGTAAAGCTGCAGAAATTGTTTAAGTTACCCAGCCACAGTTTGCACATTTGCCAAAGGGAAGAATGAGAGATTAAATGATCTCAGATTTAAAATTCTATAGTTCTATTCCTTGCTTGGTAGGCCTGCTGGACAGGGGTCTCTCAGAATGCAAAGTGGCTAACAGCTCCTGTATGTGTACAGGTAGGTAGCAAGGCCATCCATCTGTGTATTTCAACAGTACATCTGCCTTACACCTGCTTAACTGATGTGATGAGAGACAGTGGAAGCTTGACTTGGCCCCAAAACATCTCTCCTCATAGCAGCTACACATTTCAACATTATTCCTTTTTTTTTTTTTTTTTTTTTTTTGGGGTACCAAGGCACTGGGAGAGCCAGTGAAACTTAATCCATCCTCCCCACAGCTACCTAAGAGATTATTCCTAAAGCACAAATCTGACCATATCACTTCCCCCTTCTCAATAACCTTCAGTAGCTCCCCATTAGGATCAAATACAGATTCTCCTGTTTGGCATGAAATATCTTCATGGCACTCCCTCTCCCCTTTCCTGGATTATGACTTTCCACTCCACACACTCTACAGTCTTCTTACACAATGTACCATTCAGGCTCCTTCTCATACCTGGAATGTAATCCTTCCTTATTTCTGCCTCTTACAACTTCTAGTTTCATTCAAAACTTGGCTCAAATACCACTTTGTAAATGAGACCCTTTCTGATTCTCTAGGCTTCTTCCTCCCATTATATTTATATTTAAATATTTTTATATGTGCAAATGTGTTCTATTACCATCCCCACAGAAGGAAAATCCCTTGATGCCAGGGTCTGAGGTTGTTTTTTTTCTTTCTTTCCTTTTTTTTTTTTGTCTTTTTATGACCAGATCTACTTAATCAAAACACTTGTTGAATAACTGACTGACTCAAATCTATGCAGAAAGGATAACAATTTAAGCAATGGTCAGTCGTATTAGCTAGCTAGCCAGTAGTTTTGAAGGTCCTAGAAGATCCCTGGGCAAACAAGACATGGAAGTGACTTTTAATGGGGAGGGGGACATTCAGGAAAAGTCCAAAGCAAGGGTATTGCTTGGAAAGAGATAGAGGAAAGGGAGCCACTCTGTGCTGGCTGTCTCCTACCACGGTTACTACTCCTGCCTGCCTCACTCACTCACTCTGCATCCTTTTCCTAGCCTGCTAAGTGGCACAAGGGATCAAGCCTGCCGCAGACATACATGTCATAGCTTTGTGACCCAGGGAAAGTCATTTGGTTCTTTCAGCCCCAATTTCCTTACCTGAAAAATGGGAATAAGAGCACCTACTTTCAACAAATTATAAGATCAAATGAGAGCATTTGCAAATAGCTTTGCCAGACTTCAAGGGCTCTATGAAGGCTAGCTATCATCTTCACTGTCATCATCATCATCATCACTATTCCTTAAGGACCACTTAAGGTTGTTACTTCCAGAGGTCCTATCTTTGGCTCTTTTCTCTTCTTTACATACTTTTTTGTTCTCATTCATTCCTTCTGCACATGTTGGCACAGATGACACCCGACATCTCTCACAAACTACCTAGTCCCATGTTTCCAATGGCCTATAACCTGTACTCCAGCCCCCTTGGCATCTCCGGCTCAACACCTTCCAAACTGAGCTTACTGCTTCTCCCAGACCTGCTTCTCCTCATGACTGGACTGTCTCTGGCACCCCTAGTGTCCATTTCCCATGTTAAGTTTGCGGTTATTGTCGGCTCTCTGCTTGGCCCTCACCTCTCCTATATAAATGGTTATCAAGTCCTGCTTACCATCCATTCTACTGCCCTCCTCTATTCCCACTCCCACCATGCTCATGGAAACCATCACTGTCACCTACCTGGACAACTACAATCCATTCCAAAGGAGTCTTTCTGTCTCTGTTCCAAACCATTCTTTTTTGTTGTTGTTGACGATGACGACGACAATGATTTGACCCTATCTTCGGTTTTCTTGGCAAAGATCCTACAGTGGTTTACCATTTCCTTCTCTACCTCATTTTACCAATGAGGAAACTGAGGCAAACAGAGTTAAGAATTTGCCCACGGTCATACAGCTAGTAGGTGTCTGAGGCCACATTTGAACCCAAATCGTCCTGACTCCACGTCAGGCATTCTATTCACTGCCCAAGTGTTAGCTATTGGCTTCATAAGGCATGTGTGGCTAATATGGAAATGTTTTGCATGACTCCACATGTATAACTGATATAATGTTGTTTGCCTTCTCAAGGGATGAAGGGCAAGAAGAAGGGAGAAAATTTAGAACTCAAAAACTTTAAAAAATGAATGTTAAAAAAATTTATATGTAATTAGGCTTTACTTAATGAAATAAATAAAAATATATCAAAAACTCCCAAAAGGGCATGGTGGGAATGACTCAAGGGAGAGGGAGGGCAAGAAGTCCTCTGAACCTAAGAGTTACATAGTGGAGTTACCATATTTAACACTCCATATATGCTGTGGGCAGGGAGTGGCTGCAGTCTTCTTCTTAGATGCCTATATGCCAGCAGTACATGCTCAAATAGAATGCAGATTTTTAGAGCAAAGAACCACAAAGACCACAAATAACAACACCTACTCCCCCAAAAAAGTTCCCAAGGAGCAATGTTAGTTACTGAGGAGTGCAGAGAATAGCAGAAGTGGCAGGCATAACCCCAAGAGCCAGTAAGATGAGATATTTTGGTTCTTTTCCCAATTTGATGGTAGAGACCAATAAAAACCCATGCCCAATAAAAACTGAAGGCAGAGAAACAAAGCTATCACCTGCTTAATGACAGGTGACTTAAAAATAGGGAGACTAGTCTTAACACTCAGAAAACCTGGGTTTAAGTCCAAGACTGACATTTGCTAGTCATAACCCTATGCAAATTACTTCCCCACTCACTAAGCCTTGATTTCTTCATCTGTAAAATGAAAATGACAGCTATTACCTACCTCAGAGGGTTTTTGTAAATGAAGTGCTTTGTAAACCAAAAAGCACCATACAAACATGACTTATTATTGTTAACTTCTGTCCCCCAAATAATTCTTATCTCCCTATACTCAACACCTGTACACCCCCCCTTTAGTTGTCCTTAAATACACACAGAGAACTCTCCCTGGAGCTTGCTAGGTGCTGATTCCATTCAAATCCACAGGGCAGTGTTTTCAGTCTGTGTAAGTAATTACCTGGTATCACCTTATGCGACCTCCTAGTGAGGGAAGGACAGAGACAAAGAAAAACGAACCCATTCACCCCAGTGAGCTCCAGCAGGCCAGTCAGCACTGCCTCATGGTCAACCACATCAAGGGCTACTGATACATCTTATAGAAATGGTGTGGTCACTGGACCTCTGTCCACCATCAGAGGAAATCTATCAATCAACGAAATCAACACAGACTACATTTCAGGCTCAAACCTAAAATGCAGGTAACAGAAAATTAATAGTAAAATAATGATGCTTTGAATTCATATACTACTTTTCTATGACAAATAAAAGAAAATCTTTTACACATTAGCTGCCTGACTTTAGTTTAAGTCATTTAACTTCTTTGGGACTCATCCTCATCTGTAAATGAAGATATCTTTGATGGTTCGATGCAAATAATCACAGCTTTAAAACTATTTCTCTAAGTGCCCCATAACAATCATTGTTCTTATACTGTAGATAAAGGGAGCTGTTTAATTCATTAACGTGATTACAGGATCAACATTTATCCCAAAATAGAAGGGGTAAGTGGGTTTCTATGCTCTATTCCATGTCTTAATTAAATATTGAAAACTGAGCTGGCATTAACACCAGTTGACAGTTTGCAACGTATATCAGTAGTGGAAGGACAAAGTCTTGGAACTATATTGATAATGGACTCAGAGCCCTAGCAAATCGCCGATTTTGATCTTGTGACATGGAGATGGTTTATCCTTTCCTGATTTCTTTGCACAGGACTTGGCTCTGGCTTCACAATGACAATATCTACAATTCTAGTCAAGTCAAAATTATCAGAAGTACTCTGTTCAGACAACCTTGTGTTTATCAAAATATTTACTGATCTTCTGTTCTGATTGGAACATAAGGCGCAAGTCTTTAGAGTTTTGGGGAATGAAAGCATAAAACAATGTAGTAACAATGTAGTTACAAGAGCAGACCCCAAAATCCCCTGGAACTGTCAATAGTGGCTCTACTCAGATGCAAATCAATGTTTGAAGGTTTAAAACCATAACTATTAAGATAGACACAAACTATATCAGGGGATGTCTGTCTCCAGATCTGTCACAACCTGTCCCATTTGTATCCTTCTTTGGTATATCCAGTCCCTTGGAAACAGTGCAGCATCCTGACATGGTAGAAACTGGCCACAAATAGCAGGAGGGCTATCCTGCTGGCATTGCTACCCACCAAATGGGCAATGGGGAGAATCAGTTATAACAGTGGTACAGTAGCTCCCCCCTCCCAAAAAAGTCTATACAACTGAAAGAAGCAATAACAGACCATTTGGCTTAATGGGTAGAATGCTAGAATAGGAATTCAGGAAAACCTGGGTTCAAATCCTGCTTCCATCAATTGTATGACCCTAAACAAATTATTTAATCTCTCTGGGATTTAATTTCGTATCTGTAAAATGAAGAGGTTGGAGTAGGGGGTCTGTAAAGTTCCTTCTAGCTCTAATGGCCATTCAACTCTCCTCCCCACCATGAAAGCAACTCATAAAACCATCTCAAGGCTGATTTTACACAGCAGCCAGAGAGAAAAGAAAGCACATCCTTATAATCACGAAACTTTTGAAGGATTCAAGTAAATATCATAGAAGTGGAAGTGTCCATAAAGATCACCTAAGCCAGTCCCCTCATTTTAAAGGTGAAGAGGAGAAAGTGGGGCACAGAGACATTAAGTGGTCTGACCACAAACAGTTCACGATCAGCAAAACTAGAACTGGTAGCCAGGTCTCCCATCTGGGGATCTTTACCCTAGACCAGAGGTTCTCAAACCTGTGGGTTATGTTCAGTTTGTAACAATGAAAATATATCCTGCATATCAGATATTTACATAACGATTCATAACAGTAGCAAAATTACAGTTATGAAGTAACAACGAAAATAATTTTATGGTTGGGGGTCACCACAACATGAGGAATTGTATTGAAGAGTTGCGGCATTAGGAAAGTTGAGAACCACTGCCCTAGAACCTCCCTGCTTCTCACTTATGAAAGCAGGGCTCCACATCTAAATGATATTGATAAATATATCTGAAATATATTTCTAAATATTATGTTATATTATGCTATGCCATACATTAAATTACATATTATATCATATGTTATATTATGTTGCATTATATCATATTATATGAGATGTCACTTGCAGCTACATTGCATAATAAAAAAAGAAACTGACTTGAATTAAGAGAAGACTTCAAATGAAAGCAGGAAGGATTCAAATATCCTTTCTGACGCTTACAAGTTTTCTGACCACGAACAAGTGACTTAAAACTCTGAACATCAGTTTATACATCTATAAAATGGAGATTATATACCTAAAGTATTTATAAGAATCAAATGAGATACTATTTATGAACTTTAACATACCAAAACCAACTCTTTTTATTGTAATTCCCAAAAGGGGGCAAGCAATTAATAAAAATAATAGCTATCTTTTATATAGCTAATGTTTGAAAATCACTTTAAATATTTCACCTCATTTGCTACTCAAAATACTCAAAACCACTCCATGAGGTAAATGCTATAGGTACTATTATTATCTCCATTTTACAGAAAAGTAAACTGAGAGATGGGGGATCCAAAGCCACAAAAGCCATTAATTGTCCAAGGCTGGAGGTGACCCCCAGGTTTTCCTGACCCTAAATCCAACATTCTGGCTATTTTATACCACAGAATATGCATCATAAAGACTAAGACAGAAACCTAAGTACGTAAGTGAGAAAAATTATCTTTTGATCCTGCCTGAAAGGTAAATTCTATGAATTCACCACTACTGTTTTTCAAAGAATAATTTAATCTTCTTTGCCTTTGTCAAAATAAGTGCTCTATTTGTAACATGGATTAACTGCCTGCAATAATTTGTTGGGGTTTTTTTTTTAATTAAGTGGTTTTAACTATAGGTTCAGACACATGTCTCCCAAACCACAGGTTTCAAAAGTTATTTTTGGCTGTTCTCTTCTGAATTTCTGGCATAAAGTTTAAAACAAGGAAAGACTAGCTGCGCAGCAAGTTTCATCTTGATGGAAATATGAAATGACCAAAATTCAAACTTTTATGTAAAGCTGAAAACAAAATATTAAAGGGCTTTCAAACTGAGTATCCATTATAAACTCTGTCATTATTTTTTAAAAACTAGATTGTGCTAAGTTTGTAATTCACATTGATAAAATCTGAAATTGTTGTTTCTCAACTGTTTAGTCATGTTCGACTCTTTGTGACCCTATAAGCCCTACAGAGTCTGACTGAATCCAAACTTCACGGAACAAATTCCTTTAATAAAAGAATTTCTTCCTATAAAACTTAGACTCAATCAAAAGGCCACAACCAAGGACCTAGAAGGCCACATGTACCTTCAAGGCCATGGGTTCCCCACCCCTGCTATAGAGGTCTGTCTGGCAAAGATATGGAAGTAGTTTGCTATTTTCTTCTCCTGGGGATTAAGGCAAATAGAGATTAAGTGATTTTTCCAGGGTTACACAGCAAGTTAGCGTCTTCTTTGACTCCTAGGGTGGCTAGGTGTGCCAGGCTTTAAGTCAGTAAGATTCATCCTCCTGAATTCAAATCTGGCCTCGGACACTTACTAGCTGGGACCCTGGGCAAGTTACTTCACTCCATTTGCCTCAATTTCCTCATCTGTAAAATGAACTAGAGAAGGAAACGGCAAACCACTCCAGTATGGTTGCCAAGAAAACTCCAAATGGGATCATTTAAACAACCAAACAAACCAAATAATAATTTCCTGACTTCAGATCCAGCCCTCTATCTTCTAATTTGAAACAGCTTCTCCCTAATAACTTTTATTTTCAGTGAATAGGTTTAATTGCTACTGATTTTTTGTGAAAATGTCAGGGAAGAAAGACGGTCTGAAGGGTTAATTCTACAGGGAAATAATAAATAATTAACCTGATAGGAATAAAATGGGCATTATTTCTTAGTCACTAACAAGGCAGATTTAGCAAACACTAGGAGTTGAAAGCTCACACACTTCCCAAAGTGTTAAACAAACTCAAATCCAGAATGAAAATCTGTAATTAATCAACACGCATTTATTAAATGTCTACTGCGTGCCACATCACACTATTGCCGGAGATGTAAACTCCAAGAATAAATCTCCTTACTCCCAAAGTACTTACTTATATATAAGCACATGATGTAAAGGAAATATATTTACAGTAAGAGGAGTCTACCTACTACCCAACAGAATAAATTGTTGCTTTAGGTGACAATGAGGGAAGCTAAAAGAAAACAGAAACGAGGGTAAAGTGTTCTGCTTTAATACAGTACCTGAAGGTTTGCGATGTACTGTGCATGCCTTATCATCAGGGGAGATATCTAAAGGAGAATGGCTTTATATCCACCAACTCCAAATTAGGAATTCCTGAGTTCAAATCCAGCCTCAGGCACTTACTGGCAGTGTGTCTGCGCAAATCACTTAATCTGTCTCATCTTTAAAGTGAGGATAATAACAGTACCTACCTTCCAGGGTTGTTGTTGTCATGGGGATCAAACAACAGAATATTAGTAAAACGCATACCACATATTAATTAAGCACATTCATTCTCTCCATCACAGATAAACTTGATTTCTTGCATAAAATGGTTTCCATGGAGTTACACGTTGGGTCAGCATAAGGAAACAGACAACCACACACCTACTCCTCTTTGTCCAAAATGGATTTCAAGTATGGCAGACAAGTTTGTATTAAAATACATCAACCAATCAACAAACACTTATCAAGACTTTCTAAAGGTTCCAGGCCGTGTGGACACAAAACAAATGCAAACAAGCCCAGCCCTCAAGGGAATTAAATTCTAATGAAGGAAACCACACGTACATAAAAAACCATGTCCATAATATACATACGAATTTGGGAATGGGGAGTGCTCACCGCAGAAGAGCAGACAGAGAGGACACCAGGAAAGACTTCAGACAGGAGGCAGAGCTTGTGCTGAGTTCTGAGACAGCCAGAAGTACTCTAAGAGAAGATGAAGAGGGAGTACAGTCTAGGCACCAGGGAAAGCCAGGGCAAAGGCTGGGAGGTGCGGAAAGGTATGCCCTATGTTTGGAGCAGTGAGCAAGCCAGTATGAAAGTACAAGTGGAGGACTTCTGAACCCTTTACTATACAACAATCAGTAGCAGCCTATACTAACGGAGTTTATACTTCCAATTATACAGAGAGGGAAGTAAAGTTTAAGAAGACTGAAAAGACCAGCAGGAGCTATACTGTGAAAAGATTTAAATACAGACATGGGAGTTTTGGGTTGATCTTGGGAGCAATAAGGAGCCCCTGAAATTTGCTGAAGGGGGTGAAATGATTAGACATGTGCTTGTATTTGCCGAGTCCTTACTAAGCTAACAGCCCTGTGTTAGCTATTGTGGGGGAGACAAAGAAGTTTAATAAGGCACAAGTTCCACGAACTTGCTTTTTAAAGAAATATATACTTTGATAAGTGTTATTTCATGACAGCTGATTTTTTATAATCCTCTTTATTTAATGTACCTGAAAACATTATTTGGAGAAGGGATCTGTAGGTGGCACCAGATTGCCACAGGGGACCAGGAACTACAAACAAAAAAACTAAGAACCCTTCATTTAAGGCATAATTCTTACTCTCAAGAAGCTAATAATCTAATTGAAGAGACAAGACTGTACTCCCCCCTCCTCTGCCAAAAAAAAATGTTGTGTAACTAGAAAAAGATTTAAATAGTGGTTTAAGGCAGAGACAAAAGAGACATCAGAAGGTAGTCCGTGATTAATGGCCATAAGAATTGTACAAACAGTAATTGTTGGGGATTCAAAGGAGGGAAAGATCCCTTCAGGCTGGGGCAGCCTGGAGAACCTTAATGGAGGGGCTGGGGGCTGGCAGTCAAGCTGCATGTCTGGCTAGACACAGAGGCAGAGGTAGGACATTCCAGGCTGGTCCGAAGAAAAGGAGCTAAAGCACGAAGGAAGGTCGGGGAGAGGCTTGTTCTAGGATGTAAATAAAAGAAATCTAAGTTAAAAGAAAACACATTACCTAGACAAATTCAAATGATCCTTGGATTACTGATGCCTTTCCCCCACCTCTCTCCTCTAGTGTAAGTACACTGTGGCCCCTTCCCTTCTCCTCTGGGGAAAACACACGAGTCGACAATAATGCAGTCAGTGTTAACACAGTAAATGGTTTCCATTCCAACTAATGCACACCATGCATTACGCCTTCACAGTGCAATAGAGCACCTTTGGCTGAGAGCAGGGGGTGACCAAGAGTGGGGTTAGATGCTAAGAGGTCCAGGTTAGCCAAACAAATGCGGCTGCATCAGGAGAACATTTATTTCTTTAATAACTCAAAGCCAAGAAATCAAGACACCAGCACATACATACCGGCATGCCTATGATATTATCACTATTTTGTATTTCAATGGGAGAGAAAACGCTGGTGATGGAGATCTCCTTCTGGAACTATGAATAGGTCTGGCACATTCAGGCCTATGCACAGAGCAACTTCTCTGCTGTTCACCCCACAACTTCCTCCTAGGCACTCCTCTGCATCTGTACATGGTACTTCTCTGAATGCTCTATGTCTTGAGGCAATGGGCACAATTAAGGATGGAAGGAAAGCTTCTGGCTCAGATATATGTTTTTCCAATACATGTCAGAGATCAATAATTGCATCTGACCATAGAGCACAGGAACAAATGTTAAATTACCTCTCAGCACTCATAGATTATTAGAACTGGAAGGGATGGCAGAGGTCAATCTAGTCCAGCCCCCTTCATTTTACAGATAAAGGAAATTTACAGATTAGGCCCAGAGAATTTCTGTGACTTGATCAAGGTCACACAGCTAATTTGTGGCAGACACAGATCTCCTAACTTCTGCTGTCAGTGCTCTCTGAATCCTCTGAAGTCCATGCCCTCAAGGAGCTTACCACAGTTAACACAACAATATAAACAAAGGCAATACCGCGCAGCAACAAAATGCTGATTTTTATGTCTGTCTGTATTACTACCATGCTGTTTAAAGATAAAGACATAAACTACGCATCCCTCAACTGTTAACAACAGACAGGACTTGTTCTGGGTTTATACTTTGCAGGGAGCTTTGTCTGGATATTTGGGGGAAGTTTCCATAGCGTCAAAATGAAATGCATCGGTAATCTTTTTAAAACTAACAATGAATATTGCAGAAAACCAAAAGACTAAGAAAATACTGTGCTTTGGGCCTAGACAGACGACAGACGACCTTTTTACTGCTGGGGTGAGTGTGACTAAACAGCACCTCCAAACATCGAGAAACCAGCACATTCCTCAACGCCATTTTTACGGGAGAAGGAACGCAGTTATTTCAACATTTTTTTCTTTAAATACTGGAGTGAATACAAACCAATTATCACATCTTTACCCACTGAAATAAAAGCAAACAACAGAAAAGAAAGTATTTCTAAGCTTAGTTGCTTCTGCTTTTGAATCCCTTCTGTGTCAGGATACGCTTTACGGCACACGGGCTGAGGAGGGTGTGAGTCGCACGCTGATGAGCAGTGACAGATACGGACATGTTTGGCATTGTTACATGTGCCTAAACATAATTCTGCTTGTGAAAATAATTCCATTTGATCAGTTCATTTGATTTCTTTTTTTCCCCTAAAATGTTATAATGCCCAAAATTTCTTGGCAATTAAATGACAGCAAGACAGGCAGACTTTCCAGGCGCCCACAGACTGGAGAATGACTGAACAAACTGTGGCGCATGAATGTACTATTACTGTGACATAAGAAACAATCAACACAGAAAAGCAAGAAAGACCTATAAATGGATGCAAAATAATGTAAGTAGAACTAGAAAAAAGAACACAGACAATGACCAGAACAATGGAAATGGAAGGAAAAAAATGAAACTGAGCAATCACAATGATCTAATTTGGCCCTAAAGGAGAGAAGAGAAAAATGCACCTTCATCAAGGACTATGAGTATGGAACACAGCATAAACCATCAATCAGGGTGGGTTAATTGCCCTGAAATACTTTTTCCCCCTCTTTGCTTTGTTCCAAGAGGTACAGTCTCTGGAAAGGAAGAACGAGGGATCTATTTAGAAATCAAGGATATAAAAACAAAATATATCAATAAACTGCAGACCTTCAAGATCTGCAGCCAACAGGATTAAAAAAGGAACAAATGATTTGCCCGAGAAGCACACGTTATTGCAAGCTTAAAAAAAAATCCGTACACAAAAGGGCAGCTTTAATATGTGCAGTTCTGATTTACTTCAACAGGTCTGGAGGGGCCGTGATTCATTACAGTCCATTTAGCCTTGCAACAATTGCAGCTCAAAAAAAAAAATCAAAACATTTCTGAAAATGAACACATGTGCTCTCTTTGCAGCATAAACCTCAAACAGCCTGGGGCCAGTGCTAATACAAGTGTAGTACAAGGCATTACAAGACTGTTGGGTGCTAAAGCTAGCAATTATACTGGTATTTAACCAAATCTATCGCTCATCAGAGCAGCGTTAGTGCAGGAGTCAGAGCGAGACAAGCTGACACGGAGTGCAGCTACTTAACTGTCCCCTCCAGCGATTACACTTTCTCAGCCTGAGAGTCATGTCAAATTAAACAACTGCACATTGACATTTCGTTTCTGTAAACATTAAGGGGTGATTGACAGCTCCAGGATGTGACCAGCCAATCATTATAATCAAGTAACCTCCTGTTAGCTTATCGGTTATGGAAAGGTTTGGGCTCTTCTATTCTGCTTTTCTGAGCATGGCAAAATGAATAGAGCTTCAGACTTGGAAACTAGGAAGATGTGAGTTCAAATCCAGCGGGGTGACTCTGGCCTAGTCACTCTATGGCTGTCTGTATCCTCACCTGTAAAATAAGAAGGTCTGGATTCTATGACCTCTCAGGTCCCTTTTAACTCAAAATCTATGATCCAATGATTTTTGTAACATTTCAAAGTCATTCTTCGGTTTGAGGATCTAGGAGTTACAAAAGTCTGGGGTCCAAATGCATTCAGAAATGCACATTTAAACCCAAGTGCTTTAGGCAGTCATTTATCATTTCCATCACATAAACTTCAATTCTCACTCTTCTGCTTCAAATTCTAATTTTAGAAAGAGTTTTTATTTATTTCCACTCCACCCCGTCCCACGCTCTTCTAGAGAAAAAGAAAGTGGGTCAAGAAAATGTAGAAGATTAGGAAGAACATTTTTTTAAATTCATGAAACAACTCCTGGCAGAAGACAAGAAAACAGCATCTGATTTGTTTCTAAAATTTAACATGATTTTTGGATGGAGGCAGTGTATCACACAAGTGGGCAGGTAGGTGGTGTACTGGATAGAGAGTCGCAAAGACCTGATTTCAAATCTGGTCTCAGACACTAGCTGTATGACCCTAGGCAAGTCACTTCATCCCATTTACCTCAGTTTCCTTATCTGTAAAATGAGCAATAGAAGGAAACAGCAGAACACTCTAATATCTTTGCCAAGAAAACCCTTAAGAGAATCTGCAAATGTCAGACAGGACTGAAAGGACTATATAACAACAACAAATACATGTGTCACAGCAGAGGGCAATGGAAAGAAAGGCCAGGGGATCTGGTTTGTAACTAACTCTAGCATGGTGACACCTGATAGTCTGCAACAAACAGTTTCAGTCAACTTATCTAAAAAATGGGAATAATGTCTGCACCATCAACTTCCCCTCAACTTAAGTGAATTAAATGCTTAAGTTGAATCATTCAAAAGCAAAGTCAACAAGTAAAAAGTATATATTTCCGTTCAACCTCACAATTATACTTCTTCCAGGAATCTATAGTTCTAGGAGAAAAGACTCAAAACTCTGGGAGAGAAAAGAAAAGGAATAAATACAGAAAGTAAGACAAAGAATAAAAGTAAACACCCGATAGCTGAGCTCATCACTCTTTTTAACTGTGTCAGTAAAAAGTCCCATATCTACCACAGTATTATGACTTGGACAATTCATATCTCCCCCTACTCAATAAACTCCAGTGGTTCCCTATTGCCTCCAGGAGCAAAAACAAAATGCTCTGTTTTGCATCCAAAGCCCTTCATAACCTAGCCCCCTCCCAGTCCTCTTACTCCTCAACACATACTTTTCCATTCATGTTCCACCAACAAGACACTGTCTCAGCTCCAGGTTTTCTCTGGCTATCCTCCATGCATGGAACATTCTCCCTTGTCCTCTCTGGCTTCCTCTAAGTTCCAACTAAAATCCCACCTTCTACAAGAAGCCTTCCTTGACCCCCATTATTAATTCTAACATCTTCCTTCTCTAAGTCATTTTCTACTTATCCTATATATAACATCTGTTTGCATACTGTCTTCACAATTAGATTGTGAGCTCCTTGAGGGCAGGTACAATCTTTTTGCCTCTATTTGTATCCCTAGTGCTTAGCACAATGCCTGGCACTTCGTAGGTGCTTAATAAATGCTTATTGATTGACTGGTTCATTGGAGAAGAAAACAAACTGAGCCACGAAGGCAAGAAGGAAGACATCAGGCTATTGAACTGGAAGAGGGCAATTGATACAGTATAGTTAGATGGAAGAGGTTAAGACAGTCATTGCCCATGTATGCATGATGGGCCCTTTACAATTTTGTTGAAACAATTCAGGACACCATGGACAGAGAGCAAGATGGAGGCAAGTACAATTTAAGTTAAGGTGACAAAGAGAAGCTACAATGACCCTGTGTCCCTCCCTGCATGTCTGCCTCTCTCTGTGTCTATCACTGCTCTGTGCTGATATGCTAAGCACTGCAGAAGAGAAGCCAGGAAAACAGTGGTGAATGTTCCCCCTCAGGGCTCCTCATTCTATGTGATCCAGTTGACATGCCCTCTTTTTAGCCTGATTTAGGAGTAATCTGTGCCTTCCTACTCTGGACCCAGTAGAACTGTCGCACATTATTTCTGCCATTAAGACATGCCCCAGCAGGAAAGTAGATTCACAGGGCTGAGAACAGTGGGTAGGAAAAATAACTAATTATAAGGCACAAAAGAATTAGATTTGGAAATGCAGAACATGGAAACAATTTCAAAATGTTTCAGAACCTTGCAAATTTCAGTACAGCAAAGAGAATGACATGTGCTCCCTTCCTATTTTCCAGCTACTGAACAAAAAAGTCCAAATATAAAAAGAAAAATAATGTTCTTTGATAATAAGATGTAGCAGATTTTGCATGAAGAAAACGATTTTAAGTTCTCAGTTCTCTCATTTCAGAATCTTAAGGATTAAAAGGCAGCTAGGTGGCAAAATGGATATACCATTGGTCCTGGAGTCAGGAGGACCTGAGCTCAAATCTGGCCTCAGACACTTACTAGCTGTGTTACCCTGGGCAAGTCACTTAACCCCAATTGCCTCCCCCCCCAATAAAAATAATAAAGATTAATTAATAATAAGAATCAGTTGTAACATTATGGAAAGAGAGCTAAGTCAAGAAGGTTGGGGTCAAGCCTCACCTTTGACACATAACAGTACTGTCATTCAGGGAAAATCATTTCACCACATGAGCCCTAGGCACCCCGTCTGCCAGTTAAAGAGAAGGTACCAAGAGAGGAAGCTCCTCATTGGAAGCTCTCTACAAGGATGAAATCACAGGTTCAGTTAAAAAAAAAAACTCGCAGGATTTACATGGTTTAAAAGGAAATTTTCATTGGTACCTCCTTATTGCCTCCCCTAACATGAGCTATGAAGAAAAGAGGCCATCTTCCTTCTTCAGCACTTAGCAAAGTTCTTTGCACATAACATTCTATAAATGCTTTTACGTTCATTCCTTCACTCATCTGTTGTTATCCCCTAGGACATGGTCCTCCTGACTTCACATTAGCTTTCCTAGTTGTAGATGGACACTTTGGACTACATTCCCACTTTCTTCCCCTACTGGGTTTAATGGCACCCAGCAAGGTCTCTCTGCTTTATCCCCAAGATCACAGTTTTATATCACATGTCCTTTTTCTCCAGGATGGGCCTTCCTTTTCTGGGCTCTAAACAATTCTCCTTAATTCACTGAAACAAGTGGGGCCCATTCTGCTCACCAAAAGGTGGGTCGTCAACAACTTCATAAGCATTTAGATCCTTAAACAGCTTACAGATACAAAGAAAAATGAAGAGCAAATTTTATTATCTGCATTTATGTTCCCCGTTCCCCACTAATGTTTGTGTACCAGTTTCTTCTGACTAGCATATTAAAGTATGTCACTGATGATCACTGAAGCTTAGAACCTGGAGTGAAGTTTGGAATTAACCTAGTTCAGATTTCTCCTTTTAAGAAGAGGAAGCTAAAACCTAGAGAGGTTAAACTGCTTTTAGGTATATACGTCTAGTTGGTGATAGCACTTTGGTGAGAATCTAAGTTTGTCAGTCTGTCTTCCTCTTTCTCTTTCCCTGCAATCTCTTCCCCCCTCCCCTCAACCCCCATCCTGCTCCAGCCACAATGTAATGTCTTTCCAATAGACTCTAGTTTTGTTATGGAAAATCAAGACAAAAACAACCGCAATACCTAGCCATGGCAAATTATTAACACTTGAGTATGCTGACTTGGAAGGGGATGACTCGCCTTTGTAAGTCAGGGACTTCAATGGGAAAGGCATTGCAAGGACCCATTTGGCACTCAATGAATGAGTATCCATAATGTTTGACTATAAAACAAGTTTGTATCACCTGCACAAAGAAAAGCATCTTAGGTCCATTTACAGAACCCTGGAGCCCTTTGAACAGGAAGCAGGCAGCTCTCCACACAATCAGCTTGCTGTCTCCATGTGCCCAAGAGTTCTTAGCGGCCAAGCTAACTCCTTCTGACTCATCAGAGAGAGGAATGAAGGAGGGCATTCAGAAAACACTGTAGTCTCCCATCCCGAATTCCTGTAAACTTCCGGCTATGCATCAACACTTGTCTTTCATAACAGTGCTAGGCATATAGCTGACAAGTAAGGTAAACTGCTTTCTGACTGACTCAGCTCCCAATAGGAAATGAGCAATCAGTAAGCATTTATTAAGCAACTACTGTGTGACTTGCTTAGTCCCAGAGGACAGAACTAGGATCAATGGGAAAAGAAAGGGAATAAGCATTTATTAAGCACCTATTAAGTGTCAGGCCCTGTATGTATCATACTGTCGTTCAGTCGTCTCAGACTCTTCTTGATCCTACATTTGGGGTTTTCTTGACAGGGTGCTTTGCCATTCCTTCTCCAGCTCATTTTACAGATGAGGAAACTGAGGCAAACAGTTAAGTGACTTGCCCAGGGTCACTCAGCTAGTAAGAGTCTGAGGTCAGATCTGAACTCACCAAGATGAGTCTTCCCGATTCCACACCTAGCACTCTATCCACTGCATCGCCTAGCTACCCATTTACCGTATTTTTGTTGTTATTCAGTGGTTCCAGGAAGCAAAATCTGGTTCAACACAGA
>CM053583.1:276934620-276947395 GCA_028627135.1 Pseudochirops cupreus | reverse complement strand
CCATGCACATGAAATCATTTTCAACTAATTACCTAGTGCATTTGCAGAAAATGCATAACCAGGACTGAATGTTTTGCTCCTAGAAAAGTGTCCTGTACCAACTCCTTCAAGTCATCATGTACTTTAACATGGGAAGATGTTGTATATTTGCACTAAGAGAGTGAATATCTTGCCCTGCTGATGATCTCTCCTCCAGATCTCCTTGTGTCCCATTTTCTACAAAAAGGGAGTAGAGGGTGTAGGGGGAACCTTTCCTGTGGGATTCTTTGATCACAACATGTGCCTACAAGTTTTAATTGGAATGTGCTCTACATTTCTTCTGTGAACAAGGGAAGAGCATCAGTCCTTTGACTAAATAGATTTTTTTTGTTGTTATTTCAGTCCTGTCCAACTCTTTATGAACCCATTTGGGGTTTTCACAAAGATACTGCAGTGGTTTGCCGTTTCTTTCTCCAGCTCATGAGGAAACTGAGGCAAACAGGGTTAAGTGACTTGCCCAGGGTCACACAGCTAGTAAAAGTTACTTAGCTTAGAGCCAAGCTATTCATTGGAAAAGCTTTACACAGTTCCTGTTGTCTGTCAAATCACATCCTCCTAGCTGATAGATGTGATACTACCCTCAGATTCATGTTAAAAAGACTTTTCTTTCAAATTGAGAGAAAAAAAGTAAAAACAGAAATTACTAATAGTTTATATTGTATAACCCTTCATATAAATATAAGTCAGTGTAGTTTTAAACTTGAATAAGGGCAGCTAAGTGGTTCAACAGATAGAGTGCCAGGCCTGGGGTCAGGAAGACTCATTTTCTTGAATTCAAATTTGGCCTCAGATACTAATTGTATGACCCCGGGTCAGTCACTTAAAACCCTGTTTACTTCAGTTTCCTCATCTGTAAATTGAACTGGAGAAGGAAATGCAAATCACTCTAGTATCTTTGTCAAGAAAACCCCAAATGGGATCACAGTCGGACATAACTGGAAAAATGAATGAAAATTTTGAATAGCTTAAAATCCTATGTATTAATTACCTCAACTTTACATCCTTGAAAGGAGTGGAAGTGTGATGTGTTATTGGAGAGACCATGGGTCATGGAGACAGGAATTTGAGGCTTAGATTCTATACTAGTTGTGTGACTTTAGACAAGTCACATTTAACCCTCTTTGAGGCTCAGTTTCCTTATCTGTAAAATAAAATGTGAAAGTTCTCATAATAATCATTCATAGGATCATAATTATAGAGCTGGAGGAGACCGTAGAGCCCATTTAGTCCAGTCCTTTCATTTTACAAATGAAGTAATTGAGTGACAAACAAGTTAAGTGACTTGACCAAGGACACACATGTAGTAAGTAGCAGAGTTAAGATTCACACTGGGTCCTCTACTTCCAGATCCCAAACTCTTGACATTTTGCTTCATGTACTGCAAGTGTGATATAAATGTGAGTTGTTACTATCAGCTATATCCGTTAGACTGTATGCTTCTTGAGGACAGGGACTACTTTTTGCCTTTCTTTATATTCTCATCACTTGGCGCAGTGATTGGCATATGGTAAGCTCTTAATAAAGCTCTTAATCAGACTTACTGATGGGCAAATGGCATAAAATAATGCAGGTAGCATGAAATAAAGTACATGGTCAACTTCATAGTTAGATAAATTTAAACTTTTATTATTAAGAGAAACAGCAAGGTAAGGGCTAATGAAATGAACATTGGACTTAGAGTCAGAAGATCTGAGTTCTTGGGCAAATTACTTCAACCCTTTGAGCCTCTCAGTTCTCTCATCTGTAAAATGGAGAGAATAACTCTTTCACTGTTTACCTTATGCTGTTATGAGAAAATTAAATGCTACAGAAATGTGAACCACTACTACTACTATTACCACTATTACTATTGCTCTCTAAATTCAAAGGCTGGTGCTTTTTATACTACATACCCCCCCCCGCCCCAAATACTTGCACAGAGGACCATTCAGGAAACTTTCAGTAACATCTCACTACTTTTGTTGTTGCTCAGTTGTATCCAACTCTTTGTGACCCTATTTGGGATTTTCTTAGGAAAGATACTAGAGTGGTTTGCCATTTTGTTCTCCAGCTCATTTTACAGGTGAGGAAACTGAGGCAAACAGGGTTAAGTGACTTGCGCAGGGTCACATGGCTAATAAATGTCTGAGACCAGATTTGAACTCAGGAAGATGAATATTCCTGACTCCTGGTCCAACAGGAGTTGGACTGCCCCTCTACTTACCATCTATTCCTACTCTTTTCACTAGTTCTTTCTGGGAAGTAAAGATAGAAAAGAAGGAGGTCCTTCTCATACCATAAGGGAAATCATAGTAGCTAATTCCCTGTATTATTTTGTACAATGTTAGGTGGTAAACCTAGACAGACCTGCATAGATTTTCCCTCTCATTTGGCAAAGGCATGACTGTTTAACCAAATGATTTTATTGACAAGACTAGGGCAGTGATTCTCAAAGTGGGACTTTTGGTGGCCCTGGGGTGAGGGGAAAGCCAGTCCTGGTAAAATGGGCTAAAGTATCTGACACGGTGAAATCAATGTGTTTTATGTTGAGTATATTTTACATTAAGATTTGGGACAGTAGAGTGCTGTGCCTGGAGTCAGGATGACTTGAATTTGAATGTAGCCTCATACATTGAATTGTAAAATTGTAAATGGAGAGGTTGTGGTGAGGATTAAATGAGACATTTGCAAAGTGCTTAACACAGAGCCTGTTACATAAGTGCTATATAAAGGCTTATTCTCCCCCCCCCCCAAAAAAAAATTTAACAGTCTCTAAAATAATAGCCTTTCTAATTGTTATTTGCCCAGTCATGAACTCCTCAGCCGAGTGTCACTGACCACCACGTCTCTTCTTCTTCTGACCCTTTCTGTATGAATTCTCCCCTTAAAGCACCTCTAGATCCCCTACAATATTCCTTGCAGTAAAAGCAGATATTTCCTTGGCAGTTTCCAACTCCCTCTTTGGAAGCAATCTTCTACGTGTTGGATTTGTTTGTTTTGAGGGGTTTGGGGCTATCAAAAGAGGTGAAAAACAAATATTTTTTAAGACCTTCTGCTCTGCTGTCTTGGTTCTTAGAGAAATAAAAAATTATAAACCACTGAATTAAGGTAGCCTAGAAGTGCTGCAGTTCTCAATAGGGGAATTAAAAAGCCTGAAGATCTCACTCCCAGCAAAAATGAAGGGCAAGAACGATTTTGTAGTGACCTGCATGGAATATGGGATGTTAATATTTCTGTCACAGCCAAGTGACTGTTATCTTTGCTCAAATTGCTGGCTGGTATCCTTCCTGGAAGAAAAAGTAAAAGAAGTCAAGGAACTCCACTTATCAAAAGAATTAAATGTTCCTTTATAAAACGGAAGGAATGCCTCCATGTGAAAACAAAGAAAAAAAGACTCAAAAAAGCAAAGGAGAATCCTGACCTGTGTCAGGAGGAGGAAGGGTGGGAGGAACGTAACAAAGAAGATACAGAGACAAGAGACCACTAAAAACTTGATGATAGACAACATAGGAGGCTGTTCCAAAGAAGAGGGAGTTGGAAACTGACAAGGAAGTATCTGCTTTTACTGGAAGGGATATTGTGGGGGATCTAGAGATGCTTTCAGGGGAGAATTCATAAGGCCAGAAGAAAAGACAAATGGTGGTCAGTGACTCTTTGCTGAGGGGTACTAAGGCAGCTATGAATGGACCTGATAACATGATTGGGAGGCCTGATAGCTTAAGGAGCCAAACACCCAAGAAGTGTCAAAGAAATTCCTAGAATTTCTCAAACTAGATGATAACCACCCAATTCTGGTCATTCATGTGAGCACAAATGATGTGGGAGGAATTTAGCTGTATAAGTAAAGCATAAAGAATAAGAAATCTTGGGCAAACAATATAAGACCAATGAATCATAGTCAGGGCTTTGTCATTGATGCCAAATGTCTTAAAGGACTGGAGAAGAAAGAAGTAGATTTTTTTGATTGTTTTATCAATTTGTTTTGTTTTAATGTTACACAAATTTATAGATTTCCCCAATTCTGTGAAAGATCTCTTATTATAAAGTAAAATAATAAAATAAAGCTAATAATATAGTGACCTCACCTGAGCATGCTTACAAAATTCTGTATCTGTATCACCCTCCCCTTTCTCTGTCTAAAAAAAAAATTAACAAAAACCTATTTTCTCTCCCTCCAACTGGCACCCTACTGAACAAAAAAAAAAAGGAAGGAAGGAAAGAAGGAAGGAAGGAAGGAAGAAAAAGGAAGGAAGGAAGGAAGGAAAAGGGAAGAGAAGACAAATTATTTGTAACAAATATGCATAATTAACCAAAGCAAATTCCCTCAGTGACTGGATACTTGTATGTCCCATTCTACAACCTAAATCTATCACCCTTCTGTCACAAAGAGCATGTTTCATCATGGGTCCTTTGGATTCATAATGTTCATCATATTGATTATAATTCTTTCAGCTTTCAAAGTGGTTTGTTTTTATATCATTGTTGTCATTGTACAAATTGTTCTTCTGGTTTTGCTCACTTTATGCTTCACCAGTTTATAAAAAGCTTTAAAAATTGGGGTTTTTTTCATAATATTGATGTTATAGCATAAATTGGTTTTTTCAGGTTTTGCTCACTTCACACTGTATCAGTCTGAAAGAGTCTTTACATGTCTTTTTTCAAATCATCTCTTGGAGGCAGCTAGGTGGTGTAGTAGATAGAGTACTGGCCCTGAAGTCAGGGAGACCTGGTCTCTGACCAGACACTTGACACTTAGTAGCTTAGTGACCCTGGGCAAGTCACTTAACCCAAATTGCCTCACCAAAAAAAATAAAATAAAATCATCTCTTTATGTAAGACATAAGATATGCCTTACGGCATTATAGCATTCCATCACATTCATATCTCACAATTTATTTAGCCATTACCAATTGATGAATTTTACTTAGTTTCCAGGTTACTGTTGGAGGGTTTTCTGCCACCCAAATAGATTTTCGAAGTGGAGAATTAATTAATTAATAATATGGTATCTGAAAATGGGGTTTTGTTATCTAGAATACAGCTTAAAATGCAGAAATGATAGGCGTCTTACCAGGAATGGAGTGTACCTGGCATAGGGTGGTAAGAATGTGTTTGTCTAATATCTTGAAAATCTAAGAATAGGGCTCATTTAAGGGCTAAATCTAGGAGCAGACTCCCAGCAGGGTATTGTATTAAGAGTAACGCATCTAAGCCAAACTTCCCTTGTGCCTAAATCAACTGGATATATACCAAAAAAAAGTAATTAAAAACAACAGAAACCAAAAAGAAGAGTAAGGAAACAATTCCCAACAAAGTTATTCTGACCAGCAACAATAGTAATCACAACAATAGGGCATATCACCAGCTCACTACATGGACACTAATTGAGACACTGGCTCCATTCTCTGCACTCCAAGCAGAATAATCTGTCACTGCCATTTAGAATCTCCCCAGTAATCCAACTAGAATCTCCCTTTCTTTATAGGTGAAGATCTTTGAATCCTTCTCAGCCCTATGAGCTGGGAAGAAGAGAAAGGATAGCCGTGGATGGGAAGGGGGCTCAGAATACTACGACTGCTTTAATCCTATTTGCTGTTCGTCCTTCATTTCGAAGAGAACCAGTGACATCATGGAGAGATGTCTTCACTTGCACATGAATTGGAAGTAAGTGACGCAGAGTTGTCAACCTCTGTCTTCCTTCTATAGTTATAGAAGTCCAGTGGCAAAACAAAAATCAGGATGACTGGCGATGGCTGGGGATGTGGTGGATGACCATGGCATCTTCTATGTCTAACCAGCCTCTAATCATTCCACAGCACCTGCTTCAGTTGCCTTCAACAAAAAAAATTATTCTCATCTGCCCATCCCATCAGGGGAACTTCTCACATGCTTGAGTTAGGGGGCGTGTTAGGGCGAGGCTTTATTTCTGTCTAGTAAAGAATGGAAGGGGCTTCTGGCAAGAAGGCTAAGAGAGAAAGCCAAACCCAGCACCTCAAAACAACTGGAAAGACATCGTATAAACTAAAGGGGGCAAAAGAACACCGTGAATTGAGAAGGGGATGAAAGGGGAAAACTTTTTATGTAGGAGGCTTCATTGTCTAGTGATGTCTGTCCACCCCCATAATATCAAAGTAGCAATAAATGTGCCAACTAGAATAAAAGAATATTAACAAAAAGCAAAGAGGATATAGGAAAGGCTTTAGAACCGTTAGGGATATCACATAAACACTGTCACAGGGGCATAGGAAGAGAAAAAAATGACCACATAATAAAAAAAGAGTCAATACAACAAATAAGTACTATTTGATGAAGGAAATCCCCTCAAAAATCTCCAGCAAAAGGGAAAATACTACAAATCCAGAAATGAAATGGCAGCAATGACATTTAGAATGATTCAGAAGGGCAACAAAAGATTTAAAAGTAGAAATAAGGAAGGAGAACAGGTCAGAAATAGAGCTTCCAAGACAAAATCAGTGAGACGAAAGAGTAGATAATGTGCAAAAAAAGGGTGGAGAAACTACTCAAAACTAGAGCTCTTAAAGAGAATGGCAGGTTTGGAACTCAAATTAAAAACGGTCCAAGAAAAACTGGTTAAACAAAACCAGAAGTTCATAAGATTAGGATATATATATATAAGATATAGTAATATCAAATTGATATATTGATGCTATATTACTATATTTATATAATATAATATATCTCATATATAATCTTTCCAAGCTATGGAAACTGAACTTTAAAATATTATATAAAAGAAAAATTACCCTAGATCTTTCAGAAAAATATAAGGAAATGAAAATCTGAATATCATGCTTCAAGAATGTAATACGGGAAAACTCTGCAGAAGTATTAAAAAACACAGGGCAAGGTGTCAATAGATAGAAACTCCAATTTTAGTTCAACAAAAAAAATGTGATCAAATTTAGATTTCAAGAAAAAAATATTCCAGACAATCAAAAGAAAAATCCTTCATTTAATAATGAAAACCAGTTGCAACTGATTAACTGCTCCTTATATATGAGAAATCAAATTTTACTACTTGGTCTATTTCCAAAGATGATTAGGGAAAGAAGATATCTAATACCTAAAATATTTAGATATTCTAAAATGTTTGTAGTAGCTTTCTTTGTGGTGTCAAATAATTGAAAATTGAAGGAATGCCCATCAATTGGGGCATGGCTCAACAAGTTGTGGTATATGATTGTGATAGAATACTACTGTGCTATAAGAATGATGAGCTCGATGATTTTAGAAAAACATAGAAATACTTGCATAAAATAATGAAGAGTGAAATGAGCAGAAGCAAAAAAACATTGTACACAGTAAACAGTAAACATTAAAAATAAAATATAAAAGATAAAAACAATAAAAAATAAAGCAGTATTGTTTTAAGAATGACTGAGTAAATAAGTTATTTTGACTATTATAAATTCTGAAATTAACTATAAAGGACATGAAGAAAGGTGCTATCTGTATCAAAAGAAAGAAGTGATAAACAGAAGTATGTATAGAATAATTTTACATATATACCTGTTTGTGTCTAATGAAATATTGACTTTTGGGGGAAAAATATTATTCCTTCAACAGTAACTAGAGGAGAGTGAATTATTTCATATGCTTCTGTACCCACTAAAGAAAAGAAACATAAGAAAGGTAAATAAAAAATCTGATAAGAAAAATATAATCAATGAATACGTTGTTTTTGTGCTTTTGTGGGGCTTCAGAACTAGGCAAATCAAGCTGAGAGATAGAATGAGTGGAACAAAAAACTTATAAAAAATAATTACATTAGAGAGAATTATAAAATTTATGGGATTTAACTAAAACTGTCCTTGGGGAAAGTTTATATCTCTAAGATAATTTTTTTTAATAAAAAAGATAGGGTTAGCGAATTAAGTATGCAATTTTTAAAAATAACGTTGACAAATGGAAGGCAATCAGAAAAAAAGAAATTTTGAAAATCAGAGAAGAAATAGATCAAATTAAAAATACAAAGACTTGATAAGCAAGGAATCGATAAGCAAAGCAATGAGCTAAGACTAATAAGACTAACAAAGTATAAACTGATTAAAAAACAGAGAACATGAAATCAAATTGCAAAATACAAAACAAATAAGTGAATTCACAAAAAATGCCAGGAAAATTGTTTTTAATTTCAGAAACTGATATATATATATATATATATGTATATATATGTATATATATATATATATATGTAAGAAAAGTTGAGAATTTAAAGTAAATGGATAATTATCTACAAAAATATGGGGATTAGGACTTAACCTGTGATTTAATCAGTATAAGGAACACCTTGGCAAAGAAATTCCCTTTCCCAGTTCAGGTGGTACCTTCTTTGAATCTTACTGTCTTAGAGAGCTGCCTACAGCACCAAGAAGTTAAGTGACTTGTCCAGAGTCACGCAGCCAATATGTGTCAGAGGTGGGACTAGAGCACAGGTCTTCCTGGCTTCAGTGCCAGTTCTCAATCTACTACACCATGATGTCTTTCCACAAATCTCACACTACTCAAAATACTCAAATGACAAAACAAAGAATAAAGATCTTAACCCAATATTAGACATAGAAATCAAATAAATGATGAATTAACTACTGAGAGAGTGGGGGAGAGGGAAACTCTTGGTCTAAACTCTAAATGAATTATATAAAATATTTTGGGAGGTTATTTTGATCTTTTTGGAGGGGGAAGGCAAGGCAATTGGGGTTAAATGACTTGCTCAAGCTAGTAAGTATCAAGTGTCTGATACTTAGCAGCAGAAAGAAGACAAAACACTCTGTTTTTAGGAACTATAATAAAATAAATAAATCATATTTAAATATATGATATCATATGAGAGTTTATTTTAAAATCCCAGAGAAGTAGTGGAGAAAATAACTGAGAAAATTAATAGCTTAAGCAATGAGGCATAGTAGAGAGGGAATGGGCTTTAGTGTCTGGAAAACCTAGGTTTAGTCCTAGATATGATTGTGTGACTGAGCAAGTCAATGTAACTTCTCTGTGATCCAGGAAAATCTGCAATACCTGTGGAGCAGGTGCAAATTGGCTTTGGTAAAAGGACTTGCTGAAAGTTACATGCACCTTACACAAATAAAAAATACAATAATCTATATATTTAGTATTCTATCAATCAAGTTACCAAATAAACTACCTTATAAAAATTAAACAAAATAATTGCAAAATGTGTTTAAAGGAATACAAGATCAAAAATTTCAAGGAGAGAGCAAAAGAACTGGTGTTGTGGTAAAAAAATAAAATATCATACCCAGCAAAGTTAAGTATAATCCTGAACAAAAAAAAAAAAAGAAGGATATTCAATAAATTCCCAGACTTTCAGAATTTTATTGTAAAAAAAGACTGGAACTTTATAGAAAAATTGACATGCAAGATTCAAGAGAAATATAAGGTACACATCAAAGAATAATTAGAAGGGACCCAGTAAGGACAGAGCGTTTACTTTTTATATGAGAAAATGTGAACTGTGTGTCTAAGATTGCAAATAGTGATTGGGCAGTTCGAATGAAAGATTGGAGTAGACCTGAGTATGATGTGATTCCAAAAAGTAACACCGTTTAGGAAAAGGTAAAAAGAAATGGGGTGTGAGAGGAAGGACTGGCACAAAGGAATTAGATGAGGGAGGAGGGCTGGTAGTTCAGGAACCCTCCTCTCATCAGGAAATGGATTAAAGAGGGAGCAATCCATATATATATCTAGAAAGGGTATGAAAATCTTCTAAATTTAGAAAGAAATAAAAGGTTAAGGATATAGGGAGGAGAGGCAGCTAGGTTGCACAGTGTATAGAGCACAAGTCCTGGTGTCAGGAGCACCTGAGTTCAAATCCATCCTCAGACACTTAACACAAAAACTAGCCATGTGACTTTGGGCAAATCACTTAACCCCAATTGCCCTCCAAAAAAAAAAAAGCAAAAAAAAAAAGGCTGTAGGGAGGGCGGGGAGGGGTTTTTAGAGGAAACCCTACTCACATCAGATCTGGGATAAAGAGAGAACAATATATAGATTTAGAAGGGAGTAAAAGTCTCCTAAATTTATAAAGAAATAGGAGGGTAAGAGAATATGTTAGGGCGGGTATAGAAGGGTGTCTAGATTAATGGGAATGGGATAAAGAGGGAACAACATATATGTTTGGAAGGCTATAAAAATCTAAATTCAGATAGATATAAGAGAGTAAGGGGAAAGGAGGGGGAGGATAAGGGAGGAATCCTGGGAGGGGGGCAGCGAGGGTAGGTTAAGTAATAGGAGAGCCTGCTGGGTAGAAGTAAAGTAGAGGAGACAGGAGATAGGAAACAAGAGATGCACAAAAAAATAAAATAAAGATCAGAGTAGAATCTATTGGGGAAAAAATCAGGGCTAGTAATCATGATCTCAAACAAAGTTAAAGCTAAAATAGATTTAATCAAAAGAGAAAAATAGGGAAACTTCACCATATGTCAGCCATATTAATCAACATTATTTTAGACTATTTAAAATAACTAGACAGTATAAGGTTGGAATATTGCTATGGTGTAGGAAATGATGAGTTAGTGGATTTAGAAAAATAAGGAAAGACTTGGACTTATGAAGGAAGAAGTTACACATAGATTTACATAGATGGTTTTACATAGATGCATATGAATGTATATGTGTATATATGTGTATGATTATAGATATCTATGTATGTATTTGTGTAAGATAGTTACTCCTTTTACCTTTTCCTAGACGGTATTACATTTTAGAATCACATCATACTCAGGTCTATCCCAATCTTTCTTTCAAACTACCCAATTACATATCTATGTATGTATATCTGTATGTATGTTTGTGTGTATGTGTGTGTGTGTGTGTGTGTGTGTGTGTGTATCTCCACACTTAATTGTAGCCTTCTTGGAGGGTAGGGGTGGAAGGGACAGAAGGACAGAGGTAAAAAGTGCACAGCAGAGAACAAAATAAAACCTACATGGAAGCAAAGACAGACAACTTTGAACACAATGTGTAAGATTTATTATATAAGCTTTCTTGAAATGGAAATTTATTGCTTTATATTTTGAATCCTCTCATGTTCTGCTCTGCACATGGCAACGTTTTTTAATTTTCTTATTTTGTATTTAAGTTTTAATGTTTAAATTTGGTTTTTTCTTTTTTTCTTTTGTATTTAAGTTTAAATTTTTTTTGAAGAATATCAAGGAGAATAATGAGAAAAGGAGGAATGAAGGAGACATATTATCAGATCTTAAGCCATATCATAAAGCAATAATCAAAACTACTTGGTGCTGGCTAAGATAGGTCTCTGGAACAGTAGCTTAGCAAGACCTAGACACAAATAAACAGTGCCAGGTAAACCCAAGAACACAAACAGGGAGGCCGCTCTGTTCAGCAAGAATTCCTGAGAAACGGGCAGCTAGGTGGCGCAGTGAATAGAGCACAGGTCCTGACAAAAGGACCTGAGTTCAAATCCAGCCTCAGACGCTTAACACAAAAACTAGCCGTGTGACTTTGGGCAAGTCACTTAACCCCAACTGCCCTGCCAAAAAGCAAAACACAAACAAGCAAACAAACAAAGAATTCCTGAGAAAAGTGGAACTCTATTTGAAAGAAAATAAGATTAAACCGCCATTTTACAACTTATGCTAAAAAATATGCTGGTGAAGAAACAATATAAAACAGCATCTCATGAAATAATTGGGAGAGACATAGCATTAGAGGAGAACCTTCCAAACTATGGGAAAAAAAGAATAAACAAAATCTAGCAATAAGCACATGAGATGCTCCAAATAAGAGAAATGCACATAAAAGCAATTCTTAGTTATCTCTTCATCTCCATCAAATTGAAAAACTTAAGACTGGAGAAGGGAACATATCACAATTTTTCAAATAGGGAAGAGAATAGAATCAGGAAATTCTAGGGCAGAGAATTTGACTGTGATTCCTGGTCAAATTCTAGAATGTATTTTTAAAAGGATGGCTAGTGAGCTTCTAGGATAAATAGGTAGTACATTGCATAGAGTGATGGGCCTGGAGCAAGGAAGACTCATCTTCCTGAGTTCAAATCTAGCCTCAGACATTTACTAGCTGCGTGACCTTGGACAAGTCACTTAATCTTGTTTGCCTCAGCTTCCTCATCTGTTAAAATGAGCTAGAGAAGGAAATGCAAACCAGTACAGTATCTTTGCCAAGAAAACCCCAAGTGGGATCACAAAGAGTTGGACACAACTGAACAACAAGTCAACATCTAGAAAAGGAAGCCACAAACATCATTTTTTTTTTAAAGAGAGAAATACTAAATTTCCAAAATCAAACATGATAAAGGAGAATTTACAACAGATGTAGAGAAAGCAAAGGAGATGATTCTAAACTATTTTGCCAAATTATATGAAAATAAAATGGATAATCAATTAAATTTTGCAAGCTCAAATTAAAGGTATAAGAAATTGAGAATGTAAGTGATGCAATCTCCGGAGGAGAAATTGACTAATCAGAGGTGGGGAGCCTGTGGCCTCAAGGCCACATGTGGCCCTCTAGGGCCTCAAGTGAAGTCCTTTGACTGAATCCAAACTTCACAGAACAAATCCCTTTAATAGAAAGATTTGTTCTGTAAAACTTGGACTCAGCAACCTTACTCTCACTGAACTTGGCTTAGGGAAGGAATGACATAAACTCTAAACTGGGCATCTTGCCACACAGGAGAATAGGGGGAATGGGGATGAGAGGTGGGATGATGGAGGGGAGGGCAGGGTGGGAGGGAGGG
>CM053583.1:276930983-276934520 GCA_028627135.1 Pseudochirops cupreus | reverse complement strand
ATGCATATATGCAATTATTATTACTATTATTGTTAACTACATCCAACTGGAACTTAAGATACACAGGCACTGCAGAAGGGAGATCCATCCTGCCCTACCGGAAAGTTAGAGGAGTGATGGGGGAGGACAGAGGAGAGATTAGATTGGGGAAGGGGTTATACAAGGGGAGGGCCGTTTTGAGGGGGAGGGTAGGGGAAAGATGGGGAGAAAATTTGTAACTCAAAATCTCGTGGAAATGAATGATGTAAACTAAAATAAATAAAATTAAAAAAAAAAACAAACTTGGACTCAGTCAAAAGGCTGCACCCAAGGACCTAGAAGGCCATATGTGGCCTCAAGGCCGCAGGTTTGCCACCCCTGGACTAAATCATAAAGGGCCTTCCTAAGGAACAACTACCCATGAACAGACAGGCTTACAAGTAAATTATATGAAGCATTCAAAGAACAAGTAATTTCAATTTTATATAAAATGTTCACAAAAATTGGGAAAGAAGGCATACTACTAGAGCCCATATCAGATTGCATGCTGTCTTGGGAAGGGAGGGGGAAGCAAAGGGGAAAACATCTAAAACTTATGGAAGTGAATGTTGAAAACTAGAAATACATAAATTGGAAAAAAAAACAAGGCATACTACTATTATGAAATAAATATGGTTGTGACATCTGAACTAAGGAGATATACATAAAAGAATGAAAACTATAGAACAATATTTTCAATAGATATGAATGCAAAAAATATGATATTAGCTCAAAGAGACTACAGGACATATTTACTGATTTCTACTATGTACAGAAAACTAATTGACATTATGTGGGAAATAAAAGAAAAACAGCAGTCCTAAGGAGCCTACATCCTATTGAGGAGACAAAGCATATCCAAAGATAAATAAAGTTTATACAATATAATGCCAGGTGATTTCAGTGGGGAGAGAGCTTCAGTAACTGTGGGAGGGGGATGAGGGAGGGAGGAGGGTCAGGAAAAGCTTCCCGCAGGAGCTGATGCCTGGGCTGTGACTTTAAGAAAGCTGGAGGCAAGGAGAGAGTGCATTCCAGACAAACCACTCGCACAAACATAGATAGACAAAAGATGTAACATTGCAGACATGGAACAGTTAGGAGTAGATCAATTTAATTGGAATGGAAGGTTCATGAAGGAAAATACTATGAAATAAGACCAAAGAGGTATATTGGGAATCAGTCTGTGAAGGGCTTTAAGAAAATTTTATATTTTATAAAAGAGAATTTTCTATTTTGGAAAATTTTCTATTTTATCTTAGAGTTTATCAGGAACCCTTGAAGATCTTTGAGCAGAGGGAATGACATGGTCAGATCTGCTTTTTAGGAATTATGTACCAATTTGGCGGCTGTGTGGTAGACAAAATGGAGATATGGGAAACAGAGACCAAGTAAGAAGCAGCTGAACAGTCCAGAAAAGAAGTGATGAGGGCTCTGAGTTAATAAGGGAGGAGAACAGGTGAAAAAAATGTAGCAGCAGTTAGATGATTCAGAAGATGGAGCATTGGGCTTAGAATTAAGAAGATTAGAGTTCGGGGGCAGCTTGGTGGCACAGTGAATAAAGCACTGGCCCTGGAGTCAAGAGGACCTGAGTTCAAATCCCGCCTCAGATACCTGACACTTTCTAGCTGAGTGACTTTGGGCAAGTCACTTAACCCCAATTACCTTGCCATCCCCCCTCAAAAAAAAAAGACCAGAGTTCAAATTTTGCCTCAGATACTTACTGGCTATGTTACCCTGAGTTAAGTCACTTAACCTCTGTCTGCCTCAACTTCCTCATCTATGAAATAATTTCCTCATCTGTGAAATGGGGATAACAATAGTACTGTCCCAGCATTGTTGTGAAGGCCAAGTGAGATAATATTTGCAAACCTAAATGCGCCTGGGGTCAAATAGGTGGTGCAGTGGATAGAATGCTGGCCCTCGAGTCAGGAAGACCTAAATTCAAATGTGGCCTCAGACACTAACTGTGTGACCCTGGACTTAATCCCAATTGCCTACCCCACCCCCCAAAAAAGGCCCTAAATGCACCTGGCCTGGGACCCTGGCTTCACAGGGCTTCCGTACCTGGCTCTTAGCAACATCCAAGCTGAAATCTTGGGCTCTAAGTTCTCCTGACTAGAACCTAGAACTGAAAAGGGCAGATATAACAAGATCAAAACCCACAACAAAACCGAAACCCTAAGCCTGTTTCTCAAGGTCACAGAGCCTAAGGGAATTCTCCAATTATTGTATGATACCATTCAATGAGTAAATGAGTACTTCGTCCCTGGGCACTGTTGGAAGATGGATTGAAAAATATGAAGTTCTGGCTATGTAGCCAATGGAAGGAGGCTGTTCCTACACCTATAGTAGACTATATTTAATGGAATATCTTCTCCCAGAAATAGGTCCCTCATATTTCCCACATGAGTGTTTTCATATTAGGTGACCTGGGCATCCATCAAAACTCTATTTTATTTATATATCTATATATGCACATATATACACATACATATATGTATATGTGCACATATTATACATGCAAACACATACACACATACATGTACTTCCATTGAAATCTTACTAAGAAGTCACCTCATGGCATGGAGGATAATCCAAAACTCTTAAAGAGAGCACATGCAAGCTCTGGTAGATCCCATGATTCTAGAAAGACAGATTATGCCCCTGTCCTCTGAGGACCAAGTCTAGCTAAGTAAGAGAGTTTCTTCACGATGAGATTGACCATCAGGTGATGAATTTTCCTGACCATAACAACACACAAAAATGTTCTAGGGCTGATTTGTATTGGTGGAAGACTGGTCTCTATAGTGATATGTCATAAGAGCGTAACAGAACTCTATAGTGTTTCATTATCTAAAGTTCATTCAGTCGTTCAGTTGTGTCCAACTCTGTTTTTGATTGTTTTTTTATTTCGTATTGGGGAGCGGGGAAGGGAGAAGGCAAGGCAATTGGGATTAAGTGACTTGCCCAAGGTCACACAGCTAGTAAGGGTGTCAAGTGTCTGAGGCCACATTTGAACTCAGGTCCTTCTGACTCCAGGGCCAGTCTTTATTCACTGTGCCACCTAGCTGTCCCTGTGTCTGACTCTTTGTGATCTCAAATAGGGTTTTTTTGGCGAAGATACTGGAGTGATTTGCCATTTCCTTCTCCAGTGGATTAAGACAAAGGTTAAGTGACTTGCCCAGGGACACACAGCTACTGTGTGAACTCAGGTTTTCCTGACTCCAGGCCCAGTACTCTATCCGCTGAGCCATCTATTTGCCATTCATTATCTAAATGTACCACAATTTACTTAGTCAACTCCTCATTGTGAGACATGTAAGTTGTTTCTACTTTTCTACTTGAGTAAGTAATACTGCTACCTTTGTATAAATAACTTTTCTCTTTTGGATTATTTTGCCTTTATTTGAGGGAAACCTTGGAGAGTGTCTCAGAAGCAGTGACTTTATTTAAGGCAGCATCTGGCAGCTTACTTGAGAGGTAAAAGGAATAACTGGCAATTCCTAGAAATAAATTATA
>CM053583.1:276920983-276925983 GCA_028627135.1 Pseudochirops cupreus | reverse complement strand
TATCTATGGTAATTGTTTCTCTTTGGAAGAGCAAACCTGAGGGTCTTCCCTTCCCAGTTTGATTTTTCTTTCTTTTTTTCTAATTAAAGAGATCATCCCTTGACTCACTTCTTAAAGAGGCCAATTCGCTGAATGGGAAGACCTTAGCCTAAAAGGGCCAGGGTCTCCCACTGCATCCTGGGTCATCTCCAGTCATCCTGATAAATATCTGGTCACTGGATTGAGATGACTCTGGAGGAGAAGGTGAGGTTACACAGCTCCCCCTCACTCAAATCAAAGTCAACTGCAAGTCATGTGATCATTTCCCTGATGCCTTGGTCTTCTTCAAAAATGAAGGACAAACACAACAGCAACTTCTGGCTTCCTTAGGTTTCTTTAAGAATTGGCTTAAATTCCACTTTGAGCAAGAGGCCTTTTCTGTCCTTCCCCTCCCCACTGCCTGACCCCTGCCCCCCTCCAATTGCCTTCCCTCTGGTCTTACCTCTCTATTTTATTTATTTTATATATGAGTGTATAAATATGTATACACTCACATGTCTGTGAATATGTATATGTATGTGTGTGAGCCAGAAAATGAAAGCTTGAATCTCTGTTGAATACTCATTCTTCTTTTCCAGCTCTTATATGATGAATGCCTCATCTTTCATTGAGTTTGTACAGTACTTAAACTCTTTCTTTCTGAATGCTTACAGTATTTTCCCCCTCTGACTTAAAAGCTCTGCATTTTGACTGTGACATTCCTAGTTGCTTTCAGTTTAGGGTTTCTTTTAGGAGGTGACCTATGGATTCTTTCTATTTTCACTTTGCCTTCTGCTTCTGATAAATCTGGATGGTTTTCATATAAGAGCTATTGAAATATAATATCCAGGTTTTTTTGTTCATGGTTTTTAGGGAGTCTTGTGATTATTAAATCCTCTCTTCTTGACCTATTTTCTGAGTCAATTGTTTTTGATAGTAGATACCTGACATTTTCTTCTGAAATTTCGACATTTTGACTTTGTCCTGCTATTTCTTTTGTCTCATAAAGTAATTGAATTCTCTTTTTTTGCTTTATTATATTTTTAGAGTCTCTCTTACTTAAGTAGAATTTTCCACCTTCTTTTCTAAACTATTCTCCTATTAATTTCCCTTTTCTGATTCTCTTGTTTCCTTTTTTTTCCAGTTACTCTTGTAGGCCTTGTAGTCAAGCCATCATTTTTTCTGAGGCACTGCTTAGAATTGCTTTAGAATCACTTTCTTCTTTTATATGTATTGCTTGAGTTTTCTCATAATCCGTAGTATTTCTTCATTTTGTTTGGTGTTTTCATATGTTTACTCATGTTTTCAGTCTCAGATGTTAATTTGAGATTTTGTTCTCAGCCTTGTCCCCTCTGGCATTCTTGGATGAATTGGATAGGCTCTGTTTGGTTCTGTCCTTTATGTAGTCTGGATACAGGTGCAATATGGATTGGGATGGAGTAGCTAGTGCTAGGTCCAGTTCAAACTGGCTGATAAGAACAAATAAATTTTTAGTTTGAGCATTTATACCTTGGAAATCATCAAATGCTACAAATTAGAACTTGGTTTATTGTTTTGTTGATTGCCAAGATGTAATAAAGTGATGGGGAAATGTTAATAATTATGATCAGACTTAAAAGTATTTCATGTATACATTTTGCCCCAGAAAACTGGTTGTTAAATATTTTCCAACATACACACCCCTTGATTAGGTTCTACCCTCTGCCTTAATCCTTGGCTTCTGTTTCAGTCTGTTGGTGGTTCTGTGCAGATTCTGGATTCAGCCAGACTGTCTTTTTCTCCTTACATGATTCCCAGTCAGGAACTGGATTTATCCTTTGCTGGAGATTACAGTGGTTTTGAGCCTCCAACGCAGCCCCCTGCCATAGTACTGGTGCTGAGTTGGCCCACTTTCCTGCTGTAGCTCCCAGTGCTCCCAGGAATGTGGAGCCAGACCCTGTCTCCCTGTATAGTAATCTAAGGGGTCTGTTTCTTTCCCCGTTTCTGTTTCTGACAAAGCAAGGTCAAACTCTAACTTGTAGAGCCTAATTACTGGATCTTGTATTAATTTATGACCACTCTGTCCAGATTACTGACTGGTTTAAGGTCCATTCATGAAAGCTCTCAGTGGTGGGGAACCTGCGGTGAGGAACAAACTTCACGGAAGTTTGGACTCAGTCAAAGGGCTGCACTTGAGGACCTAGAGGGCCGCATGTGGCCCTGAGAGCCCAGGTTCCCACCCCTGCTGTAGCTGGTCTGCCTGATGTGGCTCCTCTCCCAGGATTTCTCAGGCTTCTGGGCTATCTACAAGCTATTATTATTGTTGCTGCTGTTACTATTACTGTGGGTTATTTATGTTGTTTTTACTGCTACTGCTATTAACTAAGATTTATGTGACAATTTAAAATTTGCAAAGCACTTTATATATCTTTTTTCATCCCCTCAACAATTATCTAAGACAGCCATTATTGTCTCCATTTTAAAGATGGGGGTACTGAAACTGAACTAGGTTAAGTTACTTGTAGAGGGGCACATGACTACTAGGTAGCTGAAACAGGATTTGAACTCAGGTCTTGCTGATGCCACATCCAACATTCTACATTAGGTTACTGTGTGACCTAATTCCTCTCTCTACCTCTTCTGATTTCTAGCCATCTTTTTGTACAATTCTAGACTGGATAAAGGAACTGTCTTTCATTTCTTTTCCATTTTCTTTATCATAGATTTTTCTTTTTGGGGGGGCTCTTTTTGGAGGGGAAAAGACAGGGCAGTTGGGTTTAAGTGACTTGCCCAAGGTCACACAGCTAGTAAGTGTTAAGTGTCTGAGGCTGGATTTGAACTCAGGTCCTCTTGACTCCAGGGCTGCGCTCTATTCACTGCACCACCACATTGCCCCTAGCATAGGTTTTTCAAGGGTGCCTGCTGGGATTTATTAAGGAAAGTCGATTTTCTCTACACCCTTTTATGTTTCATCACAACCAGAAGTTCATTTACTTATTTTGTAAAGGAATCATAGGTGTGGTGCCAAGAAGCCAGGAAGTACTAGTTGTACCTTTGCCAAAAGGAGATGTCTCAGGCTGAGTTAAATGACTTGTCAAGGTCCCATATGATTCCTTTGATTCCAGAATTTTATCTTCGAAGCTGAAACCTAAGGGCAGGGCTCAGTAATTCAAAAAAGATCCAGAAGGTGGCAGAAATAAGCCACCCATTTGCAGTTGCTTTTACTTTTCATTGTGTAAATGTATTTTCTTAGGATTTTAAAATTATGGCATAAGAAAGAAGTTTCATTAAATACAACAGCTGAGAAAATGATGCACCTTAATTTTTCTGATGTCCTGAATTTTCCAGTAAAAAGTCACTGTTTCTAAAGGGAATTTTTTTTATTGTGTCCACTGTCCACATTTCCTAGCCCATTCAAGTTATTTTACAATTCTGGTAATGTCTCCTTTCTAATAATAAGAATGCTTATAGTGCCTAATATGTACTAAGCGCTATATAAAAGTCATCTATTATTATTATTTTTGTGGTCACATTGGTGTACCAGTTTAGGTTGGCTCAGAGCATCACTGAGATTTCAAATATATTCTACAGATCAATTTACATGGATATTTATCACGATATTGTTCTAACTACCTTGGCCTTCTATGTAAAATGCTTTAATAGTTCCCTATTGCATATGGAAGAAAATCTGGCCTTGTTGGCCAGGCATTCAAGGCCCTCAGCAATCTAAAACCTCAATCCACTGCCTTTCCAAACTCATCTCATGCCGCTCCCTTCCATTGATGTGATTCTCTGGCCACACTGGGTTGCTTGCAATCCCTTCTATATACCCTGTGCTCTCCTTCTTTTCTCATGCTATTCTCCATGCCTGGAGAGTACTCTAACGTACCATCTCTAGTTTCTGAAATCCTACCCACCCTACAAGGCCCAGCTCAAATGTCTCTTCTTCTGGGAAGTCTTCACTGATTCTCCTAGCTGAAAATGTGGTTTCCTTCCTCTAATCTCAAGTAACATCTTATACTTCATTTATGCTTTTGATAATTCATTCTGCACTATAGTATTTGTTATTATGTGGCTTTACTCATTTCCACCAAGGGCAATGCCAGACTCTTCCACCTGGGGATGTGAGGGGAAAGCAAGGAACGTCCCCAGCACCCCAAACTTAAGGGCAGGTAGCATATTTTATCAAAACTTTGTATCTCCCTCAGGACCTAGCATAGTGTATGTAAAATGTCTTGTAAACCTTAAGGTGTTGTTGTTGTTTGTTCTTTTTTGAAGAGGACCAACCATCGTGATGTTGGCATAATAGCTGAAATTGTGACTTGTGCGTGAATTGTACTGAAACGAGGCAGAGTTGCACAAATTCATCAGTCTTACTTTCTCTTCCAGAGTCATTGAAGTCCAGTCACAGGACAAAAGTCAGGATGACTGGCAATGGCCTGGGATGCAGTGGATAATTTTTGGTGCCTTTAACGTCTGACCAGGTTCTAAGTACTCCACAGTGCCTGCTTCAGCCTCCTCCATGGCCATGTAATGATAATGGAAATTTGGACATCTTCCCTGCCTCTTAATAGGCCGAATGTGATCATGTGGAGTCGGTGGTGGGAGGAGTTTGTTGAATGGGTGAAACAAAAATGGTGGAACAGAGCTGAGAGGAAGCTGGAAGTCAGAGCAATTAGATGGAGGAAGGAGAGAAGACGCAGGTAAGGAGACAGCTAGTCTTGTGAGCATTTGTTTGTGGGAAAGCTTTGGGATGGTGTTGCCCCCTATTGAGTTACGGCGTAGTAATTTCTTTGTTGCTATGATAGATTCGGTTTTCTGGTGTTGGGATTTGGCTTTCTGGTATATGAATAAATGTTTTGCTTCTGTGTTCTATATGAAGAATCTGTTATATTTTGTCATTCAAACTATGCCGGCATATTCACAGTTGCTGTCAGTGCTGCAAATATCATGATGATGCTACAGGCCATTGGGACAAATTGTTCTCATCTTTCCATTCTGAC
>CM053583.1:276898240-276920483 GCA_028627135.1 Pseudochirops cupreus | reverse complement strand
GCCGCCATGGGGGTTGGGGGAGAGAGGGAGGGGAGAAAATTTGAAACTCAAGGGATTGTGGAACTGAATCTTGTAAACTAAAAGTAAATAAACAAATCCATTAAAAAAATAAAAAACAAACAAACAAAAGAATTTAAACCCTATCAAGAGTCCAGGGCCACCTTCAGGCCACAATGAGCCTTTGGAGTGGGAGTTTGTGGAAGTATTTTAAGTGCCAAACTGACGGATAATTTTGCATTTTTGAGGATTTGGACTTTTGGTACAGTAGGCTTTAAAAAATTTATTTATTTTTGTTATTTTTTTTGCTTTTTGGAGGGGGGAAGGCTGGGCAATTGTGCTCAAGTGACTTGCCCCAGGTCACACGGCTAGTTAGTGTTAAGTGCCTGAGATCAGATTTGAGCATAAATCCTCCTGCCTCCAGGGCGGGTTCTCTATTCACTGCACTACCTACCCCCCCTACAGTAGGGTTTTAATCCAATTCAGTGAATGTCTATTGAGCATGTATGGACAAGGAACTGTGTTATGTGCAAAAACAAAGACAAAATACAAAAATAGCACCCAGAGAAGTATAATACAAAATATGACGAGGGAAAGAGCATTAGTTGCTAGGGGATCAGGGAAGACTTCATGCACGATGTGACTTCTAAGCTGTATCTTGAAAGAAGATAAGGATTCTGAACGGTGAAAATGAAAAGGGTGTATATTTTAGACATTCTGATCATGACCAAAGCAGGAGATAGAATGTTGAGTTCAGAGAATACCTACTTGTCCAATTTGGCTGGAACATTGTGTATGTAAAGGAAAGATATATGACTTAAGGCTGGAGAGGTAGGTTCTGAGTAGTTATGGAAGGTCTTGATTACTAGGCTAAAGGATTTGTCTTATATCCTTAATAGGGAGTCACAGAAGTGAAAAGGACAGTGATATGTATCTTTAGTAGATTCATTCATTCATTCATTCATTTGCTTGTTTATATATCTATTTATTTGTTTATTTTAAGGGGCAACTGAAGGATGGATTGGAGAGGGGAAAGATTGGAAAGAGGAAATTCAATGGGAGACTAAATAGTTTAAGTGAGTAGGCGTCAACAGGAGTGGAGAGAAGGGGCCCACGGGAAAGATGTAGAAATAAAATCATTAAGAGTTGACAGCTGAGTAGATAGAGGAATGAGGAATGGGGAAGAGTCAAGAATTTGAAGGTTTTCAACATGGGTAACTGTGAGGATGAGGTGCCCTTAACAGAAATAGGGATGGGGTTAAAAGCTTTAGGGATTGAAGATTTTCAGTGTCTTGTAATTATATCAGGTGCCCCCCATGGAAGGATTCCAAGGAATCTTCTCCTATCTTCCCATGTTGTCCCACTGGACACTCAAGGATTTGAGACTTGAGATTAAGTCTCAGTTCCAACATTTACTATCTTAGGTTTAGTTTGTTCATCTGTAAAATGGGATTGATAATATATTACTGGCTATCTCATAGGCATATTGTGAGGAAAACACTTTGAAAAACTATACAAAAATATGTATTTATGTTGTTGTTGTTATAAATAAATTGTAAAAAATATTTTTTCCAGATAGTGGACTATAGTTATCAGTGCAAATTAGTTAACAAGATTGTTTATCCTTTTCTGGAACAAGTTTTGATAAGGGGAAGGAAAAGACAGGAGGGCACTGAGTAACTGAGGAACAATGCTAAAAGGACACTGAATAAGGTGAAGAGATGGAAAAGACCATCATCTATGCAGTTTTTAGTAGAACTAATCTTGGTATTGATAAGGCTAGCACTTATTTTCAAAATAACAATAGCTAACATTTTATATAGTGCTTTAAGTTTGCAAAACAATGTGTGTGTTCTTCACGCCCAATAAATATCAAAATTTATTTTGATTTGAAAATCTCAGCCATTTTTCTTTCCTTCCTTCCTTCCTTCCTTCCTTTTTTCTTCCTTCCTTCCTTCCTCCTTTCTTCCTTTCCTTCTTTCTTTCTTTCTTCCTTCTTCCTTCTTTTTCTCCCTTCTATCCTTCCTTTTTCTTCCTTCTATTCTTTTTTCATTTTTCTTTCTTTTTCTTCCTTCCTTTTTCTCTCTTCTTTCCTTTCTCTCTCTCTCCCTTCATTCCCTCTTCCTTTCCTCCTTTCCTTCCTCCCTCCCTCCTTCCCTTCCTTTCTTCTTTCCTTCCTTCTTTCCTCCCTCCTTCCCTCCTTTCTTCCTTCTTCCTTCTCTTCTTCCCTCCCTTCCTTCTTCTCTCTCTCTCTCTCTCTCTCTCTCCCTCCTTCTTTCTTCTAATGAATAGCAGCACTGACTAATTTGCCTTTTGTGGAATGTGCTAACAAATGTCCTTTGAACAGACTGTGCAGCAGAGACCCTGAACAGCAACAAAGGGCCTGGTTAATCTACATCCTAGATACGAAGTCTTTGAAGAGCTGAAAGAACCTTGAGCTTTCTGAATGCTAGGACTGTAAGTTCAGGTACATCCACCCTGCCTCTTTTTTCTCTTACTTGCATTGGATACTTGCATTGGATATACTTGTCATTCTTGGATGTGTTTGTTTACACATGTGTTTATCCTCAGGGGCCCTGGATTCCATCTATAAAATGAGAGATTCAGACAGGATGATCTCTAAATTACTTTTCAGCTCTGATGGTTCATAATCCCCTGATTCAGTTACAAAGTACCTCCCCATAGAATAACTCCTAGAACATAGTCTGATGATGGCAGTGGTAGAAAGAGCATTAATAATATAATATAATATAATAATAATATTAATAACAAAAATAATAATAGCTAATCTTTACATGGCACTTTAAGATTTGCGAAGTGGGGGTAGCTAGGTAGCACAGTGAATAGAGCACTGACACTGGAGTCAGGAGGACCTGAGTTCAAATCTGGCCTCAGACACTTAACACTTACTAGCCATGTGATCTTGGGCAAGTCACTTAATCCCAATTGCCCTGCCCTCTGAAAAGAAAAAGAAAAGATTTGCAAAGCGTTTTATACGTGTTTTCTCACTTGACTCTTACAACATCCCTATGAGGTAAGTATCCCATTTTACAGATGAATAAACTGAAGAAACAATAACAAGACTGTTATTTATCTCATGCGTAAAGAGTTGCAAAGGGCTTTGAATAGATTTTCTCATACGATCTCTCCAATAATTCTTTGAGGTAGATAGCACAAGTTTTACTATCCCCATTTACAAATGAAGCATCTGAGACTCTGAAAGGTTGTGACTTGCCCAAGGTCTCACAAGTGTCAGAAGTTGTATTTGAATCTGAGGTCTTGACTTTAAGTCCAGTGCTCTATTCTCTACATTACTCTGCCTTTCCTAGGTTCAAATTCTGGCTTCTCCTTACTAGCCATAGGATTTTGGAAAAGTCAGCAAAACCTTGGCAAAGAAGAAATCATGGTGCATGAAGACCAGTTGAAAGAGACAGGGGTATTTAATTTGGAAAAGAGAAGACCAAGGAGTGAGGAGGGTAGATATGGACTCTAAGTACAATCAGGTTTGTTTTAATGCTATGTGTGTGTTCCTAGGAATCACTGTACAATGCAAAATCGTACGATAAAAGCCATCAGGTTTACGGGGAAAATGAGGTTAGGGGTACAACACTCAAAAACTTTGTCAATGACACGTAAAAACGATAGGAATCTAATAAAATGTTAGCACCATTCTATATTAAATATTTCATATATAAATACTATAATAATTAGTGGCCTCATTAGAGATATCAGGCTCCTGCTCAGCCTGTGCCCTTGTTCCTACGGGGTATCTTGGGCTGGCAAACTCAATGGCTACAGGAAAGAGAATGGCTTTAGTGAGACACAGACCCTGGGCAGAGGCCATGCAGGAAAATTTGAGGATGGAATTTGAGGGTACAGACCAGCCTTCCCCTGCCCATAGTTCTTATGGCATCAGAAGATACACAGTAAATACGGCACCTTATATTAACAAAGATTTGAAGTTTGCCTGTGGAAGTGGGTGTCAAGAGGGTTGTAGCTTGTTCATCATTGTAAATTTGTCACAGTTTCTTGAGGATGAAATCTCAAATAAGCAAACATGAAATTACATCATGCTTATGTTGTTACCTAAATATATCAACCAAATTGGGAAAAATTTGGATTTCCAAAATAAGAGGTATAGCAGAACTGATTGTATTTAAAAGCCACTGTGAGCAGATTCATTCTGCTTGGTCCTAGAGAGTAAGAACTATGAGCAGTAAGAAGTTCCAAAGAGACAAATTCAGATTTGATATAAGGGAAAACTTCCTAACAATTTTTAGAAATTCCATTATTTAAAAGTAGAATTGGGGGAGCAGGGAGCAGCTAGGTGGCATAGTAAGTAGAGCACCCACCCTGGAGTCTGGAGGACCTGAGTTCAAATCCAACCTCAGACCCTTAACAATTACTAGCTGTGTGACCTTGGGCAAGTCACTTAACCCCAACTGCCCCACCTTCCCCCTCCAAAAGGCAAAAAAAAAAAGTACAATAGTCTCACTCAAGGTTTTTAAGTAAAAGTTGAAATATCAATCCAACCCAATTCAACAATCATTTATTAAGCAATTACTTTGTGCCATGTCTAGTGCTAAGTGTTGGGAATAAGAAGACAAAAAATAAACTGTTCCTGCCCTCAAAGAGTTTGTACTCTATGATGGAGAACAACATAACCAAAAGAAAAATATTCACAAAGCACTAAATCGCTAGTGCGAATAGGTGTGGTGTACTGGTAAGTGTTTAACAACCCACTTTCCAGGGGAAAAAAAATGTGCCCATGAAACATGTTTAAGTTGATTCTGCATTATTAACATTTTTCCATCACTTTCTTAAATCTAGAAATCAACAAAATAATAAGTCAAACCCTAATTTGTAGAGTTTACCAATTTCAGAGATTTAAATGCTCATGCTGAAAATTTAAGAGTTGGCTGTCTAAAGCTGTCAAGAAGTGGCTAGGTGGCACAGTGAATAGAGCACCAGCCCTGAAGTCAGGAGGACCTGAGTTCAAATCCAGCCTCAGACACTTAACACTTGCTAGCCATGTGACCTTAGCCAAGTCACTTAACCCCAATTGCCTTGCCTTCCCCCCTCCAAAAAGCAAAAAAAAAAAAAGACTAAAAACAAAACCAAAGAAAACTAATAAAAAAAAAGTGATTCAAGAGCATCCCTGTGTGTTCTAATGCACTTACCACTTCCCCAAGTACATTTGGGGAATGGGGGGAAGCTTTTTCCAGGTATGGGTTAAACCAGATGACTTGCAAGAGTCTCTTACTCTCTAGGACCAAGCTCTGAGATTCTGTGATTCTGATTCTAGGATTTCCTGAGTCTAGTTTTCCTTATTTGCAAGGGAGCAGATACATGATTTCTTAGGTTCCCTTCCAACTCTTAATGAATTCTATGAATGGCATCCTGGAGAATCAACTCTGAGCTGTATTTTTCAAAGAGAAATTTGAAATACTGTTAACTTGAGCAGAAGCAGAGAGGAGGGAAGAAGGTGGTTAACAATTACACAGAAAATCTGCAGAGCTTTTCCTAAGGAGTGGTAGTACTGTCCTGGCTGAGGGCTCAGAAGAGACTTATGGCTACAAAACTAGAAATTTCTGCAACTTTGTAAGAACAAAGGATTTTTACCAGGCTTCATTTGGCCTGATCATTTCTTGGTTTTGAAAAGTGGCTCCTGTTTGTTCCTAATAACCAATTCCTATTATGATTTTTGCTGGGTATATGGGCGCAAATTGTATGCATTTTTAAAACTGTCCAAACACCTATTTATGCAATAGACCATAGCTCCCCTCTAACCACGCTGCTACGGTCTATGAAATAAATGATATACATTTAAAAAACAATCTGAACGTATGTTTACCTGAAAGGCAAGTATGGCTTTTTAAAGAGCACATATGGGTCACTTAACCCCAATTGCCCTGCCTTTCCCCCTTCAAAAAGCAAAAAAAAAAATTATTTTAAAAAAGGAGTATATATGGGTGATTGGGTAAATAATACACATTTTAACCAATTTTAAAATTGATGTGTCTAGCTGGGAGTCATTCTATCCATCACATGCATTCTTGTTCACTTCAATGAGGGTCTTTTTAGGTCATTTTATTTTAAATTCCATGTTAAAGTCCTTGCAAAATTATGAGATTGAGAAGTGGAGGAGGCAAGGCCCGAAATGATCAAAGTTTTGGGCACATGTAGATTTCTGTTTCATAAGTGATGATATTTTCTTTTTTCTACCCTACTGACCTTTTCCCTAAAGACTGCAAAAAATTAAAGTTCAGGATCGCCTGAAAGGCAATGGAGAGGCACATGATGGGTGTGAGAACGCCATAATACATCATAAATGAGGAATTACAATAGAAAATTGGTTTAAAAAAAGGGGAATCATGTTATCAAAGAAATGTATATTCTCAAAAAAGAAGGACTAGTCATGTGGTGATAATAATGATGGTCCACATTTATATATTGCTTTAAGGTTCCCTAAGCTCTTTACAAATATCATCCCATTTGACTTTTATAAACCTCCAGTGAGGTAGGTGTTATTATTATTATTCATTTTGTAGCTGAGAACAAGAAGAAAGAAGACCAAGACAACAGGAAAATCATGCTTCCCCTTTTGCCCTGCATAATATGTGATCCTCTAGTGATAAATTTATTTAGGAACATCAAGAAAAGTCAGACGGGATGACCAGACATGGATAGGTAGTGACTGAATGTCAGTGTTGGAGTAAATTTTTTGTTCAGTCATTTCAGTCATGCCTGACTCTCCATGACCCCATCTGGGGTTTTCTTGGCAAGAATTCTGGTGGTGGTTTGTTATGTTCTTCTCCAGATCATTTTACTGATGAGAAAACTGAGGCAAACAGGGTTAAGTGATTTGCCCAGGATCACACATCTAATAAGAATATTAAGCCAGATTTGAATTCAGGAAGATGAGTCTTCCTGACTTGAGGTCCATTGCTCTATCCACTGTACCACCCAGCTGCCCACCATTAGAAGGAATCTAGTCCATTTAATACTAAAGAAACTGAGGACCAAGGAAATTAATTTATTTGCTTAAGGTCAAAAAGGTAGTAAAACATTAACGGTGGAATTTGAACACAAGGCTTCTTATTCAGAGAGTCAGAGTTCTTTCTATTATATCATACTTTGTCTTACACTAAAATGATTATGCTAAAACATTTACTTTTAATAGAATTTCATTTAATTAATATTTCTTTTTCCTCCCTTCTATTTCCTCAATTAAAAAAAATCACCTCATCACAAATCCGCAGGCAAACAAAATACATTCCCATATTAGCCAAATGCAAAAATGTATGTCTCAATCTGGACTCTGAGTCCATGATTTCTCTGTCATGATATGGGTGGTATGATTCATCTGAAATCCTGTTGGTCATTGCATTGATCAGAATTCTTAAGTCTTTCAAAGTTCTTCGTCTTTATGATGTTTTTGTTGTATAAACTGTTCTCCTTGTTTAGCTCAATTCACTCAGCATGAGATCATATGTCTCTCCAGTTGTCTCAGAAATTGTTCCTTTCATCATTTCTTACATTACATAGTAATCTGTTACATTTATATACCATGATTTGTTCAGTCATTGCCCAACTGATGGGTACCCTGTTAGTTTTTAGTTCTTTGGAACTAAACAAAGAGTCCTTATAAAAATTTTTGTACATGGGTCCTTTTTCTCTTTTTTTGATCTCTTTGGGTTATAGACCTAATGGGCTAGGTAGAGTTTAGTAACTTTGGAGGCCTACTTTCAAATTCCTTTCCAGAAGGGTTGTACCAATCCATGGTTCCCAAAACAGTGTACATTAATGTGCCTGTTTTCTCCTACGCCCTGTAACCTTCCTCATTTTCATTTTTGGTCAGCTTTGCTGTCTGATAGACGGGTATGATGTCGAACTCCAAAGTTTCTTTATTTTGTATTTCTCTAGTGATTTAGAACATTTTTTTTTCATGTGGCCATAGATAGCTTGGAATTTTTCCTTTGAAAACTGTTCATATCTTTAGGTCATTCATCATCTGAGAAGTACTAAATCCTTTAAATGGACACACATTGGCTGTCTGGAGTGGGGCAGCATTGTGTCAAGACTAGTCAGGAGAAGCCAGGTCAGCAAATTCATCTAAGCGGGAAAATATTGGAAGATACCATAGGTCTAAGGTAGGCACGCAAAGTCTAAAATCCAGAAGGTCAAAAAGTTCGTAAAAAATATAACCAATGAATGATGTTGGTAAAATACAATTCTAGGGCAATGGTTAGGTGCCATTTAACCTGTATCATACTTCCTGGTCAGTATAAGTAACCTGGACTTACTGATTACGGCCAGAAGGAGTTCAGAGGTCAATAGGTGAATTCTCTCCTCTGGTTGAGATAGAAACGAAGATGCTAAAATTACCTCAAGGTAAAAATTCTACCTTTTCCCAAACTATAAGTGTGTTGGCTCATGTTCTCAAAGAAGGTTTGTGGGAATAAATTGGAGGGCTATTGCAAAGGAAGGCCGTGTCTCCAACATAAATGGCAGTGCAACTGAGGTGGAAGCATTTTCTTGTAGAAGAGATAGGGTACTTGGCTCAAGAAGTCTTGCTTCACGTTCCTAGAGGCCTCCTGAGCTCTGAGAACTAAGGAAGAAACAGACCAAGAATGCTCAAGAAATTGAGGTTTTTAGCAATTTTAAAATTTAATTTACATTATTTTAAAATATATTTTTATCTCATTAAATAATTCCCAATTACATGTAAAATAATTATTAGCAATCATTTAAAAAAATTTTGAGTTCTAAATTCTTTTCTTCCCTCTCCCTCCTTGAGAAGACAAGCATTTTGATTCCAATTATACATGTGAGGTCATGCCAAATATATTTCTGTGTTAGCCATGTTGCAAAATAAAACAAGAAAAATAAAGAAAGTTTAAAAAGTACGCTTCAATTTGCAGTCATAGTTCATCAGTTCTCTCTCCAAAAGTGGATAGCTTCTTTCATCATGGATCCTTTGGAATTGTCTTGGATCATGTAGTCTTGATCAGAGTAGCTAAGTCTTTCATGGTTTCATCCTCACAATAGTGCTGCTACTGTGTACAATGTTCTTCTGGTTCTGCTCACTTCACTAAGCAGCAGTTAGTGTATGTTGTCACAGGTTTTTCTGAAACCATCCTGCTCATCATTTCTTATAGCACAATAGTATTCCATCACAATCATATACCCCAACTTGTTCAGCCATTGGATGCCCAACTGATGGGCATCCACTCAGTTTCCACTTCTTTGCATCACAAAAAGAACTACTATAAATATTTTTTGTACAAATGGGCCACTTTCCCTTTTCTTTGATCTCTTTGGGATGCAGACCTAGTAGTAGAATCAAGGGTGGGCAATAGTTTGAAATTGTCCTCCAAAATGGTTGAACTAATTCAAAACTCAACCAATAGTGCATTAGTGTCCCAATTTTTCTGCATCTCTTCCAGCTTTTGTCATTTTCCTTTTCTAACATGCAAGCCATTCTGATAGGTGTGAGATAGTATCTCAGAGTTGCTTTCATTTGCATTTTTCTAATCAGTAGTGATTTAGAGCACTTTTTCATGTGACTATTAATAGTTTTGATTTCTTCTTCTGGAACTGCCTGTTCATATCCTTTCACAATTTATCAACTGGAGAATAATTCTTATTTTTATCAGTTTGGCTCAGTTCCTATACATTTGAGAAATGAGACCTTTATTAGAGAAAGTTGTTGCAAAATTTCCCCCCAGTTTCCTGTTTTCCTTTTAATTTTTGCTGCATTTGTTTTTGTTTGTGCAAAAGTTTTTAATTTCATGTAATTCGAATGATCCACATCTTTCTATGCTCTGCTAATTTACTTCTGATATCATATTTTATGTTTAAATTATATATCCATTTTGACCTTATCTTGGTATATGGTGTGAATGTTGGTCTATGCCTCCTTTCTGCCAAGCTGCTTTCCGGTTTTCCCACCAATTTTTGTCAAGTTTTGGTCAATCAGTTGCTATGACTTCATCTTCATTGGTAGTGCATTCACTCTTTTCATTTTCAACACTACCAGTAGTTAAATTTTCTTCTTTCTTTTTTTTAAATTCAAAGTAACCAAAGGTGTATCTATTTTATTGTCTTTTCTTTTTTGCTCCAGGGCCAGTGCTCTATTCACCTAGCCTCCCTGTTTATTGTCTTTTTTTTTTTTAAATAAAAACAACTCCTAGTTTTATTTATTACTCTAATGTGTGTATTTTTTTAACTTTCAATTTTATTAATCTCTCCTTTGATTTTTCAGGATTTCCACTTTGGTGTTTAATTGCAGATTGTTAATATGTTCTTTTTCTGGTTTTTTTAGTTGCATGTGCAATTCATTGATCTGCTCTTTCTCTCTTTTTGTTTTTATTGATGTATGCATTTAGAGAAATAAAATTTCCCATAAGTACCGCTTTGGCTACATCCCACAAATCTTGGAATGGTGTCTCATTGTTGTCATTCTCTTTAATTAAATTATCGATTGTTCCTATGATTTGTTCTTTGACACCCCCCCCCATTAGAATTAGATTGTTTAATTTCCAGTTAGCTTTCAATCTATGCTTCCACAGCCCTTTATTAACTATAATTTTTACTGCATTGTGGTCTGAAAATGGTGTATTTAATATTTCTGCTTTTTTGCATTTGGTTGTGAGGTTTTTATGCCTAAATACATGGTCAGTTTTTGTGATAGTGCATGAATAGCTGAGAATAAGGTTTACTATTTTCTATTCCCATTCAGTTTTCTCCAGAAGTCTATCATACCTGATTTTTCTAAGGTTCTATTCATCTCCTTGACCTCTTTCCTATTTATTTTATGATTAATTTATCTAGCTCTGAGAGGGAAAAATTGAAGTCCTGCACTAGTACAGTTTTATTGCTTGTTTTCTCCTTTATTCATTTAACTATTCCTTTAAGAATTTGGATGCCATTTAGTATTTAGTATAAATATTTAGTATCGATAATTAGTATTAATATTACTTCATTATGGTGTCTTTTAGCAAGATGTAGTTTCCCTGCTTATCTCTTTTAATTAGGTTTATTTTTGCTTTTGCTTTGTCTGAGATCATCATTGCTACCCCTGTCTTTTTCAAGTTAGCTGAAGCATAATAGATTCTGCTCTAGCCCCTTATTTTAACTCTGTGTGTGTGTGTGTCTTGGTTTTTCTTGTAAATAACATGATGTTCAATTCTGATTTCTAATGCTTTCTGCTATCCCCTTCCATTTTATTTGTGAGATCATCCCATTCACATTTGCAATTATGATTACTAACTATGCATTTCCCTCCATCCTATTTTCTTTTATTTATCCTTCTCTTTCTCTTTTTATCCCATCTCTCATCTAACTTTTGCTTCTGATCACTGCCTTCTTTTATCTGCCTTACCTTTTATTACAACCCTCCCATCTCCCCACCTTATCTTATTTCTTTTCCCTTTCACTTCCTTGTTGGGTAAGATAGATTTTAATTACCAATTGAGTATGTTATGCTGCTATTTTCAGAGCTGGTTCTAAGAGTTTGGAAGTTTTCAGTATTTCCAAGGGGTTGTGATCTAAGAAGAAGTATGATCCCTGCTCTCTTGTTCTGAATTATGTTCCTTTCCCAGGAAGGTCCCCTGATCCCTTGGGACAGGAAAAGATAAATCCCTTGGGACCAGAAATGACTCTACCTCTCAAAGCTTCCACTCCCTCTTGACCAAAAGTGTTCCTCCATGCCCTTGAGCTATAACCCTGAAGTGTGCATAGGTAATGGGGATGCCAAAGAGCATCTGGTACTGCATCCAAGGCTAGCACAACCTTTGACTGGTTGTCAGGTCTCCTTGTCTCTCTCCCGAGAGCTCTCAAAGCTGCTTCTGCTTCTGTCACCACCGCCTAGTCCTACCATTAGGTGTTTCATTCACATGGGCTCTGGGCCAGCCTTCTCCCCCATGTCAAAAGCTCTTTTTCTGCCCTCTGATGTTGTCTTGGACTTGAAGAACATCTCACTCTGATCTTTTATTGGCTCTGCCACTCCAGATTATATTTGAGATGTCATTTTAAAGTGGTTTGGAGGGAGATTTTGGGAGAACTCTGCTAAGTGATTCTCTACTCCCCCATCTTGGCTCTGCCCTGGAAGTAGCATAGTCTTATTTAACATTGGAATGTTGACCTGAGAGAGGATCAGAGCAATTTTAATTCAACAAACATATATTAGGCTCTGATAGTGACAAGGGGGTGCTGGAGCCAGCTCTAACTAGCTGGTGAGAGCCAATTGTTAAACTTTTAATGTGAGCATGTGGACAAATGAATGAACGAATGAATACAATTCAGGGATTTATTTATTGCTTTGTTGACGATCTAAATTTTAGAAAGTGATGGAGGAAATGTTAATGATGCAAAGTAAACTTAGGAATATTATGTGTACTTTTTTTTTTTCTTCTGAAGAGCTGATTGTTAAACATTTACCAGCACAACCCTCCAGTGGAAAGGGGTAGAATTGTCAAGAAGAGAAAGTATTTATTTATTAACAAAGACCTTTGTGCTTACTTACTTTGCCCTCCTTAGTATTGCTTAAACTATTTATGTTTGAAAAACTGTACCATTTTGTTTTTTAAAATAATACTTTATATGGTAACATTGATGTGATATTTCTCTGGGGTTCTTAACTTTTCTGTCCTAAACTGCCATCAGCTGACCATTCAACCCAAACATGGAGCACCTTTTTTGTTGTTATTCAATCATTTCTGTCATGTCCGTGACCTTATTTAGGGTTTTCTTGGCAAAGATACTAGAGTGGTTTGCCATTTCCTTCTCCAACTCATTTTCCAGATGAGAAACTGAGGCAAACAGGGTGAAGTGACTTTCCCAGGGTCACACAGCTAGTAAGTGTCTGAGGCCAGATTTGAACTCAGGAAGATGAGTCTTCTTGACTGCAGGCCTGGTACCCTATCCACTGTGTCACCCAGTTGCCCCTATGAGTCACCTAGTGTTATGGGAATCTGAAGATCTTCCCTGCCCCTAGGCCCTTTGCTTAAGTGGCTTAAGTGACTCTGAGTACCTTCCCTGATTTGAAAATATACTCTGCCCCCTAATAGGCTGAATGTGGTCACATGGAGCCTGTGGCAGGAGGCTTGTTTTTTGGGAATTCCCGCACCTTGTGGCTTTGTGATTGGGCAGTGGGTCAAGAGGGCTGTGACATTCTCTGATCCAGAATAGGGCTATATATATGCCCTGATGTGAGGTTTTGCTTTGGGGCTCACTTTGGAAAGAGTTGTGTGATTTGACCAGACGAGACTCTGGGAAGCTGTTGAGCCCCTTGGCTTTGAAAAACCCAGATGTCGATGCTTCCCTTTCTGGTAACTGACTAGGTAAGGATGTAATGGTCAGACAACTGGAAGCCCGTCTGCTGATCTGTTTCTTTGTCTGCTTGTAACTTCTGTTTGTATCGAGTTTGCATTCTCTGAAGTTCAGGGTGCTGACTTTTTCCCCTAAACTAGGTAAATGATATTTGTTTGCTTGATTAAAGTAAGATTGTTAACCCATTTTGAGTTGCCTTCCTTTAGAAAAGCAGATCTAAGGACCTGTGCTAGCAGCCACCCTGGGTATGCTAGGGTGCTTGTTGATACACCTAGTGATAGCTGCTAGAAGAAAGGATATACATGTATGGGAATGATGAGAAGGGTGGTTTCAGGAAAACATGACAAGAGCTATATGAACTGATGCAAAGTGAAGTGAGAAAAAAATCCAAGATCATTGTGCACAGTAACAGCAATGTAATGATGATCGGCTATCAGAGACTTGGCTACTCTGATCAATACAATGATACAAGATAATTCCAAAGGACTCACAATGAAAAAAAATACCATCCACCTCGAGAGAGAACTGATGAACTCTGAATGCAAATTGAAGCATAATTTTCTTTCTTTATTTCTCTTTCTTTTTAAAAAAACATGTGGCTAATATGGAAATGTTTTACAGGTCTTTCATGTTTATAATTGATATCATATTGCTTCCCTTCTCGGTGGTTGGGAGGGAAAGAGTTTGGAACTCAATATTTAAAGAGAAAAGAATGTTTTAAAAATATATAAATAAATTGAGTGATGGGATGGGATGAAGAAAGACATATAGTCTAGTGAAGGAATTAGCCAGACTGTTCAGGAAATAATCCAAGCTTTGGGGATGTCATACCTCTGACAGGTTACTGAAAAGAAAGTGCTACTAATATAAGAGAAGTCATATTCTTAGGGCCACCCTCACCTCTCTGACTCAGGCTAGACTAAATCCCCCTGCTTTCAGTGAAAGTTTAGCATGAATGAGACCAAGCAAATCAAGCCTTACTAGAATGCAGGAAACATCTGTGATTTCATCTGCTTGAGAAAGGAAATTCCCTCCAGGCAGGTAGACCATACCATAGTATTGTGATATGTTCTATCTTGCTCCAAATACATTCCTGCATATATATATATATATGAATCATCTGTGATTTGATCAGCAAAGTGTGGGAATTCTGTCCCCCAAAGCAGGTGAATAAATGAATAAAAGAAAACATACTTACTTATTAAACAGTTAGAATGTGCTAGGCAAAGAGGCAGCAGCCTGGCGTCATGGAGGGATCAGAGATCTAGGTTCAAGTTTGAACTCTGATACAAACTAACCTCGTGACCCTGTGAGTTATGTAAGCTCTCAATGCCCAAAGCATCTCTCTAAGACTTGAAATTGCAAAAGTGACTACCTGAATTTGTAGAAGTTTCTCACCTGACATCCCAATATTGATAAAATCTTAGATCTGGTTAAAAAAAAGGAAAAAAAAGAGCAGTATGTACAATGCTAGGTGCTGGCAGCACAGATGCAAAAGTGACTGTCCTCAATGAGTTTACAAAAGCTCCTGAGGAGTGAAGGGAGGGTAGGGAAGAAGAAAAGGGAATTTTCATCTGGAGAGTCACGGAGATTTTGAGTGGAGCCATATGGAAATTAATTATCATACCTTTCCAAGATCAATGGCAGTAATTGATTTAATTAAATTAATTAATCACAGATCAGGAGGTGAAAATTTGGAGGTGGGGAAATGAAGGTGCCCAGATAGGCCTGGATTTTTCTGGCTGGGATCTGATCCTAGAGGATAAATTCTAGGGGGTTGCCCGGGGCATATAGATTGCAATAGGACAAAGCTGCCCTTCCCCCTCTTGATTGGCCTAAGACTCTTCTAAGCAGCGTCTTGCTCACCCCCTCAGCCAATAGGGGTAGGTCCAGGACAAAGCTGTCCCCAGACCTGATTGGCCTCAGCTTCCCTGACGCAGCTTCCTGGTTGAGAGGCATAAAAGGTCCCAGCTGCTTGTAGTCTAATTGCCTCTCAAACTTGGTGGGTACCTGAGGTCTTCCATATGAGTCATTCTGCCCTGCCCTGGTAAGTTTCCAGATAGAGATGAAAGTTTGCTGTAAGGTAAGCCTCCTTTGTTAAAGGTTCAATGACTTGCAAGCACCTCATTTTGTCCCAACAATGAACCCAAACTAAGTGGGTGCTGGCTGGCCCTTTTAACCAAGAGGGCGTTGGTCTTAGAGCTTTACAACATTAAATGGCTATTTTCAGAGCAACTCAGCTAATCGGTATCTGAGGTGGGATTTGATCTCTTCCTTAGGCCAAGCTGTGCACAAAACCATGCTGGCTACCTCTATAAACAGGCTTTGAAAAACAGGCCACAGCTAATCCCTGAGTAGGTTATGAAGCATGGACACAGATTAAGAGGGACCATAGAAAACGTGTCAATTACCCAGGGCCTTTGAAATTTCTTCCCCCCACTAGCACAGACCACTGTTTTTCAAATGATGGATGGAAGTCAGAACTGCATTGTGCTGTTTGGCTATTTCCTAACACAAAATGCTCATCAACAGAAAATAAATTAACAGCCAGCATTAGACTACACTGTGTTATGTGTGCCTGGCAAATCTGTCTTCCTCATGCTAAGTGCTCTGAAAGTCTGTTAGGCTGTGCTTAGACACCTACAGACAGATACTGGCCAACTAAGCCTTTTGGGTATGCTATTTGTCTACATTGTGAAAAACAGGGCACCCTTAATGAGACATCTTGCTTAAAGATACCACATTAGAAAAGAGTACATGCGTGCTGATGGGAACCATTTTTCTTAACCAGAGTAGTAAGAGCCAATTTAGGCAAGTCAATACTTTGCATGTAAAAACATCTCAATCACCAGTCCATCTTTCACACTGAACTCAATAAATGGAATAATCTATGAGTCTATTAACATTCACATTCACTTCCTCTCTGTGACTTTAGCCCAGGTTATTACAACCAAAACTGAAGTTGGTAATAACTTTCCTTTACTAGAATTAGAAAGGCTAGTAAATCCTTACTTGCTAAAGCATCTTAGGCTTTGTTTTTGTATGAATGAGTTTTGCAAAGGAAAGGGTGATGCGGTTAGAAATACAAACCTTCCTCAAACACTGGGTTTGGTTTTTTTTTTAATTGGGTTACTCCTTTAATCTAGGCCTGCTCTTCCTTGTACTTCACACAGAATCTGACCTTCATCTGTCTAATATTCTCTCCAGAATGAACCCTTCATTCAGGACAAATTGTATGAGCATTGATTGTCCCTTGAACTTGTGACTTATTGCTTCTGAGAATTTCTTCCATCTTAGAAAATTGAAGTTCTATCTTCACTGACCAGTTCTCTCTCTCTCTCTGTCTCTGTCTCTGTCTCTCTCTCTGTCTCTGTCTCTCTCTCTCTCTCTCTCTCACACACACACACACACACACACACACACACACACACACACACACACACACCTTTATACTTTCAGTCTTGGAAGAATAGTTATGGTTTATAAAAATCAGTTAATAAACATTTATTAAGTGCCTACCATGCCCCAGGCAGTGTTTTAAGTGCTGGGGATACTGAGAAAGGCAGAAGACAGGCCCTATTCTCAAGGAGATTGCTGTCTACTTGGGGAGACTACATGCAGACAACTATGCACAAAAAACATACAGGATAAATTCAAGGTCATTGGTACATGGAAAACCCTAGAATTAAAGGAGGTTAAAAAGTGTTTTTAAAGTATTTTGGATTGCAAGTATTCTATAAGGATTCTTGTAGGAGTTGGGATTTTAGGGAGAGCATTCCAAACAATTCTTCCCAGGTTTCTTGAAAACTACTGCTTTGTCATTGCTTAGGGCACAAGAGTATTCCACTACATGCATATATCACACTTGTTCAGCCATTCCCCAGCCAATGGGCACCTGATGCAAAGTGAATTGAGCAGAACTGGGAGAATGATTTATACTATAACAAGGAAATTGTCAAGATGAACAACTTAAGAGTTCTCATCAATGAATGCAGTGACCAATTACAATTCCAGAAGACCAGTGAAGAATGTTACCCATCTCCTGAGAGGGAGGTGATGGACTAACGAATAAATGTACATAATGGGACATCTATTTTTAAGACATGGCTAATAATGGAAATTTCTTTTGCTTAACTATGCATATTTTTATAAGGGTTTCATATTTCTCTTTCTTTTCTAGGGTAAAAGGGAAGGAAAGAAAATAAATGGTTATTAATTGAAAAAATAACGTTTAATTTAAAGTAAAATCCAGAATATAGGCAAGGCGAAGGGTCTGCCTGCCTGTGGAGTAGGTGTCAACATTCAGGATGGTGAGCTCCTACCTCCCCAATGTGTGCCATTGAGTGTGGGCTTCTGCAGAGAGGCAAGCTTGTACTGGTACAACCAGGATGCATTAAACAACTTGGAAGACAATGTAAGCTGTCTAGGGAAAGAACTTGGGAAGTGAGGCTTCTTTCTGAAGGGGAAAAAGGAGAAGGAAAATGACATGAGACAAGAGAGCGGTGATTTGGCAAGCAGCATGGTCTGGTGGAACAATGACTGGATTTGGAGTCAGGGGGCATGGATTTAAATTCTAATTTTGCCATTTTCACCTTTCACCTGCCACACTACATTGTAGTAACTTTGGGCAAGCCGATTAACCTCTTATTTATCAGTAAAATGAGGGATATTGAACTAAATGATCTGAGATCCATTCTAACTCTAACTCTACAATTCTATAATTCTCTTTTAAGCCTTCAGGAGCTGCCCAAACTCCCATGCCTTGCTCTGAATGCTTGTTTTTTTTTTTTAAATAATCATCTTAGACTGTGATTTCCTCAAGGCACAGTGAGGTTTCAGGGCAGATTCTAAAGAGAATGTTTAATTCTTTCTGCAGACTAAGCTTCCCCTCCTGATCACTGACACCAGATGATAAATGTGCCTTCAGGTGATTAGTGTTGCCTCTATTCAGAGAACACGTAGTAGACAGCAGTTTAGATGTAGGCACCGAAAACTAAGAATGCCAGATGCACACTCCTCCACCTTCAATCATATTTCTGTGAAGAAAGAGAAGTATCTAAGACAAAAACCGCAGAAATTAGTTAATTCACTTTTAAACACAAAGAGATAAAAATTACCCAGTGAGAACAAAAGACACTCTAGAGTGCAAAAAATTATCTTGAGTCACTTCTTATACTGGACAACTCGAATTTGATCGTGTCTCGGCTTCTCCAAGTATGTAAATAGTCAAAGTCTCAGTGTATAAATTACCAAAATACATTTTGGATTCTCAATGATTACAGCAACCTCACTGTTATCATGAATTATATCTCCCTTTCTCCTCCCACATAGACAACCTGCCAACAATGCTTTTAAAATCGGAATTTCTTGGAAAGGGCTATAAAAATATTTCTGTATAAAGTTTAGGTCAAAATTATAGGTCATATCATACTGTAGGCTGTGTTACTCTTTATTTTTGTTCAAGAATTTATTTATTTTTAGTTTTCAACCTTCATTTCTACAAGATTTTGAGTTCCAAATTTTCTCCCCATCTCTCCCCTACCCCCACCCCAAGATGGCATGCATTCTGCCCTTCCCCCAGTCTGCCCTCCCTTCTATCCCCCTTATCCCCTGCCCTCTTAGTCCTCTCTCCCTTACTTTGGCTGTGTTACTCTCATGAATCTTTTTCAATAATAAATTCATAATATAATGAGATTGGCTGTGCTGAGCTGCACCAAATGCATCTTGTTAAACACATGTTATTGGCCCAAACACAACGGAGTCTGAGTCCAGAGAGAAGGCCCAACTACTGATGTGCTCCTAGACTCTTGAGTCCATTTATCCAGGATAAATGACTGAGTGATAAGTGACTGAGTCATATTCATGCAAAAAAAAAAAACTTTTGACAGATAGTAGTAAAGCTGATAGGGAAGGTTTGAAAAAGGCCTCAATTGTCAATCAAACTCTTTCTTAATTTCTAGTCATGAAGGTAAACGAGTGCTTTTCTATCTTTTTTTTAAGTCACATCAATTGATAATTCATAGCAATTGATGGTTAACTATCATAACAGTTGCTTTAATTGCATTTAAATAAATGAGTGCAGTCTTATAAAATAGTCGATGGGGTTTTGGTTGATGATGTAATAGTTATCATATACTTGGCAGAGAGGAGAAAGCCCGCCTTGTAGTCTGAGAGCCTGACCCCAGTCTCTGGTTCTGACAGAGCTGACTCTGTTACTCTAGTCGACTGTCTACGACTTAAAGTTTCAGAATAATTTCAAATCTGCATTGGCAGAAGGAGTTTCTTCACCAGAAGATTCTTGCACCTATTGAACTGGGCAGCTAAGTAGTCTGCTGACTAGAACGCTGGGTCTGGAATGGGGAAGACCTGAGTACTATGTAGCCTTAGGCACTTACTAGCCATGCGACCCTGGGCCAGTCCCTCAACCTCTACCTCATTTTCCTCACCTGTGAAATGGGAATAATAATAGCACAGGTTGCTGTGAGGATCAAATATTGTTCATTCATTTAGTACCATACCTGCCACAGAAATTCTTATCCTCTTGAAGTCCTCTTGAAGGAGGTTTAGTCTACGGAAGGAAGTAAGTAATAAAGGCACTTATTAAACGCTTATCTCCTTCCCCATTTGAAATCATAATATCTCTTCAACCAGGAGAAAAAACAAACATGCCAGGTACTGTACTAAGCGTTGGAGGGAAAAAAAAAGTGTAAATAAAGGACAACATTACCTCTTCCCACCTCAGAGGTCACCAAATGTAGGGAGGCAAAGACCTGGGTTCACTGCATGACTGTCACTTTCTGTGATCCCGAGCAAGTCAATTACCTTTTTATGAAGCTCATTGCAAGTAGGGATTGTTTCATTCCTGCCTTGCACACCCTCCCCCACAGATTTATGAGTTTCAGCCTCGTGGGTATGACCTTTTTTTTTTAATACTGTCACACCTAGGGTGTGATAACACAGGTTGAAGACCAGTAAAGTTGCAGCTCTTGTAAGAGCAGGTTGAGTTCCAGCTGAGCCCAGGAGAGCCACTGTGGATTCAGGCTTCTTCCCATGCTTATAGCAATTAAAAATGAGTGAAAAAAGCCCAAACAATCCTCTTTTCCTCAGCTTCCAGTGGGGTCTGAGCAGCGTGCTAAATCTCGGGGTTAGCTGTCACGCCCAGGCAGAGACAAGATGAGGTGGGGGTGGAGGGAGGAAACAGACAGATGGACATCAGTCCAGAAAGGCTTTGGGGCTGGGCCTAGGAATAGTAATCAAATGAACTATGGAATCAATGGCTAAGGTTACATGCTGAGTAATACTTCTATTTTTGCTTTTGTCTAATCCAATTTAAAAACTCTTATTACTTAGCACTAAAAGGGACAAAGAACATCTGTAAAAGCTTGAAAAAACTAGAATGTTCACTAAGCACCTAAAATATTTGGGTGTTTTATGAAGCTAGAATATTGTTGAGTGAAGTGAAGTGCCGTGAAGTGAAGGTTAGTGAAGCACTTGGCCTGGGACTTAATGAAGGGGAAATTGAGGGTAGAGCGGGGCACATGGAGAATGAAGTAGAGTTGTGATTGGATAATCCATACAAGACACCACCCACAAAGGGGCGGAGCCAAGGGGAAAGTGCCCTGGGCTGATACCTGGGATCTGGGGTGGGTGGGCAATGATGGGTACTTGTTGAGGGGATGGGGGGGGGGAAGCCTAAATTAGGGATAGGGGGATGGTGGGTTTGATCGCTAAGAATCAGTAGCTGCTTCTTTTTCAGATAATGTACATTTCCTCTTCCCTCCAATAGACTGAAAGCCCCGCTCCCCTCCCAGTGTAAGTTTCTTGAGGGCAGGCGCTGTTGCAAGTTTTTTTTGTGTGTGTTCTCACTGCCTAGGAAGCTGCTAGATGGGGCAATGAATAGAGCTTCAGGGCTCGAGTTAGGAGGATCCGAGTTCGAGTTCTGCTCAGACACTGTGATCCTTAGCAAGTCATTCAAACTGCCTCAGTTTCCTCAACTGTAAAAAAACTCCTATAATAATAGCACCTCCCTCCTGGGTCTGTGAAATGAGATAATATTTGGGGGGAAAAAAACTTGGCACGATGCCTACACATAGTAGGTGCTTCACAAATGCTTGGTTTTTGTTTTCTTACTTCCTGGAACAACCCCTGAAACGGCACTTAATATCTCCTTTTTGATTGAGACAAGGCACTGGTCACAGGCACCCTCTGTTGTCACTGGGTTATGGTTCTAAAAATCCTATACATGTATTTTCTCATTCTGTCCTTAAAATAACCCTATGGAGTAGGCAGTGAAAGTATTATTATACATATTTTACAAATAAAAAGGGAAGAGAATAATAGAAATAATAATAAAGTTCCTACTATGTGCTGGGTACTTTGCAAATACTATCTCATTTGATCCTCATGAGAACCCTGTGAGGAAGATGCTGTTATTGTCCCAATTTTACAGTTGGGGACACTGAGGCAAACAGGTTAAACAACTTTCTCGGGGTCACACAGCCAATAAGGGTTTGGAAAAGCTGAGACACAGAGAAATGAATTGTCTTGCTCAAACCCATGGCTTCTGACTCTAAGTCAAGCAGTTTCCATTATCTCACAGAGTCCTGTTTTATAAGGGCAGGGACTTTATTTTAATTAGGACAGACTAGCCAAGTAAATAACAAAGGGAAAACTCCCCTTTGCACAATGAGGTACAATCTTCCACCAGCTCCCCATGCCACCCCCTAGCAAAGGAACACACCCTAGACAAGTCATGCTCCTGGCTGAAAGACCTTGGATGGTTTGTTCACTGAGTAGCCTGCTTTGCATGCACGCCTCCATTCTACCTTCAAAGCTATTGTTCTCTGCCTTTGCTTTTGTCATTTGCTGCTCCTATCTGCTAAGGCCTCCATCTGCAGCTGGGGCTTCTCTT
>CM053583.1:276851521-276897740 GCA_028627135.1 Pseudochirops cupreus | reverse complement strand
AGAGCCATCTGGGTCCAGTGGCCAGATATCCATCAGGACAACGGGAGATGGCTTGTGATCCCTAACCACCATACGAGAGTGGCTTTCTCAAAAGTCAGACAAATCCAGCTCCTTACAGTTTTTGACATTGCTGACCACCCCTTCCTTCTCAATACTCCTCTCTCTGCCCTTGACAAGTGACTCTACATTTTCCTTGTTCTCTTCTTCCTTCCCTGTCTCTTTCACAGAATCATAGATCTAGATCTGGAAAGAACCTCAGAGAACATCTAATCCAACTAACTCCTTCATTTTACATTTGAGGAAACTGAGACCCAGGTAACTTAAGTAAGTTGGCCAAAGTCATAGATGTGAACACTGACCCTGACCCCTGTCAATGTTCTTTCCACTGTGCATGCCTCCTCTCTCTCTCTTTTCTTAATTCCTAATTATAGTTGATACTCAAAGGTCTCTTGTCTCCCTGCACTCTCTCTCTGGAAATTATCATTTGCTCCTGGATCTCCAGCTGACCCCTCTATTTAGAATTTGTGTTTTTTTGCCTTGATTTCCCTTCTGTGCACCAGGCTTTAATCTCCAACTGCTCGCAGGCCATTTCTCCAGGAATACCCTACCAGCGCCTTAAATTCAACATGTCCCAAACTGAGCTCATTACCTTTCCCTCTAAACAGGCTCCTCTTTTTGAATTCACCATTAGTCTGTGGCTCTACCATTCACCTTTTCTCTCGTCTTCGTAATCTTGGATTTATCTTTTTTGGGCTCAGTAAAAATAATGCCAGGCCTAGAGTTAGGAAGATTGATCTCCCCTGAGTCCAAGTCCAACCTCAGACACTTAACAGTTGTGTGACCTTGATCAAGTCATTTAACTCCATTTGCCTCAGTTTCTTCATCTGTAAAATGAAGTGGAGAAGGAAATGGCGAACTACTCCAGTATCTTTGCTGAGAAAACCCCAAATGGGGTCACAAAGAGTCAGACACAACTGAAAGAACTGAATGATAACAAAGTTTATTCTACTCCGCCTGGCATTCAAGGTTCTCCACAGACCGGTACCTATCTGTCTCCAGCCAACCACTGCTCTCTACCTACTGCCTTTTGTATCTTGGCTCAGGCTGTTTCTTGTACTTAGGATACCCTCTTGGCCTGTCAAATTTGTACCTATTCTTTCTTATTTAAAAAAAAAACTTTATTGGTTTCTTTTGCTCTTAAATCATTTTCATTTCCAAATACAGGGTGTCCCAAAAATCTTTAGTGCTTTTAGACTTTAATAGCTTAATAATTCCCTGTGTGTTAGCCCTTCTCTCTTGTCCAATGAGTCCTCTCTTATAAGAAATAATAAAGAGGGGAGAAAGGGCAGCTTTGCAAAACTAACCAATGTATTCAGCAGGTTTGACAGTATCTATAATGCTTCACAATCAGAGGCCTCCTCCACTTTGCTAAGAAAGGAGTAAAATGCATTTTCTTTTCTCTGGCCCCTCCAGTTGTCAATAGCCTTCCCAATCAGAATTCAGCTTGGTTTTGTAACTTTCTCGTGCACCTAGTTTATAATTTTGTGTTGCCTAATTATCTGCTTCTGTCTTATTCCTCCTTTCCCCCATCACATCCCCAACATTGCAAGATCCAATAAAATGGAGACTCAGTTGTTTCGTTCTTTACATTTTTAATCTTTTAATTTATCTTTCCCTCCTCCTGTCTTTATATCTTTCTATATCAGTCCAGAGTTCTTCCCAGTTTCCTTTGAAACTATTTCATTTTTTTATGGCATCATGATGGTCTATTACATTTATATGCTATAATTTGTTCAGCCATCCCAATTAATGGACACCTCCTTGGTTTTCAGTTCTTTGCTGACACAAAAAGAACTGTGATAAATATTTTTGTATATATAGGACCTTTGATATCTTTGGAGTATAGGCTCAGTATAATTTGATTAAATGTAGTTAAATAAAAAATTTTAAATAAAATAATTTAAATGAAAAAAACCTTAAAATAAATAAATTTTTAAATAAATTATTTATTAAATAAATTTAAATAAATAATTTAAATAAATTGTATGCACAGTTTGGTAATTTTGGGGATATCATTCCAAATCGCTTTCTAGAGCAGCTGGGCCAATCTACAGTACCACCAACAATGCATTAGTGTAGTTCCTCCAACATTTGACCTTTTTTCCTCTTTTGTTATTGTTGCCCATCTGATGGGCGTGAGGTAGAACTTCAGAGTTGCCTTAATTCGTATTTCTCTAATTATTAATGATTTGGAGCATTTTTATATGGTTATTCAGAGTATTTTTTTTTCTTTTGGAAGCTACCATTAACCATTTATCTATTGACGAATGGCTCTGAGTCTTATAAATTTGATCTATTCTTTATGTATCTTGGAAACGAGACCTTTATCAGAGAAACTTTCTGCAAAGATTTGTTCTAATTATAGTTGTATTAGATTTGTTTGGGACTAAGAATTATCAAAACTATCTGTCTTCTCCATAACTAGCCCAATGTTCCACATTTAATAAATGTTTGTGGTGAAAAAATACATGATTATGTAAGTGGATGAAAATGGAAGAACAGAAATCCCACCTCTGGATATATATCCCAAGGAGGTCAAAGACAGGTTATATACATACGATTTGTAGCAGGACTTTTTGTGGTAGCAAAAAGCTGGAATCCAACTGAGTATCCACTGATTTGGGAATGGGTGCAGTGTTTGTTGTATATGATTGTTCTGTGGAAAATAACATAAACAAGTCAGAGAGACGTGGTGGGGTCTCGTACTGATGTAGAGTCAAGTGAGCAGAACCAGAAGAATAGATATTATGACTACAGGAATGTAAATAAAGACAAACAACAATAAAAGACATAAAAACGACGTTAAAAATCTGCTAAACATATTAATTGTTCTAATAATGATGAATTTTGGTCCTCCTCTCAATAGAGAGGCAGGGAGGCTGTGGGAGTGGAATGTTATAAATGCTGTCATGCTGGTCACTTTGGTTTTATTGTTTTTCTGTCTTAGAAAAGAGGGTCAACAGAGAAGGAGAAGGTAGAAGGAAATAATTGTGGTATAAAAAATACATTAGTAATTTTTTTAAAAAGAAAAAGGCAAATGAAACCAATAAATGTAACAATTTTTTAAAAATCAGTCTATATTAACAGCGAATTAAAAAAAACAAAAGGGGGGAGAAAATTACGTGGGAGAAAGGGGACAAAGATGAAATTTCAATGTTTACTAAAACCTTGAATGACAGAGGTCTTTGCTGATGTTTCTTCAAGACCCTAATGGACCTATGACCCCATTTGATAATGGGCATTTTCTCCAGTAATACATATTACAACCCATGCACTCCTTATCCAAGATGACTCTACGTGTCCTCCCAAAACCTTCCATAGAACAGTCTAGGGGTGTGCTTATAAATATTTAACAACTGGCTTCTGGGGGGCAAAAAGTATGCAGAGCACACTGTAAATTTAATCTGAGCTATTAATATTTTTCCATTACTTTCTTAGGTCTAGACAATCAACAAAACAATATCTTAAGCCTTGGTTTGTAGCATTTGCCAATTTCCAAGGTGTAAAAAAGCTCACACTAAAAATTTAACCATCAGCTTTCCTGGAGCTGATTCCAGTGTACCCCTGGATCTATCCAATGTGGTGTGAAGCTTCTTGATTTCTTAACCTCAGGTGAATAGCCATTGAGCCACGTACAGTTAATTACTTTAGAAATGAGTCAGTACCAGCTAAGTAGCTAGGTAGTGCTAGTGAGTAGAGTACTAGACCTGGAGATTTGAGTTCAAATGTGACCTCACTTAACTGTGTGACCCTGGGCAAGTCACTTAATCTCTGCATCAGTTTTTTTCATCTGTAAAATGGGATGAGAATAGCACCTTCCTCTGAGGGTTGTTTTCTCAAATGGGATAATATTTCTAGAGTTCTTTCTAAACGTTAAAGAGCTATAAAACTATTAGCTATTATTAATTCTTACTTTCTCTGGCTCTTGATAAATATTATTTCTACTTTCTATTTGGGTCATCCACTTTTTTGAAGATTTCTTTTTACCCTACTTTGTGCATGCAATTCATTGTTCATTACATTTTTTCCTCCTCATGCTCCACTCTCCTTTGTACCTATCTGTTGCTGTTTGGGTGGCCTACAATGTCTAATTTGACATTAGAGCATTATTTAAATTAGAACATGAATGAATATTACCATAAGTATTTTAATTCGTCTCTAAGGCCTGGAAGCACTGTGGTTATTCAAAGACCTATTTTTCATGTTTTTAATTTAAAGAAGAAATGTGTTGTTCAGTTATTTCAATCATATCTGACTCTTTGTGACTCCTTTTGGGGTTTTCTTGGCAAAGATACTGTAGTAGTTTGCCTTTTCCTTCTCCACCTCATTTAATAGATAAGGAACTGAGGCAAACAGTTAAGTGACTTGCCCAGGGTCACACATAGCTAGTAAGTGTCTGAGGTCAGATTTGAACTCAGAAAGACGTGTCATCCTGACTTCAGACCTAGGACTCTATCTGACGTATCACCTAGCTTCCCTTTAAAAAAGAAAAACTGCTTTATATTCTGGAAGAAGGTAGATGGACAAGAGGGCATCAATTTATAGGGGTCTACTTGATGGGATGGGACACGGGAAACATCCTCATCTTCTTAACCTTTCATTATATTGCTACTAATACTTTTAAATTCATTTTGTATTTTCCTAATAATCCTAAATAGGCATTGCCTCTTGGTATATGCCCTGTAGATTTAATAAAAATAAATCGATAGCAAAAAGTGGCAAGCTTCCCAGCTCTGAGGTAGTGAAATAACTGCTTCCCAGAGTCAAGTCTCTGAAATTCAAGGAAGCTAGAAGGTGATCTCTTAGAGTTGACTGGGTTAGTCTTGGTCAAGGGCATCCAAGATAGCCTTGCTGTTCCTTTTCTGTGGGCTGAAGGAGATTGTATCCAGTGAGCAAGAAGAAGAAAATGTTTGGGTGCTTTTTAACTAGCCTAAAACATAAAATCAAAAAGGTGAAATTTTTCATAAAGAATGTGAATAATTGGGAATTTTGCTTGAGCTTTGTTGAGGATTTTGGATTTGAGCATGTTTGTTTTGGTTTTGTATATCTGTGAGATAGCATAGAGGCAGCTAGGTGGCGCAGTGAATAGAGCACAGGGCCTGAAGTCAGGAGGACCTGAGTTCAAATGCGACCCCACTCAGACACTTGATAATACCCTACTAGCTGTGTGACCTTGGGCAAGTCACTTAATCTCTATTACCTTGCCTTCCCCCCTCCAAAAAAAAAAAAAGAGGCCTCCAATGGAAACCAGAAAAATTGCAATCTTGCTGTTGCTAATGATAAAAGTGATTAGATTATTCTTTTTAAGATCAAATAGGAAAGGAGCAAGTAATTCCTAATACAACCCTCCCCTAAACATCCCAGGTCTGAAGCAAGCTCTCAGGTCCCATTGCTAATGGCTATGAGAGTTTTTAACCACTTTGACACCAACCTACTTCCTGCCTCCCACAGGATTCAGAAACTCCTGGTCCAGTGTACAGCGGGGGAATGAGGACACCACCTACGCCCTGCTGAAAGCTGTCAGGGGTTGCAACAGATGGTGGCTTTTCCAGCCCCTATCTCTGAATTCTTGTTAGGGAGGCTATTATTTTCTTTCTGTTTAGTGCCTTATTAAACCTGATTTCATCTTCACGTCGATTGCCTGAATTCCAAACTCATGGCTGAGTCAAAAGGCAGGTTGGGCTGCTTAGAACAAGTATCTATTGATAAAGCCAGAGCTTTCTCTTTGTGATCCTCACTAACCTGCTTTTTGACGCGGCATTTGGCTTTTCCTAAGGGGAAAAAAAAATCAAATTTCTATTTGATCTTCTGTTATGATAAAATCTAAGGAGTATCTTTTCTTTATCCATCTCGCACGCTTGATTCAAATCAATAAAAAGACCACAGGCACACAGACACACACATCCCACCATTTTGTTTTTCCGCAGAGACCTCAGGCCCCCTTAAATCTAAAAGCAACCAAAAGGCACACAACTCCAGCAACAGAGATGAAAGTTGCACCAAAAGCAGCCTTGCTGTTGCTAATGATAAAGGTGATTAGATTTTTCTTTTTAGGGCCACATGGGAAAGGAGTCTGACTGACTAAAAAGCCGAGGATGGTCCAGGAGAGGAGATGGTCAAGCATACTTGTCCTTAAATCAGAAAGGTCACTGTACCAAGAATGTTTGCTTGTTTTTCTTGAGGCCTGCAAAGGCTTCAATCTAGAACAGCGGTTTTCAACTTCGCTACCCCTTTGGGAGTCGAACGACCCTTTCACAGGGGTCACAGGGGTTGACTAAGACCATCGGAAAACACATATTTCCGATGGTCTTAGGAACAAAGTCTCCGCTCCCCTATCTGTCTCCAGGCGGGTCCGCCCACATGCAGATACGCCCACATACGAGTATTAAAGGGTCCTGGCATTAGGAAGGTTGAGAATCACTGATCTAGAAGACTGAAGAGAGGGGATGTTTACCTTAGAAATACGAGTAACGTAAAGACAAAATATATCCACAAAATTTGTTTCTGGGCAGCTAGGTGGTGCAGTGGGTAGAGAATTCAAATCCTTTCCCAGATGCTTACTAGCTATGTGACCCTGGGCAAGTCACTTAGCCTCTGTTTGCCTCAGTTTCCTCATAATATGAGAATGTAAAGGCTTATCACAGTATCTGGCACATAGTAAACACTATATAAGTGCTATTTTTGTTTGTCCATTAATTTTTGTCCCCTTCTTTAGAATGTAACCTCTTTGGGGGCAGGGACTATCTTTAGCCACTTTTATATCAGACAAATGCAAGTCACTTAACTCTGCCTCAGTTCCTTATCTGTTTTTTAAAATTTTTTTTTTAATTTTTTGCTTTTTGGAGGGGGGAAAGGCATGGCAATCCGGGTTAAGTGACTTGTCCAAGGTCCCACAGCTAGTAAGTGTTAAGTGTCTGAGGTCGGATTTGAACTCAGGTCCTCCTGTACTCCAGGGCTGGTGCTCTATTCACTGCACCACCTAGCTGCCCCCCAGTTCCTTGTCTATTAAATGAGCTGGAAAAAGAAAAGGCAAACTACAACAATATCTTTGCCAAGAACACCCCAAAAGGGGTCACAAAGAGTCAGATATGACCGAAACAACTGAATGACAACAAATTTCTTTTTAAAAATAAAAACATGAAAAAGAGAACTTTGAATAACCACGATTCTTCCACCTTTAATCTGTGCTTGCCATGTACCAAGTGCTATGTAAGTGTTAGCTATTATCATTTTTATATATTTTATTATACATAATTATAAATATGTTATGATGATTCTTTGAAAGAAAAGCAATCAGAAAGACAAATATAGTTTATTTTCTGGTATAGTAAAAGAGTTACCAGTCCTGACTGTGCCATTTATTAGTCGTGTGACTTTGGACAAGTCATTTACATTTTCTTGGCATCATTTTACTCAGTTTCTTTTTTTTTTTTGAGCCTATTCTCTCATCTGCAAAATGGGCTAATAATTCCTGCCCTATCAAAAAATATTAGTTTGGGGAGGAGGATTTTTTGGGGGAGGGGAGCCAGGGAGGGAGGGAGACTAGACCTGCAATTTCCTTGCTGTAGAGAATTCCCAGTGAGAAAACTCCCCACTCACAAAGATTGGCATGTGCTCTGCAGCCTATGTGTATGGGACACTGAGCAGCTAAGCTGACTTCCCTAGGGTCTCCCAGCTACTATATGCTTCAAGGAAGACATGAACCTAGGTCTCTAGACAAAGGAACAGCTCTCCGTCTGCTTCAGCCATGGCGTACCTCTGCATGGTTACAGACAGAAAAAGAGACCATCCACAGGAAAGTCCTTTTTAAATGATAATGTGCTATCCAAACTGTAAGGTGTAGAATATAATCTGTGAGGGAAAGGACTACATGTGTTCTCAGTGCTTAACACTATAAGTATCTAATTAATGCTTGATTGATTTGTGGAATTGATTGAATTTTCACTTCCCTTCAGGCCTACTGTCTACTGACTTCTTGGCATGGGATACTGGAGTGGTTTGTTATTTCCTCTTAGGGTTGTTATGAGGATCAGATTAGATAACTGTAAAGTTCTTAGCCCAGTGATTGGCACATACAAAGTGCTTAATAAGTCCATTCTTCCTTCCTTCCTTCCTTCCTTTCTCTCCTTCCTCTTTTTCCCCTCCCTCCTGTCCCTCTGCCCACATAGGGAATCATGCCCCTTACCTGTGGGTGCTCTGCCTAAAGGAATATGAATTTTGATTACTGAAATCTAGCAAGATATTGTAGGATTTAAGGATTAGATTTCTTTTTTATGGACCATACCTTAAACCCAAATCACTCAGGCTCTCATTGATTGGCCAGCAGCGGATCCCTGCCCAAACCTCACTTGTTCATTGTGTGGATTCTGATAGCTCTGTGGGAGTGTAAACAGCAATTGTTTCTATTTTGGTCAGAAGCCCTAAGGGTCTTCCCCTCCTCTGGCTTCTTCTGTGGCTCATCGGAAAAGGGTTTCCCAGTCTGTTTTGCATCTTCTGTCCTGCCTGGTTTCAACTCCTCTATTCATTCACCTTTTAGGATGAACTCATAACTTCTAATCTCCTCACTAAGCTGTTAATTCAAGCCTTGATTGACACCTGGCTCCCTCAGCACCCTCTCCCCTCTGTTTGGAGCACTGGAAGCTGGAGTACCAAACTCCTTCCAATGCCTTCCTTTATAGATGGCAGAAACTGGACTCAGCCCACTCTATTTTGCATTTGTCGCCCTGGTTTGTATCTGGTTTCAGCTCCAACAGACCAAGATGCTCCCATGCCTAGCACCCCTTGATGTGTCCCTCCTTCCATTTGTGCGCTATCTCCTCTGTTAACATTATAAACATACTCAGTCTAGGAATACACAATACTTGTTGGAGAACCAGGAAGGTTTTCGTTCTCTTTATTTTACATTTATTCTGTCCTGAATGGAATAAGACAAATGCAAGCCCTTTTATGCTGCTTCCATTCTACCTTGTTTCTCCCTTCAGAATTGGGATTGGTCCCAGCTCTCCTGGATAACAATCTTTCTGACCTGCCCATTACATAGGCTAGGTAAGTAGGCATGTTAATGAAAAGTTGGTGACCACCTCTTGACCAGCCGGCCTGAGCCAGCTTAGCTCAGGCCCCTTCCAGGAGGAAACTTACAGATTTCTCCCACCTATATGATTGAATAGGGTACTCTACCCTTCTTCCTTTACTCTGGTTTATACCTTCCTGCACATTCTGTGCAATGTCCATTGTTCCTATAGAACTTTGTGGGAGCCAAACTACTAGCAATTCTCAGTTAGATTGCAAACTCTTTGAGGGCAGGGACTGTCTTTTTATTAATTATATCACCAGCCCTTAGCATAGTGCCTAGCACAAAATAAACACCTAATGAATGCTTATTGGATTGGGTTAGTCCCCAGATTTCTGATATCCCTTCTAAGATTACCCTCTATCTACTCAATATTTAACTTTAATGTACTAATCTATGCATGTTGTCCCCTTTAGAATCCTCCCAGAGGGCAGGGACCATTTTTGCTGTTTCTTTTTTTCCCTAGTGCTTAGCAAAGAATTTGGCCCATAATAAGAAAGTAATAAAAACATTTTTTTTAAGGGAGGAAGGCAAGGCAAGTGGGGTTAAGTGACTTGCCCAAGGTCACATAGCTAGTATGCTGAGCCCAGACTTGGGAGAGCTGGTTCAGATTTTTGAAAGAATTCAATTAGATCATCTCTTTAGCCCAGGGGAACTTTATTAATGCAAAAGCATGCAGGCCTGAGATTCAGCAAGGAGCTAAACAAAGGCATTGATATAGGACAAGGACCAGACTTATATAGACAGAAAACCTGTAGGATGATGATATAATTTTTAGGGTTTCTAAAAGGGGTTGGAGATTTAGGGACAAGATAAATCTTGCAAGATAGTGTGAAGATGATGAATGACACAAGATAAGGGAAACAAGGGAATTTTTATAACCTAGGATGGGAGGAGACAAGGAATTTTATGGTCCAGGATAAGGGGAAGTTTTGTGGTATTTCAAGATAAGGGGAGACTCTAGGGTGCCAGGGCATGAGCAACTCAACCCTTAGGGCACCTCTATACTTTAGATATCCTTTAGAGGATAAACCAGGGAACAGGAAAATCAACCTTTAGGGCAGTGGTTCTCAACCTTCCTAATGCCAGGACCCTTTTAATACTAGTATGTGGGTATATCTGCATGTGGGCAGACCCGCCTAGAGATGGATAGAGGAGTGGTGTCTCGGTTCCTAAGACCATTGCTTAGGCAACCCCTGTGACCCCTGTGAAAGGGTCGTTCGACCCCCAAAGGGGTCGCGAGCCACAGGTTGAGAACCACTGCTTTAGAGTACCTTTGTATCCACATCAAATACGTGTGTCAAATGTCTGAGGTCACATTTGAACTCAGGTCCTCCTGACTCCAGGGCTGCTGCTCTATTCAACTGGGTACCTAGTCAATGCTTTTAAATGATTGCTCATCTTGTGTAAGAACTTTGCTATAGCAGGTGAAAAAGGCATTAGGGTATGAACGACCCAGGGGATTTCCCTGGAATGGCTCCTAATTCCATGCTGGTCCTTTCCTCTTTTAACAACTTGTCACATCAATGAGAAATCTGGATCCCATGGGATCCTTTGCACTAAATAAAAAGCTGCAGGTCTTTTAGAGGGATTAGCATCCAACCTGGTCCTGTGATTACACTTGTTAAATCCACGCTCTGGCGGATAAACCATTACCAATGTACAATGATGGCTGGTGTGTGCTCCCGGTCAGAGAGAACTGGGACAACGTGGAAAATATATATTTTATACATTAATTTACAAAACATACACATAAACACATGTCCATATGAATACCTAGGCTGCATCCACATAAGAAATGAATCCTGGAAATCATGCTTTAACATAGTAGAGAAAATACTGAACTTGGAAGACCTGAGTTCTAATCTTGCCTCAGACACTAATTCTGGGCAGGTCACTTAACCCTTCTCAGTCTCATTTGTTTTCTCATCTGTAAAATGGGCATAAGAATAGCACTTGCCTCCAAGGGTTGTTTTGAGGCTTAAAGTAAAACACTTAAAGAGTTACAAAAATGTTGACTGTTACTGTTATTATTAATTGTCATCAGTATTTCACTTTTCCAAAATCAAACAGCTTGGGAAGAGGTATTTGTTGTTGCTGAGTCATTTTTCAATCATGTTTGACTTTTTGTGACTCCAGTTGGGGTTTTCCTGGCAGAGATGTTGGAGTGCTTTGCCATTCCTTCTCCAGATCATTTTACAGATGAGGAAACTGAGGCAAACAGGGTTAAGTGACTTGCCCAGGGTCACAAAGCTAGTAAGTGTCTGAGACTGGATATAAACTCAAGTCTTTCTGCCTCCAGGTCTGGTGCTCTGTCTACTGTGACACCTAATACTAGCTGTGTCACCTGGGGCAAATCACTTCAGTCAAATGTGACTAAAAAAGGGACTGAGCAAAGTATTTATGTAGCACTTTAAAGTTAACAAAGCACATTCCATATGTCAACTCATTTGATTCTGACTGAACCTCAACAGCCCTGTGAGGTAGGTGCCGTTATCTCCATTTTACTGATGAGGAAACTGAGGCACAGAGCAGTTAAGAAATTTGCCCAGGGTCCCACATCTAGTGAGTATCTGAGATTGGATTCAGACTCTGCTCTTCGTAATTCCAGGTGCTGTGTTCTATCCACTGTGCAACCTAGGTGCTTTTGAAGGAGATAACTTCTTTTAACCCCTCCTTGGGTGAAGCAGGTGCTGGTAAGGAAGGGATAATTTGTAGATTAGAACCCAGGGTCATTGAGGAATTTCAGTCTGTTACCTACTGCCTGCTCTTCTAACCTGAACAGCTAACCTCTGGCCAGGAAGATGCTGCCAGAAATGAAGCCCTTGGGCACTCCACAGCTAGAAAGGAAGTCATTGGCATGGTTCTGGACAGGATTTGGAAGCAGGCAGGCTGGGACATGGCTCTTCAAGGCTGCTTAGTTTGCCAAAGCTTCAGTGGGCCTGGTTCTGTTTTTGCCTCTCTGAGGATGGGAAATCTGTTCATTGATTATCCATTATCAAAACTGTGGTCATGTCTAAGTTTTCCATGTGTCTCTGTAAAAAGTTATTCATCATGTCTGGGAAATTAAAGCCTTGAAGATAAAAAGGCCCCTCCAACTTTAAACCCTGGAATCCTGTTTCCTAGAGGCTCTGGGGAATTCTTAAGGCTACTAACTCACATTACTGTAGAGCTCTAAAATCTGGAAAGACATTTTCCTCATCTGTAAAATGAGCTGGAAAAGGATAGGGCAAACCCACTCTTGCAGCTCTGCCAAGAAAACCCCAAATTGGGTCACAAAAGAGTCAGACATGACTGAAAAATGACTGAGCCCTATGTGGTAAGTAGTGCAAATATTTTGAACCTCTGTACGAGTGAGCTTTATTTGAAAGGCAAGAAAGCCCACGTGCCACATACTGTCTCCTTCGCTGTGTTTGATGGAAGGTGGGGAAACAAACCTACTAAGGGAAAGCTTATAAGTTCTAATTCTACATCATCTAATATTGGATTGTGTCTCCATGTAGGGCAAAACACATTCTTGATTTTTTTAATAAAGAATCTAAGCTTCTTGAAGGCAGCTAGGTGGTCCAGTGGATAGAGCACTGGACTTGGAATCTGGAAGATTTATCTTAATGAGTTCAAATCTAGCCCCAGACACTTACTAGTTGTGTGACCGTGGGCAAGTCACTTAACCCTGTTTACCTCAGTTTCCTCATCTGTCAAATGAGCTGGAGAAGGAAATGGCGAACCACTCCAGTATTTTTGCCAAGAAAACCCCAAATGGGATCATGAAAAGCCAAACAACTGAGGAACAATGTGTGGGACAGAGACCACTACCAAAAATCAATACAAAGACCCGAAAGCAGAACTGAGTTTATTGCTTTCTGATGAGAAAGGGTACCCCCTCTTCGCTCTAATGGCACTGATTCCGGAAAGCAAGGTCCTTTTATACCCTAACAGAGCCCCTTCCCTCTCCCTTACATCCTTCCCCTTATCACATTGGCTGGGCTTCAGGGGGCACAATCTATTCTCTGGAATCTACCCCAGCCACAAAGAACAAAGGGCAAGAAATGCAGGAATTTGCAATGAAGGAGTTTAGGTTGTTTTGCAAAGCATGGCTAACTACAGATGTTGTTCTGTAAAGGAGTAAGCTGTGTTTCAGTAATACAAAAATTATTGACCCTTTTTGAGGAGGCTTCAATTCTGAGACATTATCCCTTACAACAATAACAAAAAAACAAGGGGAAAGGAAAGGAATATACATTTACTAATCACCTACTATATGCTAGGCACTAGGCTAAGCATTTTATAACTATTATTTCATCCTTTCAACAATTCTGTGAGGTGGGTACTATTATGATACATATTTTATAGTTGAGGAAACTGAGGCCAACTTAAGTAAGTGACTTACTTAAGGTCACACAGTGAGACTCTGAAGCAGGATTTCTGACTCCAGATCAGTCTTGTACAACATTCAGCCTGGGAGCCCTTGCAGCTAGTACAAAGATTTGGGGCTCCCCCCCTTCCCAAAAAATATGGAGGATGTAACTAGGGCTCAGGTCATCTTCGGGCCCCAAGGCTGTTCTCAGACACAGCTAATAGGGCTCAATGGCCCTTTAAGAAGAAGTGATGGAGACCTAATACTATGTTGGGCAGGCTTACTCTAGATCCAGATTCTCTCCACTGTGTGACCTCACCACCCATAGAGGCCAGGGGTTATTTCATTTTTGCCTTTGTAAAGAGTAGAGCCTAGTGCCTTATGCCTAAGGACAGGACTGGACCTGTGATTTCAAATGGTATGGGGAAATCCCAGGTGAGGAAACTCTCTCTGCCAATGCAGGTCAGAGACTTTTCCTCAGTTAATAGTCCTAGAGAGTTATGGACAGCACTGAAAAGTTAAAAAACTAGCCCAAGGTTGCAAGACCAGTATATGTGTCAGAGGCAGGACTTTAACCCAGCTCTGTGACTCAACTCAGGACTCCATTGCAATGAAGTGCCTCAAAAGCTTTGGGGCTGACTCTCCTTACTCCCTTAGAGGCCTTAATAAATACTTGTTGATTGATTGGTTATAGAGCTGGAAGAGACCTCAGGTGCATTCTAGTCCAACCTCATAATTTTATAGGTAAGGAAACTGAGGTCTAGGGTGCAGGAGTGAGGAACCTGTGGCCTCAAGGCCACATGGGGCCCTCTGGGTCCTCAAGTGCAGCCCTTTGACTGAATCCAAACTTCACAGAACAAATCCCCTTAATAAAAGGATTTGTTATGTAAAATTAGGACTCTGTCAAAAGGCCGCACCCAAGGACCTAGAAGGCCTCAAGTTCCTTACTCCTGGTAGGGAGTTTAAGTGATTCGTCCAAGGTCACACAGGTAATAAGCACCAAGGGGGGTTTTTTAACCCAAGTCTCCCTCCCCACCCCACTTGACTGTGCTTGCTGATTGAGGTAGTTGAATTTGTTAGAACTATGGCTCCTCTCATTCTCCTATCTCAACCCCCCACTCCCTCACCCTTGCCTGTAGATTTCTATAGCACAAATCTTCATTATTTTCTGTCTGTCTTTTAAATTAAAAAAAATGTTGTCATGTATCAGAAAATATTAACTATAAAAAAGAATCCATAATCCAGTTTTCCTTTCCTTCACATTTATGTGTCTAGGATGAGATTTGAACTTGGGTCTTCCTGACTCTAGGTCCAGACACTTAACATTAATTGTGTCATGGGTACAGAACCATAGTGTAATACAAAGTACTAAACTAAGAGTCAGAAAACCTGGGTTCAAGTCCTTGTTCTATCACTCCCTACTCATGTGGCTTTGGGCAAGTCACACAACTCAACCTCTATTTCTGCATCTGTAAAATGGGTATGCTAACAACTATGCTATGTACCTTATAGAATTGTTGTGAAATCAGATGAAAGCTCATATGTGAAAATACTTTAAAAAGCAAGAAAAAAAAATCAGAGAGATAAAATTGAGCACCCAAAGGGTGGCATGAAGTACATTGGGAAGTTTTAAAGATAAAATGTAGGATCAAAAGTGTCATAACCTGAATTCTCTGTCTGAATTCTGGGTCTTAAGGTTAATTTCTTGGTTCTACTATTTGTGGGATAAACGATGATTTCTTCATTATCTTCATTATCTGCAGAAATTATCTTGGTCATATGAGCCATGTGCAATGCAGTCAAAACTGTTGAGTTGCAGGGTGTATGTGGAAGAGATATTTAACTCATATCTAACTGCATTTCCCTGGAATATACTTAGTATTCCAGGTGAATTTCCTCCAGCACTCCTTGTACTCTCTATCTCTTAGAATGTGAGTTCCTAAAGCTGGAAATACAATTCTGCCAGTCCCCAGCTTGGGCTATGGAGACCAAATGATCTTATCTAGAAATACATCGTTGGTGGTACGCACTCATTAAAAGACCGAGCTGGTCGCACCCATGAGCCTTCACGATGGTAGCTCCTTGGTAAGACTATGTTGGGGGAATCCAACTGATTCTTGCATTATTTCAGTTCTGGGTCTTCATATGCAATGTCATGTCCCTCCCTTGGAAATGCCCCTTGAAAGAAATTCAAACAACAGTCTCAACTCCCTCAGCACTCCCAACAAGTTCTTGGGCTAGCCATTGCCCAGTGGATTAGTTCCACGTGGCTTACCATTGTGCCTCCTGCTACAGTCCCAGTTATCAGCAGTCTTATTCTATTGTAAGATTGTTATTGGCTCTGCTGTTGAAGATAATAATAATTATGATGGTGATGACAGTGCTGAAGTTGATCACTTACATACATAAGGGCACCTTTCATTTGAAATCCTAAAGAGATGTTGTAAGCAGCAATTAGTCTTCATACCATTCCCATGAAGAGGGGTCAGTTTCAACATCCCCGCCCTTTGTTGGAGCAAACTAACCAAGGTCTATAGACATGCTTTTTGTGAGCAACAATGGCATCATTGCTTGAGTTTATTGGGATGGTATGTAGGGTGGTTAGAAGGCAGAGCCTGCTGATTCCATAGCAAATTTATTGTAGGCAGCTCCTGATTTCCAGCACAATGTTTTCTTAGAGACTGTGTCTTCAAGTGGATACCAGAATCCTGACTCTGCATGTGCCATAGGCTTTTGTCTGTTCGGACATGTTCAGCGTCCTTGGCAGAAACTGGAGAATGAATGGGTAAAGGTGGTGAGAGGTGACTTGGCAAAGAAGACTTTCTACAATTCTATCAATTGCAAAGAATATATTAGAACTTTCTACACAGGCAGAGTAGTTTATTTGCCAATGATGGAGAATGATGAAAAATGCTATTCACCTCCAGAGAGAGAAATTTTGAGTGCAGATTGAAACATACTTTTTAAACTTTATTTTTCCTGTTTTTGTGTGTTTTCTTTTGTAACATGACTAATATGGAAATATGTTTTGCATAACTTCATGTGTATAATCAATATATTGCTTGCCTTCTCAATGGGGGGGAAGGCAGGAAGGAAAAAATTTGGACCTCAAAAAAATTTTTTTTTCAAAAAAATTTTTTAAATGTCAGAAATGCTTTAATAGAAAATGGTGTATGTGGACATAAATGTTATATTAAAAATCCAAATGATGTTTCCTCTCATAATAAGCTTATTCTGTTAATTAGGAGAATTAATGTTAATCTCAACAACAAAAGACTTGAATTTCATGGTATAAAAGTAATTCTAAAAATGAAGAACAATGATTTTTGGTTTCTTAAAAAACACTTTTTAAAAAGCATTTCTTAAGTTCAATGATATGTACAAAGTATGCTCCAAAAATATTTATTGAATGAATGTTTTAAGTTTCCAGCATCATTTAACCTAAATTGGCCAAGTTACGCATTTTTGGTCATGAATATAGATAAAATAAATAGAAAATAGAATAGAAAGCACCAATATTTCATTAAAAACATTAATATGACCTGATTTCATAAATACAAAAGGAAAACTAGACTTGCAGTACATTGCCTCTTTTACTCAAGATGATTTTTTTTCCAGTTAAAATAACTAATTTAGAAACATACAAATCTTATATTCCTATTTTTAAAAATATATCATTTCAGAAGTTTTAAAATTGCACAGTCAACTTTATTGAACGTAATCAATTATTAAAAATCAAGTACCAAAATTTAAAAGTGCTTGAAATGTTTTCATCTTGTTCTGACTTTGCTTTGTATAGACAGGTATTTTTCATTTTATGGCAAATTATTTATGGAATTTCAAGCTTTAATTAGGATAAAAACTTACTCTTTATTACCTTAAGATTCAAATTTATAACAATCCCTAGCAAGTGGAAGTAGATCTGTAGCATATTCACTGTGTAAGAGCAAAGGACAAAACCTGAAAGTGATGCCTTCCCTATTTGCCATGATTGGTTCTGAGCCAGTGGGCTACTTGTGGAGCAGGCCTTTAGGGACTCAAAATTTTTACAAATGAATATTAAAATTTTTTTTACACGTAATCAGGAAATATTTAGTGAAATAAAAATATTTTTTAAAAGAAGAAATGATAGAGAATAGGCTGGCACTGGTACACTCAAACCATCCTCTTATGCTTTGAGGAAAGAATCCTGTTGAATGGGGTTAGAGAACACTGTGGCCCAGAAGCACCAAGGTGGACAGAAGTATTCAAATTTGAATCAGTAGGGGAGAGAAATTGGAAGAGTTGGGATGTGGCTGAGCTGATATTAGAATTTTGCTGAACTTGGTGTTTTTGGTTTTTTTTGTCTTTTTTGGAGAGGGGAAGGCAGGGCAGTTGGGGTTAAGTGACTTGCCCAAGGTCACATGACTAGTAAGTGCTAAGTGTCTGAGGTTGGATTTGAACTCTGGTCCTCCTGACTCCAGGTCTGGTGCTCACTTGGCTGGGCCACCTATCCACCCCAATTAATCTTCTTGATTCCAAGTCCAGTGCTCTATTCACTGCACCATCTTGCTATGTTTTGCTGGACTTTCTTGTAGGCAAAAACTGAAGTTAGCTTCTGCTACCCAGTGACAAATTATTATTATATATAATATTATATTATTATTTTTATATATTATATATAATTATTACAAATATTGGTTAAGTGCCTACTGTGTGCCAGGTGCTGTGATTTGCAATGGCAGTACAAGGACCAAGAATGAAACAATCCCTACTGTCGAGGAACTTACTGTCTAATGAGGGAAGACAACAGATACATATAAAAATTTATATATGGGGGGGTAGAGCAGGAATCAGGTGAATGTGGCAGAGAAAACTAACTTCTGGAGGGGGGGGGAGAAGGGGAAGGGGAATTGGAATTGGGGAGACTGTCGTAAATTAAACAAACTTCACCCAAAAGGCCCCAGGAACTAAGCCTTCCATCTAGCAGCAGGCTATGTGCTATGAAAGCTACCAGTAATAAATTCAGAGGAATGCAGATCTTGCAAGCACAGATTTTGTACCAACTTGCAGAACATTAGTGTTGTTGCCGGTACAAAGCACAGGTTGCTCTCTCTTCTAGAAAAAAGTATTAGAGTTGAAGGAATGCCTCTACTTTTCAAATTACCAGGTCGAATTGAATTCCTTGAAAGAAGTGTTTCAAATAATTACTAGTATACATAGCCCTGTAAGATTTGCAAAGCATTTCACAAACATCTGACCCTCACAACAACCCTGAGAGGTAGGTGCTGTTATTATCTCCATCTTATAAGTGAGGAAACCGAGGAAGACAGAGGTTGACTGGCCCAGGATCAGACAGCTAGGAAGCATCTGAGGCAGAATTTGAATTTAGGTTTTCCTGTCTTCAGGTCCCCTACTAGATTCCTAGGTGGTTTCAAAGAGAAAGCAAAGAAGAAAAGGAATGTGAAGAGAGAGAGGGACCATAATGGGGTCAGTAGATTGAAGAGTAGAAGAATGAGAGAGGAATTGAAGAAGGACCGTTGAACATTGGGAGATGCTGGGGGCAGCTAGGTGGCACAGTGAATAGAGCACTGGCCCTGGAGTCAGGAGGACCTGAGTTCAAATATGGCCTCAGACACTTAACACATACTTGCTGTGTAACCTTGGGCAAGTCACTTAACCCCAATTGCCCCTCCAAAAAGGCAAAAAAAAAAAGAACATTGGGAGATGCCTAATAGGTTTTAGGTTCTTTTTGTAGAGGGAAGAGCTGGACCCTCTGAGGAAGAAGCAGCTTCTTGTGTTCCAAGGACTGATGATATGGATTCCCAGGGGCTCCTAGGAGATAGGTTTTCTTGTAATGGATCACAAACTTAGATCTGGGAGGTCATAATAACAAATGAATAGTAATAGTTGGTGATTCCTTGTTGAGGGGTACCAAGGCCACTTGTTGACCCAAAGCAGATAGAGCTGTGCTGTCATCTTGGGGCATATATCCAGGATAAGAAGGCAGCCCCCTGAGACTTGTCATGGCAAACTTGATGCCCACCACCCATTCCCAATAATTCACAAAGAGAAATGATACTACCTGAAGGAACCTAGAAAGTATTATTAAGCATTATTAATTCCTGGAAGGAAACTGAAGCCCTTTGGGGCACAGGTGATATTCTTGTCACCAGTGCCAACTGAAAGTCAGAGCTGAAGAAACCCAAGCAGATTTGGGAAATGAACAGCTGGTTAAGAAAATGGCATTAGAGAAGTAGATCTGGATTTCTGGACCATGGCAAATACATTCCTAGATAGAGATGTAGTACATCTAACAAGTCTGTAAAAGTTTCTTTGCCTGGAGTGTGAGAACTTCGTCTTTGTGAGGGCTTTAAATTGAAAATGGAGGGAAAAGAAAAAAAAAAGAAACTTGCCCATAGCAATCTGCCAAATGAAATATGACAGAGAAGTAGTTTCAACATAGGAAGAAAATATGAGCAAAGAGGTTTGTAGCAATTCATGTGAAATAGACATTAAAAAGTGGTCAATAAAAAAAGTCAATGCTTTATGGAGCATAGTTAAGAAAATGTACTTCTAATTGGAATGGTAAGGGTCTAAGGGAATGGAATAGTACATATTCAGTCAGATGTAGTCAATGTGTTGATTGTTATATTTTAATAATTACAATAATTGTTACAAAAGAAGTTTGGGTGGAGGAAGTAAGAGAGACACATCTACAAATAAATGTGATATGCAAACAAATTTTCAGTAAACTTTACAAAAAGGCCAGAAGGCCTCAGGTGACAATACACAGATGTACAAAGTACAGGCAATAAATGAAGTGTGCTGAAGATTCCCACTGATGGATGGATAAACATCACTGAAACTTGGTGGGATAGGATTCTTGACTTGAATATGATCATGGGCATGTACACTATCTTCTAAAAATAGGAGAGATTAAAGGGATAGTGAAATAACAATGTAAATTTTAAATATGAACTTAGGTGAGGAAATCGGCAGCTACATGGCACAATGGATATAGTGCTGGACCTGTAGTTGGGAAGATCTGAGTTCAAATCTGGCTTCACATTGGACCCTGGACAAATCACCTAATTTCTGCCTGCTTCAATTTTTGCATTTGTAAAATGGCGATAATAATAGCACTTACCTCCTGAAATAGTGAGGATAAAATGAGATATTTGTAAAGCACTTTGCAAACCTTAAAGTATTACATAAATGCTGTTGTTGTTGTTATATTCAGGAATTAGAAGGGGAAGGCACAATGAAGACCATTTGGGTGAATAGCAATGGAAGGAGAAACCAAAATATTTATTGTCTTTGAGATTTGGAACTGTAGAATCCAAGTTGGAAGGGGACTCAGCTAATACAGAAGAGTCATCCTAGACTCCTCAGTATCATATCACCCCCTCCTCTCCCAGCTGTTGCCAGGGCCTGTTGATCTCACCTTTGTAACATCTCTTGGCTCTGCCCTCTTCTCTCCTCTGACACTGTCTCCACAGGGAGGCAGGCCATCATCACCATCACCTCACACCTAGACTGTTGTAATAGCCTGCTAGTGGGTCTGTCTGCCTCAACTCTCTCCCCACTCCAATCCATCTTCCATTCAACCACTAAAGTGATTTTCCTAAAGCATAGGTTTGATCCTGTTGCTCACCTACTCAAGAAACTCCAGTGGCTTCCTGTTGTCTCCAGGAACAAATACAAAATACTTTTTGGCACTGAAAGCCCTTCATAACCCTGCCACCTTCTACCTCTCCAGTATTCTTATACTTTATTTCTTAACACATATTCTTTGCTCCAGTGACACCAGCCCCCTGGCTGTTCCATGAACAAGACCTTCTATCTCTTAACTATGGGCGTTTTCTCTGGCTGTACTCCATGCCTGGATGCTCTCCTCTGCTCTGTCTACTGACCTTCTTGGCTTCCTTTAAATGTCAACTAAGATCCCACCTTCTACTGGAAGCGGTCTCTAATCCCTCTTAATTTCTGTGCTTTCCCTCTTGTAATGGCATTGGGAATTTGAAGATCTTCCCTGCCCCTGGGGGGGGGAGAGGGGGAGTCTGCAGACCTCCCCTGCTTTGAAAGTAATCTTGGTCCCTAATAGGCTGAATATAATCACATGGAACCTGTGGTGGGAGGAGTTTGCTGAATGGAATCAGAGCCCACAGGAAGCTGGTCAGAGCCAGAGAGATGGTAGGAGAGAGATGTGAGAGAGAGAGAAGTTTGTGAGTAAATATTGATCTTGTATTGGTTTGTGGGATGGCTGAAGGATGCTGTGGCTCTCAGTGTTACTATGACTTCTTAATATCTTTAGTATTATGATGGAATCGGCTTATTGGTTTTGGGTTTTCTGGTGTCTAAATAAATGTTTCGGTTCTGTCCCCTATATGGAGAGTTTGGAATGTCATGTGATATTTATAGTCATGGTCTTTATGGCGATTGTGGACACTGTAAATATTGCATTGGCACTACACATTTTAATTGTTTCCTAATTATCCGTATAGCTTACTTTTTTATATATTTGTTTGTATATTGTCTCCCCTATATGAATATAGTATTTAGTACTATATATGTTATTCATTTGTTCAGTCATATACAACTTTTCATGACCCTGTGGACCCACAGAGCACCAGGCCTATCCATCTTCCAGTGTCTCTCAAAGTCTGTCCAAGTGCACATTTTGTTGTTTCCATGGCACTATCTTTCCACCTCATCTTCTGCCATCCTTGAATTTTCATTTGCTTTCATAATATATGTGGGGGCCATCTCCACTCATCCTGATCTGTATCTTGCCACTGGACCCAGATGGTTCTAGAGGAGAAAGTGAGGTTGGTGACTTTGCACAGGCCTCCTTCACTTGAGTCCAGTTCTCTTGCAAGTCATGGCATCACCTTCTTGATGTCATGGTCCTCTTTGAGAATGAAGGACAAACAACAACCACAACAACCGCCTCCTCCTTCATGGCAGGGATTGTCTCTTGCTTCTTGTGGTATCCCCAGCACTTAACATGATGTCTATGTTACAGCATATTTGTTGTTGTTGAGTTCTTTTTCAGTCCTGTCTGTCTCTCTGTCACCACACGGGGTTTTCTTGGCAGAGATACTGGAATGGTTTACCATTTTCTTCTCCACCTCATTTCACAGATGAGGAAACTGAGGCAAACAGGGTGAAGTGACTTGCTCAGAGTCACACAGCTAGAAAGTATCTGAGGCCATATTTGAACTCAGGAAAATGAGTCTTCCTGATTTCAGGACCAGTACTCTATCCACTACTGACTAGTGGGTAGCACATAGCCACTTGATAAATATTTTTTTAATAATTAATTTATTTCTAGTTTTCAACATTCACTTCCATAAGATTTTGAGTTATAAATTTTATCCCTCTCCTTCTCCCTCCCCAAGACAGCATGCAATCTAATATAGACTCTACTTATACATTCATATTAAACATGTTTTCACATTACTCATGATGTAAAGAAGAATTAGAACTAATAGGAGGGAGGGACCATAAGAAAGAAGAAACAAAACAAAACAACAGAAGAAAAGGAGAGCAAATAGTAATGCTTCCATCTGCATTCAGACTCCAGAGTTTATTCTCTGGACGCAGAGAGCATTTTCCATGAGTCTCTTGGAGTTGACTTTTCTTGAACATCCCCGAGTCACATCAGCCAGCCTTCACTTCAGGTTCTCTAGTCAGGAGGAACCCACTGCTTTCTGAGAAAATTCACTTCACTTCTGGACCACTGTAGTTCTTAAGAAGTTTTTCCTTACATCTAGTGGAAACTACTTCCCTGCAACTTTGCTCCTAGTAGATGAGTTTTTGGTCACAGTCATGACTCTCATTTCTTTCATTTGCTTTGCCAAATCTTGCTAGTAGGTTATGATCCTATAAGTATGGTTATGATCTTATAAATATTTATAAATATTATATTCATCTCTATGCAAGATAAGTTGCTAAAAGAAAACTGGGAATGTGATTCAAGTTGAGTGTACAAATGTGTATGCATCACTCCATTAGTCACATGATATAGTAAGCAAAATGTGAATGGCTATGGTTAAATTATATTGTGTGTTTGGCTCTACAAATGAGGTATGATGTAAAAGACAGAGGCAGGCCTGGGCTATGATTTTCCCCCTACCTCTTACTGGTTCTATAGCCTTAGACAGGTCCCATCAACTTTTTGTATCCTGAGTTTCTCATCTGTACAATGACACCTGAAGGCAAGGTGCTAGGCCAGATGGTCTTGAGGTCCCTTCTAGATGCAGAATCTGTAATACCCAGAAACCGCCTTGTTGAATTCCATTACTTTAAAGGGACAATCTTCTTTGACTACCTGCCATAGTTTTAAACATGTATTTCATGTCTGCAATAAAGGAAGACACACCAGGACAAGTCCTTCCATATTTATTTAAGTAAAAATGGGAGGCAACCATGGTACAGGGAATCGAGAGTTGGTCTCAAGTGAGGAAGATACAGATTCAAGTCCTGCCTCTGACACCGACTAGCTGTGTGACCCTGAGACAGGTACTTAACCTCTCATTGCTCTAGGTAACTCTCTAAGACCTTAAGTTGCAGAGAAGGTAGTGCCCTGAGCTGGTGGGAGTTTCCTCACCTAGTAGATCTTTATACTAATGAAATTACAGGTTCAGTACCTATCTCTATCTAAATAAAAAACATGTTCTACAAGAGAAACTTTCTATCTGGTCACATATTCTGACAGTGAATAAAGGAAGCACTGGGGCAGGGTATTCATTAATGCATTGTATGACTGAAAAGTTCTGAGGGCCCTGAAGGCATTGAGTGCCTCATCTGAAACTCTCACTGATTACTGATGGAGAGGATGTGAACAAGTCACCCTTCCAGCCAACAGCAAGGACTTTCCAGAGAAATACTGATTTCTTTTCCCTCTTATGGTTCATTTCCATCCAATAAATGAACCCCAAAACTAAGATGAGAAAACATGGTATGACTTCAGATCGAGTGATTCTTCCACGTTGGCTCTTGGGTCCACATGCACCTGTTTTTTTCTGGCAAATGCTTTTGTCTCTCGTTAGTCAGTGAGCACATCCAGGGTGACAGCAGTCAAAACTCTGAAGAAACAAATCATTGTAGCTTCTTTGCCAATTCAGATGAAGTACATAAAGTCAGAATTCAGAAGGGAACAGCTGCGGGAAGGCAAATTGGCACAGCCTTCTCTCCTTCCACTGTTTGTCTTCTGTGTATCTCAGTGAGTCTTGAAGAAGAGTTCATCCCACTCAAATCAGTATTCATTAAGTCAACACAAAGGATGAAAATGGTTCGAATTAACACAAAAAAGGACCTTTTCTCTTCCTCCAAATCAATGTGTTGAGTCATTTTGCTTATATGTATCCTATAAGTGAAGTCAAGGGTCATAGAGCAAGATGACAGCACTCAACCCAGAATGTTTAAGGTCTAACTCCTAACCGTTCACCCTTTTGGATAAATGGTAAACAACCTTAAACAAAAGCCACGATTATAGTTACTACTACTAGCAGCTAACATTTACATAGCACTTTAAGGTTGGCAAAAGGGCTTATAGATTTGAGTTACTGGCAGAAAGATTTGCTAAGTTACGTAGAAAATATTCATATTCCCCTTGTGAAATGTAGGAAAAGTTAAATGCATGGATCAGACCAGGGAAGTTGAGAAAATGCACTATTACTGGCTGATAGCTGAATTTAGGATTCCTGGGCTGCAACAGCGAGACGTATATTTAGGGCGGGCGAATATTTAGGGCCACAATACCCATCTAGAACAAAGCTGGCTCTTAATGATGATAAAGGCAAAAGGTAAAAGGCATAGTTCTCTTCTGATCCTTTTTCTTCCTTTCAGAAATTAATGTTTCCAACAAACCATTATGTCTCTTGACTTTCAGGTCTCGGTTTACCTAGTGGGTTCCCTGATTTATGCTGATGTGCTTCTATGTTCTCTCCTTCCCTTACCTACGCACCTAAATATGATTTCATACATTATACTTGTATCTGATTGCTTCAATGAGTACATAAAATGCCTCTTCGTTTGGTAATTTTGTCTCTTAGGTCAGTCTTTTTCATGTCAAGTCTTTTTCATCCCTCACTTGAGGTTGTAAGGGACCATTTATTTTTATAAAAAGCTTCTCTTTTTCTCCACTCAGTGGGCATTATAGGTTGGCTCTCATCATTTTTCCTTGGACTATTGCCAACAGCTTCCTAATTGGTCTGCCTTCTCTCACCAACTCATCTCCTCCACAACTGTTTAATTAAAATGCCTAAAATACACATGGGCACATGTCACTCCCACTCAAAACTCTTCAGAGGCATCCTATTGCAGTTAGGATAAAACACCAGTTTTCGGCCTGGTATTTAATGCACTTCACTCCCACCTACCCTTGCAAACTTATTTCCTATCACTCCTCCATTCATATACTCGTCATTCCCATCAAGCTTGTTTACTTTCTCCCTGTATGCATCTGCCAACTTTATGCCTTTGCACAGGCTGTCCCTGGTCTTTACTGACCTCCTCCCCACCTCTGTTGGCCTTTTAGAAGCCCTGGCTTCATTTACAGCACAACTCAGGGATCACCTCCTAAGTGAGGCCTTCCCTGTCTCTATAGTTGTTAATATTTCCTGCCTCTTGTGCACAGGAGAGAACAAAAGAAAACTCACAAGGAAGCAAAGATGGACAATTCTTAACACAATGAGTATTATTTATCATATGGGCTTTCTTGAAATGAAAATCTATTGTTATATATTTTGAATCCTCTCATATGTCCTTTCACATGCTTCCCCCCCCAATTTTATATTTAAGTTCTTCAATATTTAAGTTTATGATATGTTTTTGTTTCTTTTTTTAAATTCTCTATTTGTGTTCTGGCATTAGAGTTTAAAATAAAATTTTGGGGAAAAAAAATTCCCTACCTCTTGAAATGACTTTGTATGTATTTTCCAATTACTTTTCTTGGCTTATGTTGTATCCCTCTGGTAGAATGTAAGCTCCTTCAGGGCACAGACTTGCATTTTTTTTCTTTTTATACCAAGAATCTAGCATGATGCCTTGCAAAAATAAAAAAAATGCAGGGGGGCAAGGATTAGAGGAAGGCTAAACTTGTGATTTAGTTTGTTTTAGGGAACCACCAGGGAGAAAATAACCCTCTACCAATTCAGACCAGTATCTGTTCCATAATTTATAGTCCTAGAAGATTGCCAGGACCATTGCACAATCACAGTTAATATCTATCAGTGGTAGGACTCAAATCCAGATCTCTCTGACTTCAAAGTCTATGAAAAGTCTACTATGACACGGTGCCTCATGTACCTTACACATAACAGATGCTTAAATAAATGTAGGAAGTAGAGAAAGGAAGGGAATAAGCATTCGTTAAGCATTATTTTGTAAGTCACCTAAGTTCTTTTTTTTGGGGGGGGGTAAAGGGTTTAATGACTTGTCCAGGGTCACACGGCTAGTAAATGTCTGAGTTCAGGTCCTCCTGACTCCAGGGCCAGTGCTCTATCTCCTATGCCCACATAAGTTCTTAATAAATGAATGAATGAAATTTTTGTAGAGGTAGAATTAAATCTTCTTTTTTGGTTCTTAATAAATATTGATTGACTACTATATGCCCAACACTGTACTTTATACATATTTTCTCATTTGATCCTTACAACCACAACTTTGGGAAGTAGGTATTACTATTATTCCCATTTAACAGATGAAGAAACTGAGGCAAACAGATTAAGTGACTTGCTCAGGTTCACACTACTAGTGTTTAAGGCTGGATTTGATCTTGAATCTTTCTGACTCCAGGTCCAGCGCTCTGTCCAATGAACCATCTAGCTAAATTCAATTCTGTTGGTATTAGTCTACAGAATGGGGACAAGCTCTCACTTCGTCTTCCACTCAAAATTCCAAATCAAGCTGAAGTGTTCTTCCATCCCCTAGGCAGTTTTTCTGCTTCTTTTGCAGGTCCACGTTCCATGTCTTTCCTTCCCTCTTCCACGCCTGATGAATGGTATGGATCTTCATGTGTTCAAAAGTCCTATTTACCCCCCAGGGACAAAACCTGTTGTTTTGGGGCTTCCTTCTGTGAGAACGAGGCTCTAAATGTGGTAGCGGCTGAAAACTGCTTTCACTGATATCCCAAGGGGAGCCAGCATTTGCAGCTAAGTGAGCATTTGGCCCCCTGAGGCTGGAACTTCCAAGTACTGACAGATGATGCTAAAAATTGTTGGCAGGAAAGATGATCCTTGTCAACTTCCTGTGTGCTTCCTGTCCAAAGACCAAACTTTTAAAGGGTGATATATCCCAGTAGAGAAGGGAAGCGAGTTATCTGAGCCTGCAGGGAAATCCAGGGGGTAATTAATGATGATTTATTTCCATTAATCCAATGCAGTCTTTCCTAACTCGGTGGAGTATGGACAGCTGGGAGAGAGATGAGGATGGTTCCTGTGTTTCTAGGATGCTCAGAAGACTTGAGGGGGGAAGAAAGGGCCAGCTAAGCTTGTTCTTGACCTTTTGCAGTATATTTTCACATGATGTGGCACTTCGAGTGTGGCTTCCGGAATAATGATGCCCAGTAGAATTTTAGAAATCTTAGGTTGTCTTTGACCCTCTCAAATAAATAGCTTAGTGCGGTCCGGTAGTTTTGAATATATGCAAGTTGGAAACTTCTGGAAGGCTGAGAATTTTTGTGCTGGCCATATTTGCTATCTGATCTCAGACATTTACCCCCCAAATTTTCTATTTTTAAGAATTATACACATAACAGCAATAAAAATGAAAACCTTCATGTAAAAATAGAAAGAGTACCGTATGTGAAATGGTGAGTCTCTGTTGTGTATAAATTGCTTGACTTTTATTTAGATAGAACAATTAGCAAAGTAGTTACCAGTATTGCCTTACCTTTGTCCCCTTTTGAACATTCTTCTGCTTTCTTTGGCAATTTTGGGGGGGCTTTTTTTTGGAGGGGGGAAGGCAGGGCAATTGGGGTTAAGTGACTTGCCCGAGGTCACAGGGCTAGTAAATGTTAAGCGTCTGAGGCCGCATTTGAACTCCTTTCCTCCTGACTCTAAGGCTGGTGCCACCTAGCCCCTCCCTTGGCAAATTTTAAAAATGTTTCATTGATACTCTTTTTTAAAAAAATCACTAATCACTACTGCCCTACTCCAAAGGCACTTCTTTATAATTCAGTCATGCAAAACAAATTCATGTTGTTTTTGTCTGAAAAATGTCTCATTCTGTACCTATAGTCTGTCGTCTCTTGGTCAAGAGATAAGAAGCATTCTTCATTAGTCTTTTGGAGTCATAGCTAAACATCACTTTGATCATAAGATTATGCATTACAATGCTGGAGTAATTATATAAATTGTCCTCCTCATTTCACACTACATATCTGTTCATATAATTCTTCCCAGGTTTCTCTGAATCTTCCTTAATTTCCTTAACCCATTTTCCACTTGGGGTTCTCAACTCATCCAAAGTACGTAACATTAAGGCATTGGGTAGCTTGTTCCTCAAAAAGTCAATTCCTTCCAGCACAGTTGCCTGACACATAATAAATGTTTCGTTTTCTGACTTCTGTACATTCTCCAAATCTGGCATGTTCTTATAGCCATTCACCTCTTAGAAATAGCCTCTGCGACCTGGCTTTGAATGTAGAAGCTGAGCTAGACTCACAGCCCACAGAATTCACTTGTGTCTGCTGAGCACATTCATCATTTTTGTTCTGTTTTCCACTCCCTGCCATACAAAGTGAGTTACTGATACTGATGGACCCCAGTACCAGTTGGGAATAGGAATACTGGTGCTAAGATAGGAAATGGGGTTCTGTGAACCTTTAGGACACTGTGGGGAGATTAGATCAATCACATATACTTGGAAAAAACCAACCAAATGCCCTCAACATATACATATATGAACATATGTATTCATATAAACATATATATTTCTTAACTTCAATGAATTCCCTTGATCTCACTGATGTCAGTATCCCTTCTCTTCATGGCTACAACCCATCCAAGCCTTTTCATTCAATGCCATTCTTGTTTATTTTTTCCCATAGGCCTTCCATATAGTAACTGCCCAATGTGCTAGAGGCCTTCCCCTAGAGCACTAGTGCAGCACTCCACACAATCCTACTTGGATTATCACTGTGTTGGGCCAGGGACTCTGGGGTGCTCCTGAAGTCTGTGTCAGGGGAGTATACATTTTTTAGGTTCCACCATTCTTGAAAGGCTTTCAATACTATTCCAGTGACAGATTATGGTCTGTGATTCAAGGACCAACCTAGCAAAGAGGCTAGGTTCATCATGAGTCGGCTGAACACGAGGTGATGAAATATTTTTGGCCGGGGCAACCCATGATTTGCAGATAGATATGCGAAATTCACTAGCTTCTAATCTGCGGCTGTGAAAAATAAGAAAGAGGCAAACACATGATTAGTAATTTCCTTATGGCAGGAAACAGAAGAAGTAAGTGGTTTGTGGTTACAGACCAGTGCTAAATAAAAATTGTACTCTCTCAGTAAAACAGAAAATGTAAAACTGATGTGGTTACAAATTCTGAGTTGGAGTGCTCTCTTCTCAACAGAGTGGATAAATTCCTGTTTTATGAGGAGTCAGGAAAGGAAAAGATAAACTTGGGAAATTACTAGAAAGACCAGTTTGCTTGATGTATTTTTTGCTTTTGCCTAAATCATCAAATACGAGGCAGCAATGTAATATTGAAAAATCAGTGAATTTAGAGTCAAAAGACTTGGGCTCAAATCCCACTTTAGTCACTTATTATCTTTGTGACCTTTAAGCTACAACCTCTAAAATGTTTTCTAGCTATTTTGTCCATAATCCACTCATTTTGTATAAGGCAGTATAATGCACTTGCATATACAGTAACAGTCCATATGGAAATGACTTCTATGAAAGATAAATTAATTGATGGAGACATATTGAACAGCAACAAGGGACCAAATCAGAAATACTATTCTTGTAACATCCAAGAGACCTTTAATATTAAAAAGGAAAATATTGTACTTTTTAAAATCATGAGGGAGAATTCCTTGGTTCTTCCAAACGTTGTTTCCGAAGCTGACATATGGTAATTGGCTTGGATTCACCACCCCTCTCCCTCTCGTGTTATTTTCTACAAGCAACGAAAGTATTATTATAAGTTGGATTTTAAGCAGAAAACTGTAAATCCCGTTTATAAATCCTGGAACTGGAGATTAGAGTATAACAGTATGTCTTTATATTCAACTCCATGGTTTTGTAAAGTTACTCCTATACTACTCCTGCTGTGGATTCTAGGTTCTACCTTACATCGTTTTAGCTCCAGAAAGCTCACTGGCCTTGGATACAGGAAACTCAGGGTCTACTTCCAGGCCTGACACTCTAAGATTTCGGTAAATCACAATCTCTCTGGTCTTAGTTTTCTCATGAGGAGAATTGAACCAGAAGATCTATGAACGCATGATCCTTCAGTACTTGGAATTCTAAGGTCTCTCGTGGTTCTTACATTTTATGATCTCTTAAAAGAACAGCATTGGTTTGACATGGGCTGAAAAATAAACTTGGCAGCCCTGGTTTCTACATCCTACTGAACTGCTGACCTCTCTTTGTGAACTTATTAAGTCTCCTGATACAAATTCTTTCATATACTAGCCTCAATAAATCTAAGACATACCAACAGGGGATAATCAAATTTGTTTATACAGCTTAGATCCCAAGAGAAAAAGAACTCTGAGTGCCTGGTATTAAAGTAAACAAGAAATAAATCAGGTTATATGAGCCAAAGGTTATGTATATTGGATAACACTTAAACAGATAAAACAAAAACAAAAAAAACCCAAACCCCACTTCCTTTTCTGTATTCTCCCCTCCCCACCACTGTATAACAAAAACTATTCAGGGTGCAAATATATTTTTATACAGATTTACAATAACACCTGCATTTTTTTCTTTGGAGACGAGATAAATTCTCTGTATCCTGCGCCACCTGTGTTCAAATCCCTTTCCCCAATCATCTTGCTTGAAGACCAAAAAAAAAGAATATAACACGCCATTTTAATTTATCATGACATTTCTGACCTGGGGAAACTGAGGCTTGAATAATTACTGGAGCTGAAATTTAGCTCTAATCTCAGAGCTATATACAACTGTAAAGTTGTATCCTGGGGGAGAAACAATGCCCTAAGATCTTAATTAGGAGTTCCAATGAGACCTTACTTTCAGAATTCACCTGAAAAAGCAGCCTTCCTGCCTCCAGGGCCCCTCTGACATGGAAGGGGCAATTGGCTGAGTCCTGACTCGAAACCTTTTCCTAGATTACTAGCCCATTTTCCTGTGCTGCTCCTTATAAAAATCATCACTTCTGAGCTTGCAAGATATTATTTCAGATTATAATCCAGCTCTTAGAAAAATGATTTCTGGACACATCTCCCTCTGCCCCAACAATGTTAAATGTGAAGCAATGTGTCACGCAAACTTTCCATTGAGATTTCTGTATGGGAGTCGTCACAAATACCTGGCCTTTAAAATTCACAACTCCCCCTGTGCCATAGCCCCTAGCTTACACTTTGGCTATCACATCTCATTCATTCCAAGATGAAGATTTCATTCCCTCTGTGACTCCCCTCATGGCTCAAAAGGTGCTGTTTGAAAACAGCAAAAAAAAGGAAGTCACGATTCTGTCTGGCCTCACTCCTTTATCCTCACACAGTCAGAGCAGTAAAAATTAGAAATCAAAGGTTGGCATATTTTTTTGGACATGACAATAACCAACTCTGTAAGCTTCCCTCTGGAGATTACCTGTCTGAAGAGCTGTTCTGTTAATAAAGTCTTAAATTTCAAAACTATGACATGCAACCTGCAGGAAAGGTCCCAGTGCCCTCAGAAGACGACTTCTCCACATCAGTGGTCCCAGACTGGTGAAGCGCTCATTCTCATGGCCTCACTCAATACATCAATCAGCTTTTACTGCCTCTGCCGTAACTCAACAGTGTTGGGCGAGGACAGCAATCACAAGCCAGGCAGAGGAAGAGTAAAATAGCATAATGAATTTTTATTTTGAAAATATGGCAAGAGTCTAAGGCACTTCAAACACTTAAATACACATAGGCCTAAAGAGAGTGTGACATGATATAAAGGTTTCCATAAATATGCAGAACTAAAACTATTTTCCTCTACAGATGAATATATTCCTGATCCCTCTAACATAAATCAAATTTTAAACATTAGCTATGAATAGAGATGTGCAATTATTAATAAAAATATGGTAATATTACACATAATTCTTCATGTGTTTAGTTACTAGAGAATATAAAAGTTGAAAATACTGTGTGAATTATTCATATAGTTATCTTTTATATAAAAAGTTACATAATACATCCAATAGACATAATGAACTGTAGACATTTTCTTTAGCGAGTTTTAGACTTCAGAGAGCTCTACCTTCCTTTCCTAAATCGGAAGAAACCCACCAGCTTAGACCCAAGGAGCTTAAACAACCAAAGCCTTTCCAATTTTCTTAGCTTAAAATGATGGAGACAAAAGTAAAGAAAATGGACTGGAATTTCAGAGAATTATTGCCAGCAAATTCCACACTTAGTAAATATAAAGATCTTCCAAGAAAAAGGAACCACACTTACACAAAATCCGACCACTAGACAAAAGGGATGTCATTGAGACCGTGACGCTATCAAGGATGTCACAGGGCTGGGGGCAGGTGAGGAGGGGACCAAAGTCAAAGCAGCCTGCTCAGGTGAGTTTACGGTTCCCGAAAACTGTACATAACGGAACATAGCAACAGAATGGGATGGTGGTGGGTTTTACAGAGATGGAAAAATGGTCAAAAGTTACAGCACTACCTGCACTAATTAGCAAGGTGCTCTGCTCACTGCTTTCTGCCTTTCATACTGGGCTTCTGCTCCCTGTCTGCTGGTGAGTTCAGGCACAAGACATTTACATTCAGTTTCTGTCACCATAAAAACAGTAACAGTTAGCAGCTTAATGGTGGCATGAATATGCAGGAATATTTGCCCATCACTAATCAAATGGCCCTCTGTGGGTAGGTCCAGGTGACATCTTCCTTCCAAGCCTAGGTGTGCCCTAGAAAATATGAAGGAAAAATAATGGGGAGGGTGTTATTAAGAATGACTTCAGCTAGTTAAACGGGAAGCAATGTATTAGACCAGTCTGGTTTCTGATGCAGCATATTCACTTTCAAACAAAAATGCCTCACATTAAGCAGATTAGTCTTAGTAGGGCTAAGAATAGTCCTGGCCAAACCTTTCAACTGGGGCAGGCACTGGAGATCTGGGTGAGTCTGTGGGCTCTAGAATCCCTAAGAGCAGCAGAAATTTAGAAACTATTCCCCTTCTTTCCACCAACCTTTAAGATGATTCCTCTCAAGACAAAGGCTTAGTTAATACATAGACCACTTGTGTCCAAGGCTCAGGTTTCTGGTTAAGTGTGAACATTAACTGAACAAGTGATCTTATCACTGAAGTGGAAAGGAAGAGAGAAGGGCAGAGATCTTGTGGTCTGGGTCCTCAGATAATTTTTGACAATATTTACAAAGAAGACAACAATCACTTTTTGGTAACAGAACAGCTCAACCACTATCTCAGAAAGGATAAGGAGGTGTTGAGGACAACTGTATTGTTTCAGGTCTGCCTTGTCCCTGTAGACAAGGCCTATGTTGTTGAGAATTCAAGCTTTAAAAAGGACACCAGAGCATCTAGATCTCCTAGGCCCCCACCAAATAAGAGGGAATCAACCTGGAGAATTTCAGCTTATCTCTAAATCTTCAGTATTCAACACTGACCGGTGACTGTGGTTTCGAGAAGTTAACATGGGCATAGAGAAGAACAGCTATGTCTTTGTGTCCTGCTTCCAAGGCAATAGAGAGTGCGGTGCTTCCATCCTTGAAAGAAATGGAGAAAACCAAGTCAAAAGTCTCAAAGTTTTAAGATTCTTCATCTAAATTAAAAGGAGCAAGAGGAGCCAACCAAACTCTAGCATTTAAAAGCTGACATGTCCAAAATGGAATTTCTCGGGGAGGCTGGGTGGTGCAGTGAATAGAGCACGGACCCTGGAGTCAGGAGGACTGGAGTTCAAATGCGGCCTCGGACACTTAACACAAAACACTAGCCACGTGACCTTGGGGCAAGTCACTTAACCCCAAATGCCCCACCCTCTCCCTCCAAAAAGAAAATTAGCAAAATGGAATTTCTCTTTCCCCCAAACCCAAATCCCTTCCCAACTTCACTGTTTTCAATAAGAGCATTATAATATTTCCTGATGACCAAGTTCAATGGATGAGAAAATGTTAGACTTGGAATAATTCCAAAAACTGAAGCCTAGAGAGATTAAATCAGTGGTTCTCAACCTTCCTAATTCTGCAACCCTTTAATACTCGTATGTAGGCATATCTGCACGTGGGCAGACCCACCTGGAGATGGATAGAGGAGCGGTGTCTCAGTTCCTAAGACCATCAGAAATGTGTGTTTTCCGATGGTCTTAGGTGACCCCTGTGATAGGGTTGTTCAACTTCCAAAGGGGTCACGACCCACAGGTTGAGAACCACTGGGTTAAATGATCTGTTTATTCAGGGTGACCCAGGTATTGTCTGGGATAGGATCTGAATTCAGGTTTTCCTGACTTCCAAGTTCAGAAACTCTGTTTTCTTTGATTCTTCATGTCTGCTCTCTTCACCTCCAATTCCCATTCAATAAGTTTGTTGATTCTAACTTCTCTGCATCTCTTCCACCCACCCTTTTCACACGGCTACCATCCTAGTCCAAGCCTCCATCACTACTCATCTCTCCCTCTGCCTCTAGTCTCATTCATCTCTTAATCTATTTTCACACAATGGCCAAAGTATAATTTTACTAAAGCATGAGTGTGACCGTGGCATTCTCCTGCTCAGAAGTCTTCAAGAGTTTCCCAGTTCTCTTTGGATAAAATGCAGACTTCTCAGCCTAGCATTTAAGAACTTCCATAATTGGTTTCCAATCTATCTTTCCAGCATTATCTCTCCTTCACAAACTCTGAATTCTAGCAAATTGACTCCTAGATTTTCTTTAAACCTGGCATCTCTCACCTCTTTGCCTTTACCCAAGTTGTGTCCCATGCCTGGACTATTCCATGCTTCACTCACACCTTTCATAAACCCCCTCTCTTTCAAGGGTCAGTTTAGGTGTCACCTTCTCTATGAAGCCTTCCCGGATACCACCTGTTAATGTTATCTCTTACTTCAAATCACCTTATAGTTACTTCATTATATATTTGTCCTTAATTTATTAACCTGTATGTTGCATCTTCCCAGTAACATGTAAGCTTCCAAAGAACAGGACTGCTTTTTTATCTTCGTTATTATGAACTTAATAAATCTGACTTGGAATGATTTGTTTTATCGGGTAATGACACTGATAGAGAGCCTCTTAACTTCTCATCAATGAGGAACGTAGAATCTTAAACCCTTTATTATCTCAGTAACATTACAGGTTACATTAACGAACTAATATGATTCCTCATGGCTTACATTATTAATGTTTTTTCCCCAGAGATGGAGCAGGAAAAGATTGATCACAGATATAAAAATTAAAGGAATTATAAGTTATTTTCTTCATTCCATAAAAGTTCACCAATTTCAGAATGTCATGTATTTCCATGCTTTTTGAATGTTTTCTCTCTGAACTGAGATTGACAGGAAAAAACACGCTGTCATAATGTAATTCAATTTATTAAGCTCAAAAAAAAAGTCTCCTTGGTCATAAGGGTGTGAACTGCCTCCTCAAATGGTCACTACCTCCAGTTTCTCCTGTTTTCAACCCATCTTTCACAAAGCTACTGAAATGATCTCACTCATGGAAGAGTGTGGAGAGGTCATTTGCCAGCTCTCAAACCACCAGGAAAAAATGCTAATTCTTCAGCCTGGCATGTAAGGCCTTCTGGCTCCAAGCCCTCTGGTAGACTTATTTCATGTTACTCTTCCATTTTTATCTCACTTTTCCTCTCACTAATATCCAACCTTCTATCACTTTTATTTGCTTATATCTCACATCATCAGTACTCAAATTAAGAGATGTCAAGGCATGGACAATTATTGACTCTCCCCCTCCCTTACCTCCCTCCTATTGACAAGCCCTGTCCATTCTACCCCCACCATAGAGTTCATGTCTGTTCTCTCTTATCTGTTCTCATGGCTCCCACTCCACTATAGGTACTCATTACCATCCACCTGGACCACTGAAGTAACTTCCTAATTGGTCTTCCTGCCTCTGTTCTCTCTGCCCTCCAATCCATTTTCACACTCTGTTGCCTAATTCTCATTATTCACAGCCCTGGTCATCCTGTCCTTCTGTTCAAAATCCTTGAGCCTTTTCATTTTTGTATCCCTGCCACAATGCCTTGCACAGAGTAGGTTCTTTACACATGCTTGTTTAAATGAAATGTTTGATTAACAGTGATCATAGCCAGTTGCTTGGCTTCTGCTCTTTGACTCTTTAGCTTTGATTCACCGCCCTCATTCACGCCCCCACCCTTTCCTTTTGATAGATGAGGATGTAGAGGCAGTTAATTAAAGAGAGGCAACGCAATCTCAAGACTTCCTGGACAGTCAGTATGGCTCTATTAACTGTTTAACAATGTTGGCACAAGCTGCTCTTCCCTAATATTAGCCAGAGGGGGGAAAAAATAACAACAACCTACATCTCCTGTCTTGAGGAAAAGTAGAGGGGGGAATGTTAGCTCCTCTGGGGCAAAGGTAAAAGAATCTGCAGGAGCTATGGTCCACAGAAGCAGCAGAAATGCCACAGTGCCTTACTTTTCAAGTCCATAAAACCCTCCACTGACTTCCTTATCTGGCTGACTTGGACCATACTGAGCGGTTTGAAGTTTGAGACAAAGGAAGACATTTTCTTCCACCTTTTCAATGTGCTCTACTGAAAGAAAGCTGTAGTCAAAAGCCATGCTCCCCACAGATAAGCCTTTCAGAGAAGACCACTGGCTGCCCCTCGGTGCCTTTCTCAATGGACCCCACCCCCATATACACACAGACACAGACACAGACACAGACACACACACACAGGGCTAATTTCCTTGCTGACCCTTACCCTTGCCCTAGAACTGGATTTCAGAATTGTTTACTTTTCTTTCCCCCTGGCAAGAGGGCAGGACATTTACAAAAATAAATGTCTTACCAATTAAAATAGGGTAATAAGAATCTGGACAACCTGGGTTCAAATCCTCTCTCTGACACAGACTGGCCTCAAATCAAAAACAAAAATAACAAATAAAAAATGACCCAAGAAAAATAAAGTACAAAAAAAGTATGCTTCAATCTTCCGCATTCAGACTCCACCAGTTCTTTCTCTGGAGGTGGACAGCATTTTTCATCAGAAGTCCACAGCAATTGTTTTGGATCTTTCTATTGCTGAGATCAGCTAAGTTGCAAAGCTCCTCATCAGGAGTCCCTTCTAATACTAATGAAATGATATGCCCAAACCTCCAAAAGCAAAAATTGTGAAAAGTGCATGGGTGTATGAAAATACATGTGATCAAAAATGCAAGACTGTGACTCTTCTCTCTCCCCAACTGCCCACATATGATCAGCTGACAGGTCCTGTCCATTCTGCCCCCTACCTTACCTTTCATATCTGTTCTTTCCTATCCTCACTTGCTCCCACTTTATTGCAGGTACTCAATACTGCCAACCCGGACTATTGAAATAACCTCCTAACTGGTCTCCCTTTCTCTTTCTCTTTGCCCTCCAGTCCACTGTCACATTGTTGTCAGATTAATCTTCATTATTCAGAGACCTGGTTATGTTGGTCCCTCTGCTCACAACCTCTCAATGGCACCCTAACTGCATAATGAGTGAAGTCCAAACTCCAAGCCTGGTCTGCAAGACGGCTCATAGTATGGCACCACCCTTGCTTTCCAGCCTGATCTCACACTATTTCCCCCTTCAATAGATACTATGTGTTGACCAACCATGGGACTTGCTGTCCCAATTTCCTGACTCTGGGTCCTCAAGTCTGACACCCAGAATGATTCTCCTTCTTCTGCCCTAATATCTGCTAAATGAAACCTATGAAGTCTTCAAATTCTAACTTAGAAGGCATCTCCTCCATGAAGATTCTTAGATTTCTCCCTAAGTGAGTAATGACCTTTCTATATACTGGGAATGCACACTGTTCTTTGTTTTCACTTACTGTAATGTGTTATGCATTCTAGTTGTTTATGTAATAATGACAATATCTAGAATTTAATTTAGCTTTAAAGTTTCCAAAGTGCTTTATAAATCTAATTTGATCTTCATAACAACCTTGAGAAATAAGTGCTATTATTATCCTGGTTTTACAGATGAGGAAACTGAGGCCAAGAAGGTTAAGTGACTTGCCCAGAGTCACATGGCTAGCAAGTATCTGAGGCTGGATTTGAACTCTGGTCTTCCTGACTCCCCAGTGCCCTATTGACTATAACATCCAGCTGTGGGTGCTGTATGCCTCTGTGAGATAAGATCAGTGAGGACTAGGACTGTGTCAGTTTTTTCTTATCTCACACATGGTCCAGCATTTGGCTTAATAAGTAATTGCTGACATGCCAAATAGAAAACTCACTGTACTTTGTCCTCTTGTCCTAACTCGGCTCTATCTAAAACACAGGAACAAAAATTTAGACCTGGAGGGGACTCTCCAAGTCCAACTTGTCCAGCCTCCTCATTCTATAGATGGGGTTCATAAAGGTTCAGTGACTTCTCCAAGGTCACACAGGTAGTAAGTAGCAAAGGTGGAATTTGAACACAAGACCCTTGACTCCAAATCAATTACTCTTCCCACTAATAACATGTAGGTTCCCATAAACATTAGCAGTATCCTGTTCCTGTGTCACTCCACGTCTTTCCCGCTCCCCTAACTAAGAAGACCCAATTCTTAAGCTCTTTATTTCAGCTTACATTGTCCTCCAAGGTACCATTGCATCCAGGCTGTGCCAGTAGAAGCTTGACTATCTCTACATGGCCATGCTCACTGGCACACATCAAGGCAGTTGAGCCCTCGTCATCCTGGATGTTGACATCTGCTCCACAGGCCAGCAGACCCTTTACCATGTCAATTCTTCCATGACTGACTGCAAGCATCAGGGCTGTCTGCCCAGCCTTCAGGAAAAAAAAACCATACACACACACACCCCACAAGAGAAAGTTAGAAAATGCCACAGAGGCCAAGTTGGAGAGAACTGAAGGGGCTGAGGGTCTGTATCAGGCTAGAGACAGGGACAGGATCCAAGTGACCAAAAAATGAAGGGGGGAAGGATACTGAAAAGGGGGCAATATGGTTCTTCTGGGAGATGACCATCAAATAAAGTACATCCAGTGTAAGTATATATAATGAGAAATATATACATATATATTTCTATATAGAGAGAAATATGTGTGTATATGTGTGTGTATATTATATATCTGTATCACAGGGGATTCAAGGGAAAGGAGACAGAAGATGCACAAAGATTCTGATTTAACATTTCAGTGAACTTGTCTCTGGCTGAGTGGTGACTGGGCATTTACGGGCAGTCCATTGCTCAGAGATTTCCTGAGTGCAGCAGTGACTAGCCAGGGACTGATTTCACTAGATAGGTGTATGTGCCTGCTATTCCAAGATGCTAAAAGAACTCTTCCCCAGTTTTCCCACCTCCTAGAATGGACCCGCCGCATATGACAAAGCAACAGTACTGACCTGGCTAGCTTTGGCATTCACGTCTCCACAGCCAAAAAGCTCTTCCACGACCCTCATATCTTTCTCAGCTTCCACAGCAGCCAGTGCTGCAAGCATGATGGGAGTATAGCCAGCTTTGTTCTGATGGTCTACATTACACACATCTGCAAGGGAGAAGAGGAATCCCTTTGGAATGTTGCGCCCACACACTGAAACCTCTGCATGCAGAAATGCAGCAGGCACTTTACAGAATATGACTAATTCAGAAGGAAAGTTGAGGGAATGACATGTTTTTAAGGAAAATGTCCCCTTTCCCCCCAAAAATAGACTGGCATAAACACAGGGGGTGGGGAACCTGCAGCCTCAAGGCCACATGTGTCCCTCTGTCCTTCACAGAAATTTTGTGAAGTTTGGGTTCAGTCAAAGGGTTGCACTTGAAGACCTAAAGGGCTACATGTGGCCTAGAGGCCGCAGGTTACCCACCCCTGGCATAAAGGGAAGAGAAAGCACATGTCACTACTTGCTTGCAATTGGTGGTTGAGGATAAGGGGATGCGGAAATCCCCCAACCATCACAGCTTAGGATGGTGGGAGAATACTTCAGTTAGGTTTATATTTTCAGCCATCTCTAATACATACATATATACACACACACACACGTATATGTATTTACATACATACATACATATATATACATACACACACATATATACTTCCATTGTTCTTTTCTTTTCTTTGATCTTTTTTTAAAGTAGCCTGTTTCCCCTGGCTCTCTTCCTCTATTCCTTGGTCCCTCCCTCCCATTAGTTACCCTTTTCCTTTTGGGGCTTTGCTTTCCTTTTTCTTTCCTACTTTTATGTGGTTATAATAATGATGACAGCCAGTATTTATACAGTACAGACCATGTGCCAGGTGCTGCATTCAAAGCACTTTACCATTATTATCTCCTTTTTGCAAAAGAGGAAACTGAGGCAAACAGACTCCAGGTAACCAGCATTCTATCAATTGTGCCACCTATTCTCCCCTGCTCCCTCCCCACTACCACCCTTTTTTCCTCTCAGTCAAGTAGATTCCTTTTTGCAAAAAAAAAAAAAGGATTTCTGTCCATTTTTTAAGTTATCCATCCTCTCTGTTCAACCTCCATTCTCTGATTCATGACCCCTATAATTATCTCTTTTCTCTGTAATCCTCATATAGGCTCTCCCTTCTTGGTGGTTTCTGTCATTCTCTTCTAGAGCTTGCCCTGAGACCACTTTAGGTAACGACAGTCCTGGAGGGAAAAAAATAAAGGTGGTGATGCGTTATACAGGTGTGTGTGTGTGTGTGTGTGTGTGTGTATTTTACATATTTATATACACACATATATACATACACACATATATGTATAAAATATATATTCATTTACATATAAAAAATAAAGGTCATCTTAAGATCATGGGGTAAGACCTAGAAGGAACTTGAGAGGTGGACTCTCCAGTGGGACTCAGTCTGAGTCCAACCCCTTCGTTTTATAGATCAGGAAACTGAGGCACAATTAAGATGAAGGGATTTTCTCAGGGTCATGGAGCTAGTAAACATCTAAGGTGAGACGAAATACACTGTGCGAGTCTGTGAGAACCACCAAAAAAACCAGAGCTTGTGTGGACACTGGATGTTCCTTGTGGCTACTTGCTGTTGCCACAAAGTATTTTAGAACTCGCAAAGTGCTATTTTTGACGTCTCTGGATCTTCAGAAGTCTTATTCCAACTCAACGATGTCAAGCCCCAGGCCTATTTGGTCTGTGAAAGGATATACTAAGTCCTCTAAGAAAGTGCCAAGAACTAATAGAGTCATTCTTTCTGTACACACCTAGTAAAGCCAGACAATTTTCTATTCCTATAATTCTTAAGAAGTCTACTGGGGCTTACTAATTTACCATCCAGTAGGTTTTAAATGTGTCCAGCACATGCTAATTAAAGGAAAGGAATGGGAAGGGCAGGAAAGGGGCCTTATGAGACATCTGTGTAAGACCAGATGTTTAGGCTAAGATATTAAAGATGAGAAACTACATCAGTTCAATAGCCTGCTACATTCCAGGGACACTATGTTCTCTGCAAACGCGGAACGTGTGTAAAGATGCACTGTGGTGAAATGGAGGACTGGGTTTGTACCTTGGGCCCCTTCAATATTTCTGTTTAGCACTAGGTTCCTCTCAGATGCTGTTCTCTCTCTCTCTCTGTGTACACACGTGTATATATGTATGTGTACATACATATATGTATACACGCACACACAATATTGTGTATTGATCTAAGCTAGCTATAGGAAGTTGTTTTTTTTCTGTCTAATCTGAAAGATTCTCTGTTTCCAGCAATGGCATTATCTACTTTCCATAGCCTATTTAACATTCTTCAATTAATGTTGTGGTTTTTTGAAAAGCTATTTTCGGCTACCTTCTGATGGTTTCACTTCTTTCATTTCAAGAATTCCTTTCCTGGCATTATCAAGGAGTAAAAAGGAAAGGTCTCAGATTCTTTTAAAATCAAAGTAATTCATTATCACCTAGGTTACCAGGCATGTTGTGCTTCATACTTGAAGAGAACTAAAATGACATCACTACGTTGGGGTCAAGGTACAACGTGTCCAACTGTGGCTGATCGGCCAAGCTCAGAGGGCTCTAGTCCATTTGAACATTTGGGATGGAGGTCACCATGCAAGACATAAGCTAGACACCAAGAAAGCTTAGACGGAAAAAGGGCAGCTCTGCCAAGCCTGCTCCCTTTTTGTGTAGCTAAGAAGTGATCAGTGTATCATCCTTTCCACGAACTGGGAGCAAATGTAAAAGATGAGTAGGGAGGTGGAAAATGGGAAAGGGAAAACTTGGATCATTTTCCAGTTTCTCAAGTTGGATCTTTCTCTTTGGGCTTCATTATTTGTTTCCAGGTTTTCTTGGCTTCAAAGCCAGATCTCTGTCTAGTATGCCATGCTGACTCCCTCAAAACCAAATGGTTTTGGGGAAAAACACACACACACACACACACACACACACGTACTGCTTTTCTCTTTCTTTATCAAAACAGTTCATTTACCAAAAAACAAAACAAAAAACCAAAATGGTTCATCGAGATGGCTCATTGATCAAGGAACAATTCAGTCCACATACCAATCCATGGCCTGTGGCACACAGAGACTATCGTTGGTTTTCTAGAATTTACACAATTTTAACTGCAGCTCTGATAGGAGTAATATTGACCTTAAACCCCTGCTATTGTATAGTAAGGCACAAAGAGCTGAATCTGTAGCCAAGAAAATTTCAGTTAAAATCTTGATTTGCTCTTTACCAGTACTATGAACATAGAATCATCATTCTGTCTTCCTCATGTGTAAAATTAGGAGACTGGACTAGATGACCTCCAAAGTCCTTTCCAGCTAAAATATCTATGGTCTACTGGTTCTTTTCTTTCTTTCTTTTTTTGGAGGGGGGAAGGCAAGGCAATCAGGGTTAAGTGACTCGCCCAAGGTCACACAGCTAGTTAAGTGTCAAGTGTCTGAGACCGGATTTGAACTCGGGTCCTCCTGACCTCAGGGCCAGTGCTCTATTCACTGCACCACCTAGCTGCCCCCATGGTCCTTTATTTTCCAGTAGTTAGGTCTATACATGCATGGTCTCTTGCTGAATTTCCCTTTTTATGACAAATGTTCTACCTTTGCAAGATAGCTGGCTGGAATGATACAGTCTATAGCCATGGCCTACTCTACCCTGGAATCAAATCCACAATATGTGCTCCTTTAGCATAGAATTCCAGTCAACTGAGTTAGGGATAGATGGGCAAAACAAAGCCAAAAAACCTTAAATGGTTCACCTAAGAGTAAGGATATATTAACACTAAATAACTATCTACAGATGTAACACTAAATAATCCAAAGTTAAGAATACTGTAATATCATGTTATTATGTCATCATAATATACAATATTGTGATTACAGTATTACATTATCATCACAAGATACTATAATATCACTAAATAAAACTGCCTCTTCTTTTGCTACTTGACAAGCAAAATGATCTTTGAACCCTTATTTCTAGGCAGAGAGGACATACTCTTTATTTAATATTACTTAGATATTAAGCTTCATATATTTATTCTAGAACTAAGTAAACATATGTTGTATTTTGTAAAGATGGAAGGAGAAAAAAGTAATTTAGTTCTGATGCAAATGAACCAGGATAATAATAACCTACATAAATAAGATCTGAGTTCAAATGCAGCCTCAAGATATTTACTAGCTGTGTGACCCTCGGCAAGTCATTTAACCTCTGTTTCCTCATATGTAAAATGGAGAAAATATAGCACAACACCCCCATGAGAAGGGTAGCACAAGTATTAATCTCTCCATTTCCCAGATGTTAAAATTGCATCTTAGAGAGAATAACCAAGGGCTATTAAAGAACTGGGATTTCCACTCAGGGTCTAGTTTTCTTTCCACTCCTCCCACAAGCTCTCCGAGGAATGTCCAAACTCTTTCATTTTGGGAGATGAGTAGGCAGGCAGCATACCGGCATCCAAAAGCAACTTCACGATCTCAAAGTTGGAGTGGGAGACACTGTAGTGAAGGGCTGTGTTTCCATTTCCATCCGCCATGTTGATGATGTACTGTAAGACCTCAGGGGAGACCTCCTCAAAAGCAGCGATGTAGTCTCCAACCATGGCAGGGATAGCTGCCTTCTGACTCGATACCCGAAACCATTCGTGCTGGATGGTGTTGAGACAGAATCTCTGCCAAAAAACCAAAAGGTTTGCAATCATTTCCCCCACTTCTTTTTATAGGTTTTCTACATCCCAAGCTAACAGCCCAGGAAACCAGGCCTTTTTTAGTCAAGTGTGGGCAAGAATCTGGTTTCAGAAACAACTAATCCAAAACAGGAGTTTCTAGCTCTTTTCCAAGTCAATGTTAACAAACAACATCACATGTTGTTGTGCCATCATAATGACTAAGCAAATGAGCTATTATATTTAACCTGGTTTTTAACTGTAAGGCACTAGATAAAGGTGAGTTGCTGAGGGAGGCCCTAAACCAAAGAAGACACCTTCCCTTGACTTTTTTTTCCTTTTTCTTTTTTTTTGGAGGGGGGAAGGCAGGACAATTGAGGTTAAGTGACTTGCCCAAGGTCATACAGCTAGTAAGTGTTAAGTGTCTGATGCCGCATTTGAACTCAGGTCCTCCTGACTCCAGGGCTGGTGCTCTATTCACTGCGCCACCTAGCTGCCCCATTCCCTTGACTCCTTAGAGGAGGTGGGGGTACCATGGGTTTGGAGTAATGCATAGAACATTGGACTTTTCCAGCATGCTGATTAGTTTTACTGAATTTTTTTCCTTTCATTTTTTTCTTCCTTATTATAAGGGATTGCTTACTAGTACAGAGAGACGGGAAAGGATAAATGGTTAAATAGAGGTGATATAAAAAGAGATCAATTAAAAATAATGTGTATATTCTAGGCCCTTTGTACATACTTTACAAATGATTCCCCTAAAATCATCAACAGAATCTCTAATGGCCCAGCTGTACTTGGCAACACTGCCTCCTGTTAGGGGAATCTGAAGATCTTCCCCGCCCCGAGGCCCTTTGCTTGAGTGGCTTAAGTGGCTCTGAGAACCTTCCCTGATTTGAAAGTATACTCTTCCCCCTAATAGGCTGAATGTGGTCACATGGAGCCTGTGGTGGGAGGCTTGTTCTGCAGGAATGCCCGCGCCTTATTACTTTGTGATTGGGCAGTGGGTCTAGAGGGCTGTGACATTCTCCAAGCCAGGAGAAGGCTATATATACGCCCTGATGTGAGGTTTTGGTTTGGGGCTCACTTTGGGAAGAGTTGTGTGATTTGGCCAGATGAGACTCTGGGCAGCCGTTGAGCCCCCTGGCTTTGAAAAACCCAGATGCTGGTGCTTCCCTCTCTGGTAACTGACTAGGTATGGATGTCATGGTCAGACGACTGGAAGCCCATCTGCTGATCTGTTTCTTTGTCTGCTTGTATTCTGTTTGCATTCTCTGAAGTTCAGGGTGCTG
>CM053583.1:276824072-276851421 GCA_028627135.1 Pseudochirops cupreus | reverse complement strand
CACCCCAAGTCACAACACTGGACAATACTAAAAATAGCAGCAACAGTATAAAACTTTTCTGTGATGCTTTATAACAGTGGTTCTCAACCTCCTTAATGCTGCAACCCTTTAATACTCGTATGTGGGTGTATCTGGGCATATCTGCATGTAGGCGGACCTGCCTGAAGACAGATAGAGGAACAGTGTCTCTGTTTCTAAGATCATTGGAAATATGTGTTTTCTGACAGTGTTAGGCAATCCCTGTGATCCCTATGAAAGGGTCGTTTGATCCTCAAAGGAGTTGCGACCCACAGGTTGAGAACCACTGATCCTTGCTAAAATTATAACAGTATTTTTATGTCCATTTCAGAGATTTAGGCAATTTACTTTTTAGGAAGAGCAACTAGGTGGTGTAGGGGATGGAATGCTGGCCTTGGAATCAGGAAGACTTATCTTCCTGAGCTCAAATCCAGCCTCAGATACTTACTAGCTGTGTGACCCTGGGCAAGTCACTTAACCCTGTTTGCCTCAGTTTCCTCATCTCTAAAATAAGCTGGGGAAGGAAATGGCAAACCATTCCAGTATCTCTGCCAAGAAAACCCCAAACGGGGTCATCAAGAGTCACACATGACTGAACAACAACAAGATGTTTGAGTAAGTGGGGCAGCTAGGTGTTTCAGTGAATAGAGCACCAGCCCTAGAGTCAGGAGGACCTGAGTTGAAATCTGGCCTCTGACACTCAACACAAAACTAGCCATGTGACCTTGAGCAAGTCACTTAACCCCAATTGCCCTCCCCCCCCAAAAAAAAAGTTTGATTAAATGAAGATTAGAGTTAGTAAGAGTTGGGGCATGAACCCAAGCCCGAGGTCCTTTAAATTGTTTTCCCTCAAGTGTGAAGCGGTCAGTACTATCAGCTATAGTCATGTGTTAAGTGGTTCGCTGAACAGTTTGGGAAAAGCGCAATCTGTTGAGTGGGTTTGTTTGAATGCTGTTTGGGTTCTGTCAAAATACAACCCTCACAAATTAAAAAAAAAACAACAAAACTGTCTTCTTTCTACCAATGTTAACACCAAATTACTTGCATAGAAATTCATTTAACAACAACCGAGACCCCACCATGTATAGCTAGGTGGTTTTAGAGCACTAGGCCTGTAGTCAAGATGACCTGAGTTCAAATCTAGCCCCCAAGCGCTTCCTACCTGTGTGACCCTGGGCAAGTCACTTAATGGCTGTTTGCCTGAGTTTCCCCAGCTATAAAATGTGGATAATAATAGCACTTAACTCCGGGCCTGTCACACAGGACGCATTTTAAAAATGTTTGTTCTTTTCATTGTTTTCTCAACATAGCCATTGTGTTTTCCTTAGATCTTTGGAATTTCTTGGGAATACTTTTTAAAAAATTTTCATTTCATTGTCACCCTCCTTTGCCCCAGTCCAGTGATGTTACTAATCATTTTGGGTAGGTTTATGTAATTACATCGAATATGTGAAATGACCACAGGAAATCTTTGAAAAATATATACTTCACTAGTCACAGAAACAGAAAGGCTCTATATTCTGAGTCAAATAAGCCTAAAACAGGGGGCCAGGCAACCTGGGTTCTAATCTCAGCTCTGTTATTAAATGGCCAGCCCTGGGTAAGCCACAACTTATCTAGATTTCAGTTTCCTAACCTGTAAAATGATAGGGCTGGTCTAGGGTGTTCCAAAAATGGACCTGCATAGGATAGATGATAGCACAGTTTTTGTTTTTTTTTTAATTTCAGAGTTTATTTGCAAGAATATAAATGGTTCTATTTGTATGGACCAGTCCATACATCCCTTTTTTTGTTGCCATGAGTTTGAAAATCAATCTTTTCATTGAACTAGGGGCTAGCTCACAATTTCTTCTTTACTCAGTTGTTATGCAACTATACCAGTCACTGTAAAAAACCCCCAAATGCATGTGATTGTCAAGATAAGATTTCTGAATGCCGCAGAGCTCTGGGCTGCCAGAGAAGGGAAGAGTCACGGTTTCAGCTGAGTCAGAAACCCAAGGAGCTGGTTTGTCAGATTCAGCCAGTGCGGCAGAACACAAAAGCAACCTTTCCTGGAACGTTCATAATTAGCAACGCAACCTTAATCTGCTTGTTTTTGGTTGTTTCAGAAGCTCCTCAAAATGTGAGAAGGCCGGGTTAAGAATAGTTGCATTAAGCATTCCACATCAGAAGATAATATGCAGTTTTGTAATAAAAAGGAATGCTGCCCAGACAACAAGCTTTCAAAAAAGAGAAATGTGCCTCAGATCCTGGCATGCTGATTCCTAGACCATCATGATCCTGAAAACAGAATGGGAAAAGGCAGATGCAAAAAGCCTGAACCTCATTCACATTTCCATTTCTGAGTACATGCCTCAAAGATGAAGACATACTCCCAAGAAAAGTACAGGGTGGGTAAAGAATCTCCAGAGACAGGACGGAAGTAAATGGTCACTGTGTTGGTGGTACTGAGAAGAGGCCGTATGACTTGTACTTGGCCCACTCACTCCATTTCTGGTTCAAGGGAGCAGAAGGCTGCAAAGGAAAACAGTGCTAGAGGCAGACTTTGGCTAGTATGTAAGCCATGGTTCACATTAACGCCGACTTTACAGAGACCAGTAATGGGGACTATATGTTGGTCTGGCTTACCATATCTTTGCTGGTCAGGGCTTTAGGATCATTGATGTTATTTTTCAGCAGAATACATGCAGATAACATCTTTTCGTTTAATTCATACCTAAGGATAAAAGAATAAAAGCCAATTGGTTTAGATTCATAAAGAACAATTCTTATGACAAATTTTTTAATCATTTAAAATATAAGAAGCCAAATGGTCCAGCTGAGGCCTCAGGTATAATAGTGGTTCCTGAGGATCAAAGAAAAGGGCTGGCTGGTACTTGAAACTTTGTACTTGGATTTCACATTCACCTCCGGCTTCTAGTCTTTGCTGGACATTTAGTTCTTATAGTGAAAATGCCCTTTGCTTTTACAGTGCTTCTGGATACAAATATCAAAACAGAGAATTAGTTTCAAACAGAAAAATGATTTATATGTATAAATAAAACAATTATAAAGAATAAAAGTAAACAATTTCTATTTTATTATTCTTATTAATACACAAGGATTAGTATATATTTATTTATTGATCAGAAAACTAAGTACTTGTTTTGGTTGCTGGGGGAAAAAAGTGCTTCTTTCAAAGAAGTAAAAACTTAAGTATCAGAACAAAAATCTGAGTTACTTGAAAATGCTTGCAGATAAATGTAGACAAAACAATAACACTTACCTTTTACTAATGCAGCTGAACTTTTATATGCCAAATAAAAATGAATGGATCTTGGAGGGGCTGTTTGTATCTGTCTTAATGAAGTATCACAGTGTATTATTTGTCTATTCAATCCCTGGCTTTGTTTTCCCTTTTAAAAAAAGTCTATTCCATATTTGTTGGTAAACATTAAGAGCTCCTGCACTCTCAGCTAAGTATATTTCAGAACATCCGAGCTTTTATTTGGGGTTTTATTTCAGTTAATTATTGGTGATGTTCCCAAGTCTACTCCTAGTGGCATTCTCCATTGGTCAACTCACAGCAAAATACCGAAAGCTGCCTGACACAGTTCATCTTTATAATTTCCACTTTTGGTTGAAAACTAACAAAAATTCCTACTCAACAACCAACAGTTCTGTAATAACACCTAACTGCTAACTGCAAGGAAATAAAAGACTAGAGATAAAGCTTTTAAAAAAATCATTAAAAACTGTTTTTTGTCTTTGAAGTAAAATAGACACACACATAATAAAAAGCTTTAGAGGAACATAAGAGCGGTGTTCTCTCTCAGGTGTAAAGGGTGGTCCAGCAAACTGAAGAACAAAGATGTCATAAGTCTCTATGGTGATCAGAAGCCAAATAATCCTCACTATTGTAAGATATGTGGCCATGTTCCCTAGCTTGCCTGTTAATAGAATGACTTGAAATGTGAACCCTGGTCCGTTTGTTAGTTTTCTTTTTTAAGGAGCTCTGGACAAGATTGCTCAAGTTAGACAATCTGATTGCACATTACACATGTTAAGATAGGGGAAGGGGGAGGGAAAAGGAATGTACCACACCTCTCTCTGATTTCCACCATCTCTGGTTTGCTTTCTGGAACCTTTATTTCATTTTCCTCCACATCGACGGACCTGAAACTTTCAACATTAACTGCATGGTGCCCTTCCGCCATTCCCTGAGTGTCCTGCACCTCCTCCTCCTCTTCAAGGACATCACATTCATCATCTGACTCGGAAGAAGAACTTTCATCTGAGCTGGAATCATCGCTTGAGGTTGTTTCATACCTAGGTGGCAATTGGGATTTCAGGAGATGTACATGTGTTTGGCATGAGGGTTAGTGGAAAGAATACTGGTTTTGGGGTCAGAAGACCAACATTTTAGTCCTGTGGGGTTGGGAGCAGGTTACTTAATTTTTCTGCTCTCAGTTTCCTCATCTTTAAAATGAGGGGACTGGACAAGATACTCAAAGGTCTTTTTTAGTGCTACAGTTTTATGTAGGGGAGCTCTTGAAATAATACCAATAGTTTAGGACTTTAAACTTTTATACCCAAAGTTAAAAAGACTGACCTTTTTCAAAAGTCATTTAAAATCCTGTGACTTTATGAGTTGAGGAAACGGAAAGAATTCTGAAAAGAATAAAATGTCCTGGGCAAGCAATGGATATGATGCACAACTTAAAAAAAATTCCATCACATCTACTGCAAAGTAAGGAAACACACTTATAAACCTAATTCAAAAGCCAACTAGGTCTGAAGTTGCCCAGTTCTTAATTTTATTTCTCATTCCTTTCATTCTTTCTTTTTTGGATCAGATAGAACAGAATGGATCAAAACACAGATGTTAACTTTATGTGCCTCAATGCTTATTCTGAATTGTGTTTTCCTTACAAGTATCTCTATTAAGAATTTTTATGCACGTAATTTCAAAAAGCTATTTGGGTCTCTTGCACTGGTTAGTTGTCTTGGGCCATCTGTAAGAAAAGTGGCCAGACTATGAGATGTAGGTCTTTTGGAAGGACAGAAAAACAAAACCAGTGAAAACTGAATATAACACACTTTACTTGGTGACACCATAATCAGAAGGTCCCGGATGTGGCTGCTCATTAGATTAAAAGGTCTAAGGTCTCTATCGAGCATGGAAAGGTAAATCTTACAGCAGAGGGACAATTCTATTACTGCCCTTTGTTTTCTTTTTCTGTTATGTTTTGAATTCTGACAAGAAGTTAAGTGTGCACTGTTTAAGGACTAGCCAGAAACCTGCTGGTGGTAATATTTCAGAAAGGGTTATTTTTGTTAGCAATCAATCAGAAGTAAAGATGAAATTTGTTCATTTTCATCAGATATTCCTTAAATAAAAGACAAGAATTATCAAGAAGATAAGAGAAAAGAATCTCCAAATATGACTTAGAAGATAAAGAGAAAAGAAGAATCTCCAAATACGACTTTTTTGGTTACTGTTAAATCCAATCACAGGCTAGGGTAGCAGCAGTCTTGAGGATGATTCGGTACAGGAAAGAAGGAAAGGAGGCAGGCTGTCAGGAAGAGAAACAGCATCACTCTTTTGCCTTACCCTCCATTGATGCCAACAAACTGAAGATTCTTTTTTGTGTTGTTGGACTCTTTTTTCCCGTCTTTCTTCATAATAGACTTCAGAGTACTGTCATTATTGGCACATACTGTGAAAAAGAAAACAGCCGCGAACACACATCAATACCAACTGAGCGAGAGGCTAATGTGCCTCCAAAACAAAATCGCCACATGTATTTGTTATATTTCTGTCTATAATAGCATATAATTTGGGGCAAGTATGCTTGAAAAAAATCAAGGCTGTTGGAAAACTGTGTGTGTATAGAGAAAACTAAATTCTTTCAAAATTAAAAACACTTGTGAATGAGAGGTGCAGCGTGAGATGAGGCCATACTTTTTTTCAGTGTGTGACTTTGTCTTGTCTGAGTATATCGACTTGTTACAAGAGTGGGATTCTACTTGGGGAGAAGAGAGATTGGTGGGTAGTGACGGTGCTGTGCCTCCCCCCCAAAAAAGGGGGGAAAAAAAAGAAAGCATCAGGACAATTTTATAAAAACAAAAGATATTAGAAGGAATTTCAGAAAAAGGAAGTTTTGTTAAATTTAAGAAACACTGATGTTAACTACCACTTATATAGAGCTTTATGGTTTGACACTCACACAGCCACATAAAAGTGTCTGAGGCCACACTGGACCTTGCGTCTTCCTGATGCCAAGTCCCACATGGGTACATCATTAAAACAAACTAAGAGAACATTACAGTTTCACATACAACCCACCTTTTCTGTCTCTTGTACATTAAAATGTTCATGTCTATTAAATTTATAATTTAAAAAAAGAAGGAAGCTGAACCAGAAAGACAGCTGTTGTCAAATCAAATTTATTTTGCCTTTAAAGCAGGACCCAGAAAGTCATGTGAATTTTTTTCTCTTATCAAATCAATCCCTGAACCTGTGATTTCATTATAAAGGAACTTCTAGGTATGAGAACTACCTTCACTGATGCTTGTCAGGATCTTCTCTCTAACACAGTGGTTCTCAACCTTCCTAATGCCTTGACCCTTTAATACTCATACGTGGGTGTACCTGCCTGGAGACAGACAGAGGAGTGATGTCTCGGTTCCTAAGACCATCAGAAATATGTGTTTTCCAATGGTCTTAGGCGACCCCTGTGAAAGGGCGTTTGACCCCCAAAGGGGTCACAACCCACAGGTTGAGAGCCGCTGCTCTAACATATGGTCTTAAAGGTTGCCTACGTCATGGACAAGTTCTTTACTCAGATTCACAACTTCAACGTAGGTTCAAGTTCCTAGCTTTGAAGTCAGCTCTCTATATACTAGGTCCATGCTGACTCTACATACAGTAGGTGCTTAATAAATGTTTGTCCAATTACATTTAATTGGATGGCTAGAAATGTTTAACAAGGGGTTGTGGTGTTAAGAAATAGATCTAACAAGTATGTGGAATTACCGTAAAGGCCAGCAGCAATCTGGTCATCTGTCAGGTTAATTGGAGATGTCATGTCTTGAGAGAGGAATGACTCTTGGCCAGAGACAACTCCTACCATGGGAACCTTTGTCCCATTTGTGGTCCCAGCCTCTTGTTCATGCGTTGTGATTTCACCATCTGAAGTCACAAGTGATGAAGTAGCTCGACTGTTAGAAATACATTCCAAATTATGTCCTGGTAGAAAAGAGAATGAAGCAGAGAGAGAAGCATTTAGGGTTGGAATAAACACTACATCTAAATGCAGATATTTAAAAAAACATACACATTAAATAATATAGTGGATAGAGTGTTGGGGCTGGAGTTAGGAAGATTCAGCTTCCTTGAGTTCAAATCTGGCCTGAGATACTTAATAGCTATGTGAGCCTGGGCATGTCACTTAACCGTGTTTGCCTCAGTTTCCTCATCTGTAAAATGAGCTGGAGAAGGAACTGGCAAGTCAGTCTAGCATCTTTGCTAAAAAAAACCCTAAATGGCGTTATGAAGAGTCAGACATAACTGAAAATGACTGTACCACAACGGTGAATCACTGAGTTAGGAGATTAAATGTTACAGCGAGGATCAGAAGGTTAGGGGGGAGAGGTGTCACCTCCAAAGCTTATAATTTAATTATAAATGTAAAAAAAAAAGCTTTGATTTTTTTTCCTAAGCAAATAAACTCAGCAGTGTGCTTTATTCACTCTCCATTCTCAATCTCCATTCCCTCAACTCTAGTTCAGTGTCTCATTCAATTCAACCAATGTTTACTGTTTCTACGTCTACATCCCCTTCTTTCCACCCAGACAAGCCCTCAGTCCTAGATCACCAGACCCTCATCATTTCTTGCCAGGAGTATTGCAACAGCCCTCTGTTTGGTGTCTAAGCCTCTCCCCACTTCAAAGTGATTTTCCTAAAGAATGGGTCTGTCTGTGTTACCCCCAAACTCCCTAATACTTCCATAAAGTCCTCTGTTTGTCATTAAAGCTCTTCACAACCTGGCCCCTTCCTAACTTTCCAGTCTTTACCTCACTCTCTGATCCAACCACAAAGGTCTCCTTGCTGTTCCTTATACACAATCCTCCCTCTTCCACTTCTACATCTTTGTATCAGGCTCTCATCTCATCTCATGCCTGGAATGCTCTGTCCCTCACCTCCCACCTTCAGGAGGACACTTGCCAATCACCCAGATGCTAACGCCTTTCCTCCCAGATTTCTTTCCATCTACACACACACACACACACACACACACACACACACACACACACACACACACACACACACACACACACACACAATCGTATGTACAAAGTAATTTATGTGTTATTTCTATGTTAGAACGTGAGTCCCCAAAGGACTGTCTTTCTTTGCGTCTCTAGCACCCAGCACCTGGTGATGGGGACTTCACTTCTTGCAGCTTGACTACGCTGTGCTCAACACTGGGAAAGCTACAAAGATAAGACACAATTTCTGCCCTCAAGAAGTTTACAGTTTTGCAGAGTTACAAAGTAGGTGTGTTGGAGAGGTATAAAAACATTGCTCTGTGAGGTACAAGGGTTGGTCTCTCATTGCTCTTAACATACTCTAAAGAGACTCCAGCTCATCTTCCTGCCTTTATCCTTCCAGTCAGACTCATCCTACTAAGGTAATTAAAAAAAAAACAAAAACAAACTCGTGTTTCCTGCCTCTTCAAGAACCTATTAGTGCTTTTGAATTCCCAATGAGATCAATCCCCAGTCCCTCTTTTTGATTTAAAAAAAATCAGTAAAACTTTATGAAAACAGGGAGCACTAGATGAACATGGCAGTTTTGTTTCTTCATGTTAAATTTAACATATGCCAATAGCTAGAACTTATATGAGGCAGTTAGATGGCTTGATGGCTAGAGCGCTGGGCCTGGAGCAAGGAGTTAAAATCCAGTCTGAGCTTTGTGACCCTGGGCAAGTCACTTAACCATCCTTGCCTCAGTTTCCTCGTCTGTAAAATGAGCCTGAAGCAAAAATGCAAAACCTCCAGCATCTTCAAGAAAACCCCAGCAAAGCTGGACATGACTGAACAACAACAGAACTCCAGAGTGCTCTGAGATTTGTAATGCCTTCTACAATTCGGCTTTTACTGTACCCATTTACCCATGATTTCACTGCCCAAAGCTGGTTGTCCAGTCAAGCTGTGGCTGTTCTCTCATTCCCCTTCTTCCCCCCACACATCTAGAGCCAAATGTTTAACTGGCTCTGCTAAGAAATAATTACAAATCTCTACTTGGTTTAAAAAAATAAGTCTAAAAATAGGAACAAAATTCTAAAACACATCACAAACAATGCTATATTTCCACCAGTTCTTCTTTTCCTAAACAATCAGAGCACTGCTCCGTACCACAAATAAAGTGGAAACTGGCTTGCGTTTTCTCTTAACTGCTTTTTGGGCTCCCAATAGGGTTGTAAACAGCTTATCCCTCGGTACCCCGTGCGTGGCACTCTTCTTTTCAGTGGCTAGCAGTGCCGGCAATACTCCATTACTGCCTGAATCTGAATTCAACTTAAAGGCACTTTTGCACATAAACTCTGAGAATTCTGTTGAGATGATTTATGACAAAAGAGAGAAAGAGACTGAATTAGTTGTCTTTCTACATTAGTGGGATCACAGAGATAGAGCTGAGAGGGACTTTAAGCACCATTTAGGAAAGACTACTGGATTCAGAGTCAGAAGGCACGAGTTTGGATTCCAGCTCTGCAACTTTCTAACAGTATGACTTACACCTTGGAGATATGCTGGTAAATGTTTAACACCCAGCTTTTCCATGGGGAAAGAAAGGGGTTGGGCTCAGGACACTTTTAAGTTTAATCCGCATTACTAACATTTTCACCACCACTTTCTTAAGTTAAGCAATAAATCAAGCCCTGATTTATAGCATTTGCCAATTTCTGAGGTATAAATGCTCTGAAAATTTAACAACCAGCTCTCTCACAAGTCTGTCTGGGCAGGTACCAACACATCCCTGCTTGTGGTGTTGGTGTTGTTCAGTCATTTCTGTCAAGTGCCCATTTGGGGTTTTCTTAGCAACGATACTGGAGTAGCTTGCCATTTTCTTCTCCAGCTTACTTTATAAATGAGCAAATTGAGGCAAACAGGGGTAAGTGACTTGCCCAGAGTCACATAGCTAGTTAAGTATTTGAAATCAGGCTTGTACAGATCACTTAATCCCTCTGGGTTTCAGTTTTCTCATCTGTAAAATAACAGGGTTGGGCTAGATGAAAGGTCATGTCCCAGAAGCAAACAAATAATTATGTGATCTTAGTCCAACTCCCTGTTTTTAAGGAGGGCAACTGACGTCCAGAGAGTTTACATTATTTTTCCAAAGTGACACAGGTAAAGAGGGAAGGGAATAAGCATTTATATAGCACCTGCTACATTCCAGGCATTGTACAAACATCATTTCATTTGATCCTTGAAACAACCCTACAAGCCAGGTGCTGTTACCATATTCATTTTACAGCTGGGGAAACCGAGGCAAACAGAAGTTAAGTGACTTGCCCAGGGTCACACAACTAGCTCAGTTTTTGAACACAGGACTTTCTGACTCATCATTCTATGTCACTATACCACCAGTATGCATCAGAAGTAGAATCCAGATCTTCTAAAACCAGAGACAGTGAGCTTTTCACTGCCCAACACTGCTTTCCATGTGGACAGGAATTTTTTTTAATAGTTTATTATTCTAGCTCAAGTCAAAGGTAACTTATCTCTATTACTATCAAATACCTTTCAGAGTGTATTTACATTCTGTCTGACCTTGAACAGATCAAACAGTTTTCTGTACACAGGTAGGCCCCATTTGTATTTGGAAGGCACGTAAGCCGTGAAAACTTCTCAGATGTAAACGTCCAACTAGATAGAGCCATGCTCAGACAAAAATTTCATACAGAGTTTCTATTCCACCAGTAGAAATGGAAGGTGCCAAGAGGCAAATGTGGTCTACGTGTTACAGGTAAACTTCCGAACAACGAGAGTTATCCCAAAATGGAACTTTTTGCTTTGGGAGGTCACAGGATTAGAGATTTCAAGCTGGAAGGGAACGCAGAGGTCATCCACTCTAGGCCTTTCATTTTATAGATGTGGAAATGAAGGCCTGGAGAGGCTATGATTTGTCCAAAGTCCCATAAGCAGTTAGTGGCAGAAGTGAGACTTGGATGAAGATCCAGCATTTTTTTTTCAGGCTACCACACTGAGTTCCAGTGAGTTCCCTCCCACTGGAGGTCTTTCGACAAAAGCTGCCTGACCTCTCATTCAGGCATGAATTTAATTAGATTGCTCCTGAGGTCTCTTCCAACTATGAGATTCTGTGACTTAAGCAAAGCATCTAGAAAGGCCCTTGGATAGCAATTAGTCCAACTCTTAGTTTACAGAGAGAGAAACTAATGCCCAGATGGGTTCAGTAATTTACCTGAGGTCATAAAAGGGAACAGAGCCAGGATTCCCAGCTTCTAGCACTGTACCTGGCACACAGTAGGGGCTTTACTTTTATTGCCTATTTTGAGACCGGGTAACATTCTGACTCTAAATGCAGTCTTTTTCCTAGAGCCAGGCAGAGCAAAACTGAATTCTTAAAGTAGTCAAGTAAACAAACCAATGTAAAAAAAATGTGACTACTTAAATCAGAGTTCAAAGCTCCCTTATAGTTCCAAAACATTTTTTTTTGAATCTCTAGTATTTTTAAATTGTTGTTGTTTAGTTGTTTTCAGATGTGTCGGACTCTTGGTGACCCTATTCGGAGGTTTCTTGGCAAAGATACTGGAGTGGTTTGACATTTCCTTCTGCAGCTCATTTTACAGATGAGGGAACTGAAGTGACTTGCCCAGGGTCACACAGCTAACAAATGTCTGAGGCTGGACTCATTACCTAGGTCTTTAGGACTTCAGGCCCTAGTGCTCTACCCACAGAAGCACCACGCTTCCCCAAATGCATAATGGTGAATAATATGGAAGAGAAGGGGACTCGCAATTAAGTCACTTTCTCGCTGGGATTCAGTTTTCCCTTGGTAAAAGGAGAGGACCATTAAGATCCATTCCAGCTCTAAATGCTTATGCTTAAAGGAGTTGCTACTTTTGTTAACATTGCTGGATAACAAAGATACAAAAAGCTCACTGACACTTGTAAAAGCTCTGGGGGTGGAGGTACAAGCGGGGTTCACTGGGCTTCCTCAGATTTAAAATGAGGGGATTTGAGCAGATTATCATCTTTGAGGTTCCTTCCAGTTCAAGATCTGAGATCCTAGGACCTTCCTTTTCAATAGTTGAAAGATCCCTATTTCACTGATGAGGTTTGCCCTACATAGCTTGACCTCCATGCTTTAGCTGGTAGGTTTATCAACTTCTGTGGCCAAAAGAAGAATCATCATCTGACGGTTAACCTTCTGGGCACTAGCCTCTTCCACATTTCTCAAGGTTGGTCCTTGGACAAGACCTAATTAGTTGTTATTCAGTTGCTTCAGTTCATGTACCCATTTGGGGTTTTCTTGGTAAACTGGAGTGGTTTTGTGGTTTCTTTCTCTAGCTCATTTTACAGATGAGGAAACTGAGTCAAACAGGGTTAAGTGAGTCACACAGAGAGTAAATGTCTGAAGCCAGATTTGAACTTGATGAGATGAGTCTTTTGGACTCTGAGACAAGTGCCTAGACCACTGCACTGCCTAGTTGCCCAACTCAAACTTCTTTAGTTTGACAGAAAGTGTCCAAGTTGGTTCTCCATTGTCATTAGAAACCGCCTTTGGGAGCTGAGGGTCACCTCTATGCCCTAATGAGAGCTCAACTAAAGATGTTGATAAAAGTTAAGGATCTCACTTCCTAAAGATAAAGCCTCCTTAATATTGTGTTCATTCTGATTCTACAATACATTTAGCAGTTGTTATAGTTAGTAACCATAAGAACTCAGATTATGCATCATGATATAAAATTTGAAATATTAAGCATAATCCAGTGTTTAGAAAATGTTAGAGAATCAGAGACTAATGAAGCTGGAAGAGATCTTGGGAAATTATCTCTTCCAGCTACGTTTAATTCAGAATCAGAATGTCTATCAGTTACTGGTATACATTAATCCATCTCTTCCATGTTACAAAATGAAATTTTCAAAGAACAATCACATTCTGTGTTGACTTATTCCAAAATAGTTCAGCACGCCAATCCATAGTTCTATGTTTTTAACTGTGTGTACATTCTGAAAATGCTGATATAAACAACACAGATGTATTAATTAGCCATGTTACAAAACGAAATTTCAATTCAGTACAAGATTCTCTTCCAGTATCACCTAACACGCTGGTCTTCAGCATTACCTAGGGCTGAGGTTTGCTACACCAATGTTGTATTCCAAGCATTCACTTTGGAATTCTGGCCAAACTATGTCTAAAGGTCCAAAGACAAAAGAATTGATTTGATGTTGACCATAATGGCACTGGCCAGGACATCAGGTCATTTGTCTCATGCCAGATGTGGGGTTTTTTTTTTAAATGAGTAGGAGGTGGGAAAAATACTTGAACTTATACCCTTTCTACACATTTTAATCATTTTGGAAGTGGAAAATCAATATTCTTCCTGTTATACAATCTATAGAATGACCACCATGTATTCTTCCAGAATTTATCCTAAGGATGCTCTCTTAAAAAATTAGTGTATGTACCGAAAAGACTAGTCAAGGTAAAGGGTTGAAACCCACCTTTCTGCTTAAACATTCAAGCCCTAAATAAAGTGCCCAGCACTTTCAGGGTCATTTTTATTTCATGAAAACATGCCTGGAAATTGTCACAAATATAAGGAAAGGCAGTTACTTAACTCGAAGCAAACTTAAAAAAAAACCCTCAGATTGGATTAAAAATCAGATTCTCCCTCATCACTGCCCCACCCACCTTTAATTACATACCCTCCCAAAACTTGACCCAGAAAACCCACTTAAATACTGGATTAGCCAAAGGTGGGGTGTCAAGCCCATGAACTTCTACATCTTTGCTGATCCAAGCCAAAGGCTCACCTCTGAAACTTTCTGTGGGGATACCAGCCCACAACAGGTCTTTTTCCTTCTCCTTAACACTACAGGCTTGCTACTTCTTTCTTTGGTATTCCTTCAGAACTCTGACACTACCTTCTAGGGTTACCTTCAACAGGGTTCAATCTTATCTCCTCAGCTAGACTAGAGGGCTGGCAGGGTCTGGTGTATATGTTTGTATTCCCAAGGGTGCCTATCACAGTGCTTCACAAAGCACTTTGCTGAATAAAGAACTATAGATATGATGGAGCAATAGCACCCTGAAAGTAGAGATTCTGCAGCACCCCTTTCCCTTGCCCCCAGATCTGTTACTGCCAGGAAGACTCCTCTTCCTCAGCTAAAAACTGGTTTTGGACACTTATTAGCTATGTGACCCTGGGTAAGTCACTTAATCTTATTTGACTCAGTTTCCTCATCTGTAAAATGAGCTGGAGAAGGAAACAGCAAATCATTCCAGTATTTTTGCCAAGAAAACCCCAAATGGGGTCACCGAATCAGACATGACTGTAAATGCCGAACAACAACAAAAGAGATGTATGTACATGTCTCTCTTTCTCTCTCTCTCTCTCTCTTTTTTTTTAGAGGGGGGAAGGTAGGGCAATTGGGGTTAAGTGACTTGTCCAAGGTCACATGGCTAGTTTTTGCATCCCCAGTAACTCATACAGTCCTGGTACAGAGGCACATAATAAATGCATGTTGGTAGACTGCACTTGTAATCTTCCAAAAGTGAATTTTCATTTCTTGAGTCCCACCACAAGTGGCTTTAAAAGACAAACAGCTTCACAAAAGTGATCACATAAAAGTTCTTAAAGATTAGAATTCTGTGCAGTTCTTCCCTTCAGAAGAAAGCACGGCCTTTCTGCTGATACACTCTTAGTTAAAATTCAAGCCACAAGTATTAGATATGATAAAAAGTCGTAAGAATTTTTTGTGACCACACTAAAAACTACTGATAAGAGTAGAAAAAGATTTCTCTTCTAATAATCAGGCTAACAAATATTAAATGGGTATCTCTTTTGTGGCCAGACAGGACACTGGGAAGAGTACACTGGATTGGACTTAACTGCTTGCCTTCTCAATGGGCAGAGTAGAAGGTAGAGGGAAGGAAAGAATATGGAATGAAAAAAAAGCAAAAACGTGGAAAAAATAGATAAATTAAGAGTATACTGGACTTGGAGTCAGAAGTCCTGAGTTTGCCTCCCACCTCAGATGCTTACTGGCTCTATGACCCTGGGCAAGTCACTTAACCTTATTCAGCCTGGGTTTACTCACATACTCAAGGCTAGGAATAGCACTTATCTCTCTGGGTTGCCGTGAAGATCAAATGAGAAAACATACAGCTGTCCCTTCTACATCTCAACTTTCCTCATTGTGGCTTTGATATATCACAGGTTGGCATAAGAAATTAAATGGGAATTTGGGGGGAGTTTTGCAGAAGCCACAGATGATATGCAAAGCTCAAAGACGTGCAGAAAACAGAAAAAGTTTAGACACTCAGAAATACATAAAAGATATGTATAGTATTGTGTAATATCAACATATTTTATCTTTTAATACCATAACAATTCGGACTTCTTCTCTGGTACAAAGGGAAGGCCAAAAGCCATTATGTGGATTTTCCAGATCATGGGGGCGCTGCACTTGTAACCCCTGTGATGTGGAAGGGAAGACTATATATAAAAAGGGCCTTGCAAATATACACAGCTTTTACTGTCACCTCCACTGTAGGATTTCTAGGTCCAACATTGAATTTTCTCCCAGGTTTTAATTTCAGAAACAGCCTATATTTACTTCTTGTGCTCTTGTGGCCTTTGCAGCCCATCAACAAGGGTTTATTAAACACCTACACCTTCTGTACTAGGCCACTGTCCTCGGGGAGCTTATGTTCTACGGAATGTCAAAACAATCCACCCTAACCTTAGAATGTTACTGAAATTCTGTGAGGGGGGAAATGCACACCCTGACAATTAGCAGATGCCTTCTCTGGGCTGGGGGGGACGGTGTGCAGTGAAGAAAATAGGGACGTGTCAATTAGAGACAAATGCCAATTTATATAAATTATCCAGCTTTGGCTCAACGCCCATGTCTGCCGAGTGGGTTTTGCAATTATGTAAATTGCTTATAATCCACACACTTTATAACAAAATGAAGATAAGGAAGACTAAATAGAGAAGCTGCACTTGTGAGGGACGGGTTTTTTAGAAGTTATGGCCGGCAGCCTACCCAAGCCGAGTTCAGCTGTTACTCACAATTTGATTTACATCTGCTCCGAGACAGCACGACAGCTATTATTTTTAGAACATCTGTAACAGCAGTGAGCATGTCCAGACTCTCCCCTCTTTTTCAAAAGGAAAACAAAACAAAAACCACCACGACCTCTCAAACCAAACCCAGTGCCAGTTATATAAAGCACCAACCGTTCCTTCTAAGGATTCTGAGAGGACAGCTGATGGAGGTTTACTTTCTTCTCGATCATTTGGTGATGCCAAAGGGGATTTAAAACATACCAAGACACCAAATCTTGGCACTAAGGAAGTCTCACGTTCTAGAGAAATTGTTGGAGGGAGCTCCCCCTCATTTTTGCGCAATAAAACGCAGGACACCAGAAGACAGTGGATCATTGCACAACATGAAAAGGAAAGAGGAGGGGAACAAGCATTTATTTATTTGTTTGGGTTTTTTGCCCTTTTTTGGAGGGGAGATGGCAGGGCAGTTGGGGTTAAGTGACTCACCTAAGGTTACTCAGCTAGTAAGCATTAAGTGTCTGAGGTGGATTTGAACTCAGGTCCTCCTGACTTCAGAGCCAGTGCTCTATTCACTGTGCCACCTAGCTGCCCCTGAATAAGCATTTATTAAGTGTCTACTGTATGCCAGGCACAGTGTTAAGGGCTTTGAAAATTTAAGTGTTTGCAAATATCTCATTTGATGGCAGATGAGAACACAATAGCTTAGCAGGAAACATTCCAATTTGTTGGCTAAATTCACTATAAAGATTCATTAGGATCATAATCTATCTGTGAAAGGGATCTATCTCAGAGGTCATTCAATTCAAGACCTTTCGTTCTACAGATAAGAAAAATGAAGCACAGGGAGGTTTACCCAAGGGGAGGCAGGTAGTAAAGGACTGTGGGCACATTTGAACCCAGATCCTCCGAATCTAGAGCCAATCTTCTTTCCATTATACCATGATGGGCTCTGAAATAATCCCTTTTTAGTATGGTAAAAACCCTGTGACAAAAGTCTCTCCAAAACCTAAGCCCAGCGTCGGGCATATGGTTGGTTATCTAAAAAACATCTGTTGGTCGTTAAGTGGATTTGGCTGTATTATAAATGATTTGGGTCCTATCACTTAGAAACATAATATATAGCAAAACCTGATAATCAACCCTCTTGTCATGAATCTCTCCTTGGGCTGGTCCGTGAACTACAGAGCCACATGGAAGGCCCATACCCAAAGCATCTCCACTGTGGGAGAGTTCTGCTGCCACTGGAATAGCCTTTGCAAACCCAGGTTCACATCTGCTGTCTTTTAAAGGTTTGCAAAGCACTTTACTACAGTGGGGTACGTACTATTTTAGAGAAGAGGAAACTTCAAAGAATTGACTTGTATAGTTATACAATTAGCAGTGTCGAACCAGGACTTGGGAACCCAGGTAGTTCCTGAATCCAGGTTTCAGACTGCCAAGAAGTCAGATGTGGCAGCGGACAGAGCACCTGATCTGGTGTCAGAAGACCTCAGACACTTATTAGCTGGGCCAGCCATTTGACGCTCTTTCCGCCTTATTTTCTCGTCTGTAAAATGGGGACAATATTAGCATCTACCTCCCAGAGCTGTTGTCAGGATAAAATGAATTAACATATGTAAAGTGGGGTGTTAGATAGAGAGTGCTGGGTGTGGAATCAGGAAGATCTGAATTCAAATCCAGCTTCAGACACTAACTAGCTGTGTGATCTTGGGCAAGTCACTTAACCCTGTTTGCCTTAGTTTCCTTATCTGTAAAATGAGTTGGAGAAGGAAATGGTAAACCATTCCAGTATCTTTGCTAAGAAAACCTCCAAATGGAGTCACAAAATATCAGACATGAATGAAAAATGATTGAACAAACAACAACATGTAAAGTGCTCTGCACACCTCAAGATATATGTCCTATCAGGGTAACAGAACTCCACTGTCTTTTGCACATTATGCCCAAATGTACCCTGCCAGTGATCTGGGATTCAAATCACATTTGGCACTGGAGAAGTCTTTAGGTCTCACTTAATACAATTCTCTTTATTTAAATTTAAAAAAAAATTATTATGATGAACTTGAGAAATATCACCAAACATGACCATTTCTCCATAAATCATCTCTGGTATGAATAGCTGGTTGTTTTTGCAGATGAGAAAACTGAATGGCAGCGGTAACAGGATTTTTGCCTGTAGTCAAATGAGTAGCAAGCCTCATAGCGGGGATGTGAATCTGCCCTCTGGACTCAAGTCCATAGCTCTCTGACTAGGGCTCAGTGGTTCTCAACCTTCCTAATGCTGTGATCCTTTAATACTTATATGTGGGCATATCTGCATGTGGTTGGACCCGCCTGGAGATGGATAGAGGAGCAGTGTCTTGGTAACTAAGACCATCAGAAATATGTGTTTTCCCGTGGTCTTAGGCGACCCCCAAAGGGGTTGCGACCCACAGGTTGAGAACTGCTGGACTAGGCTATCTCTATGAAACTCAAGGTATTTCTCTACAGTACACTACACTGGCCTTTCAGGAATTTATTAGATTTGGGTCGTATTCTCAGGTTTTCCACTGACTCTATCTAACTGGACAAAACGCTTACCCCTTTTGCCTTGAGGATTCTCCTCTGTACCAGGCAAATCTCTTGTTAAAACTGTGGTGTGTGATGACATGATATGTTCATAATGACTGATGAAAATGTTATTATAATAATATGAAGCTGCATATAAGCAAAATGACTTCTGTGTGATTTGTTTGGTTAGTTTTCAGTACTTGATGAAATGTCCAAAATACTGACCTGGCATAAAAAAATTATTTGCATTTATTCATGCCAGAGCAACAGCTCCTGTACTACAGCCTGATTTCTCTCCAGGGATTACATGAGAAACCAAATACACTGCTGTGATTCAATAGATCCATTTTCTGAACTGGGGTGATCCATTTTACATTTGACCAAGCTTCATTTTTTTCCCCTTTCTTTGCTCTTGGAAATTTCCGTCTGTTATTTGCAAACTGTGTTAACCATTTACCAGATAATGAAAACATGAAACACAACAATGATTTTGTCATTTTAATCTCAACTATTAAACACTGAAAATGGGTGAGGAAGAGGAGGGGGGAGGGCAATCCATAGCACTTCCCCAAACTCCCCACCCTTGCTGAAATGTCACGGGGAAGACACCTTGGGATAACATGATTAAAAACACAAATGTGACTATAGAGATGAATTAGGCAAAGTTGTTCCTGGGTGCCTTAAAGGGACAAGGTGTGTGAAGTTCTAGAGATGCTACTAATTTTTAGCATGTGAATACTGCTGCATAAAAAGTTGATGTTTTAATGGCACCAGACACAATTTTTTTCAATGATTAGTGAGGTATACGTGTTTATAGGAGTGTGAAAAGTCAGTATAATTGGAAATAGTCAAAATGATGTGTACTGTGTAATGTGCCCAGACAGACATTACTCTCTGTTCTCAGTTAATAACTTTATAGACCAGTCATTATGATGTTACACCCCAATATTTTTGGCAAGAATGTGAAACAGAAAGCTCAGTTAGGAAAAGTCTTTATTAATAGATGATGTTCTACTGCACCTGTGTCTAGAGATATTTAAAGATTTTATTTTGGACTTAGGATCTGACATCATGTTTTTAATGCCCTCCCTCCCCCAGCTTCCCTTTTTAAGTGCCTACCCACCCTCTAAAGCTCAATTCAAATGGGCTTTGAAAGGGGAAGCCCACTTCCTCCAAGAAATCTTCCCTATTCCCCAGATTGGCAATGGCCCTACTCTCTGGACCCTTTATAGAACTTCTTTTGTTATTCTCTCTCTCTCTCTCTCTTTCCCCTGGGATCAAGTGACTTGCCCAGGGTCACACAACTAATAAGGTATCTCAGGCTACATTTGAACTCAGCTCCTCCTGACTCCAAGACCAGTGCTTTATCCACTATGCCATCTAGCTTGCTCCACTTTTGTTATTTTCTCAAATACATTTATACTGTAATATATTGTGTTAATCCAATTTTCTGTAAGCTCCATAAGGGCAAGGGCTGTGTCCTAAGTAAACTTTTTATCTCCCTGAGCACCTACACCTACATGTATGTGTCAAGAATAAGGTAGAAATTAAACAGATTCACAATTATTTAGATTTTTGTTTAACAGCCTTGAATCTGTTTTCCTGTCTCTAGTTTCATGGACTTTCCAGCACACTTCATCATTCATTAGTCAAAGAAAGAGTGAAAACTTAAGTCATTTGTCGTCCGGAGTGGGTTTTTTTGGAGGACAGCGGTGGTTGTTTTTAAATTGTAATAAACAATATATTGCTGTGCAGCTGTGTAAAATGACTAAAACTTGATCTGGGCTCAGGTCTTCCTAGGGTATTCTTGCTAAAACATAAACAAGCCAAAAGTTTAATCCAACTTAGCCAGCTGCCTTTTCAGAGGAACTTAAAACTCCTACACACACATATATCACAGGGTCATGGATCTAAGACCCAGGACATATCTAGTCTAAATCCCTGCCTTTTATATGTGAGGAACCTATTGAGGTTAAGTGACTTGCTCAATGTCACAGAGGTAGGAAGTTGAAGAGCTGGCATTTAAACTTGGATATTACGGCTTAAAGTTATGATGTTCCCAAATTTTGAACCACAGCTTATTTAGAGAAAGAGGCAATGTGGTAAAATACAAGGAGTGCTGAACTTGGAGGGAAGCGACCTAGATTTGATTTCTGTCTCCTTTACTTACTATCTGTTTGACCCTATAAGCGGGCCCCTTCATATCTCTCAGCCTTCATTTCCTCATTTGTGAAATATAGGTAGCAATAATCCTTGCAGGCACAGTAGATAGAATGCTTGGTATAGAGTCAGAGAAAGGAGTCTTCCTGACTTCAAATCCAGCCTTAGATACTTATTAGCTATGTAAGCGTGGAAAGTCACTTAACTCTGTTTGCCTCAGTTTCCTCAACTGTAAAATGAGCTGGAGAAGGAAATGGTAAACCATTCCAGTAACCATTTCCCACCAAGAAAACCCCAAATGGGATCAGGAAGAGCTGGACACAACTGAAAGAACAAGACTTGTAATGCAGATTTCACTAGATTATTGAGAGGGTGGTAGGGGGGAATTTGAAACCCTTAAAGTCTGTGGGGAAATGCGAGTTATTATTATAAATATTCAGTGCATGAAAATATGTTCAGTAACATTTATTTTCCATGGGCCACAAAGATCACTAGAAGCTTCTGTATTATATTCTCCCATTGTATTCAGTATGATTGGAAAGTAGGATTTCATTCTACTCCCCCGAACCTGCATATACACTTAAAATCAACACTTCATGGACTAAATCGGTAATTGCCACTTTTAGAAAAACTGGTGGAAGTTTCTCTTACTGGTGGAAGTTATAACAAGGGAAACGATTATTCCACTGTCTTGCTTACAGGGAAATGCATAACTTGGTCATGAAATCTTGCAATGGAACTAGAGACATTATTTAACATTAGCTTAAAGAAAAACAAGTGCTAACAGGATTTTCTATAGGAAAGGGAGGGAGAAAAACCTAAAATTTGTTGTCATATTTGAAGGGTAAAAAGAACTTTTCCATGTCTGAAAGTTCTTAGAGGATTATTTCCCATCTGTCAATTTTTTTTTGGTGGGTGGGGGAAAGCAAGGGACAGGGGAGGTAGAAACCTTTCATTTCACTGATATAGGGCATTCTCAGTGAAAAAGCTCCTTTTACCAGTGTAAATTAGGAACTGTTAACAACTTATAGATAAATCTTGGAGAATTCTGTAGGACACTAGGAGGTTGTGACTTGACTAGGACCTGTATATATCATGGAGGTGACTTGAACCTAGGCCTTTATGGCTCCGCTTGCCTCCCTCCCCTTTCACCTACACTAATCTTAAATTAAATGAAATTCTAACATGCTGTTAGTTATGGGCACAAATGGTAAGGAATTTGATCATGTGTTCCTTCACAAAATAGAAGTCATGTAAACCAAATGGGATGACCAGACTATGTCATCTTCAGCCCCATGACCCATAAAGAACTCCTGGGCTAACACACACACACACACACACACACGAGTGACATGCAAACAACCCAAAGAATGACTCAGAAAGACCTCTTTGCTACTTTTCCCCATTTCTAAGCCCATCCCAAACACATCGTACCTGCCATTTTGTCCAAGTTCTCTCTCTGAAAGTCTATGTTCCTTAGTTCTTCAGTACTGGTGTACTTCATAACAGAGTTGATGGATGACAGGGTGCTAATGAGCTGTGAGTTCAGTGAGCCAATCTGAGAATGAGGCTCCCCAAAAGCCTCTGCCAGTTCACTATAGTTTTCAGCCAATAGTGTCTGTTGTTCTGCCAAAAGCTTCTGGACAAGTTCGATGTAGTGATCTAAGCCAGTCATTATTTCAGAAGGAGCCTGGTTTGGGGAACCTTCCACCAATTCATTCACAGGTTCATCTCCAACACCTACGCTCCTTCTGCTGGCTGCCAACCCCACAGTCAACTGTGGGGGTCCACAGGCCATATTCCTCAATTTAAGACCCACCAGGTAGTTCTCATTAATGTTTATTTGTCCCACTCCTGAATCTTTGGTCTTCACAGCAGATGGCTTGTCAAACCCAGAATCGCTGGAAAGCAAAGTCCCAACCCCAATGGAACGAGTCTTGGTGGAAGTGTTGACATCCTTGACCCTGCCCTCCCCAACTGCCACAGTTCGCACATCCACAGTCCTAGTATTAGTCTGTTTGTCAAAAGTGCTTAGGAAAGTGTTAGTGCTGGAGTCCACCAGAGATGTGACCTCTGTGTTGGTGAACTGGTTTACCTGTTCCAATACTGTAGTGGTATGCTGGTTCAGGGTTTGAGGAACAGCCATGACAGAGGAGTCCACCAGGAAAAGTGACTCTGTATTCATGCTCCGGGAATCATACTCCTTTGGAGAGCAAACAGTCACATTGATAGAACAGTCTCCACAACCTACAGACCGCACTTCTCTGATATCCAACTGTGCCTTGCAAGGAGTCCGATCCTCCAAAGACTCTTCGGTATTACTGCCTGTTACACAAACGCTAGTTTCCACACCCACACTCTTGTCACACATCTCCACGGACCTTCCAACACATTGGTCACGCGTTTCCATTTGCTCCTTTACAATCCACCAATTCATGGGCAGCTCGGGCCCAACAATCTTACTCTCCCAATCAGGCTTGCAGGAGACGCCTATGCTACACGTCAGTAGCTGAGTCCCCACACAGGCATCTATCATGCCCACATGACTACCAACCATTTGGTCTCTTGTCTGTACCACTGCCTCCACCATCCTGCTGAGGACAAGCGGCTGGACCATGGAGGCTTTGTCCACTTTCTTCCTGGACCCAGCCGCCTGTAACTCTTGTTTTAACTTAGTCATCTCGCGGTCATGGGTAGTCTCCTTGAGTTGAACCTCAAGCCTATAGATTTTCTCTTTCAGAGCCTCTATGGTCTGCTGCTGCAGCTCTATTTCCTTATCGGCTTCAGTGGTGACACCAAGCATTGCTTCTGTTACCCCAACTCCAGAGTCCCTGGTCTCTGTCTCTGTCCCCACAGCAGCTTCCCTGCATGCTCTGGAGGACCTGTGATACAGGACAACATCATCCATGTTATCATCAGCACCCACAGCCACGGACCTGCACTCCTTGGATGGACACTCCCCATTCTCTCTTATCTCTGGGGAGGTCTCGTAGCTACTGTCCTGGATCTTCTTCTCCAAGGCTTGCATCTCCGCGGTGAGCTGCCGAAACTCCTTTATCCTCTGAGTACTCTGCTCCACACTCTCCATTCCCTCCTCTTCACAGTCTATGTACAGTTCCCCTCCACCTCCTCTCCTGACCCTCGAGAGCTGCGGCAGCTGGGAGGCGTTTCCAGCGCTATAGGATCGCTGCCTCACGCCACAGCCATCATTCTGGGAGGGTGACCTTTGGCTCTTCAACTGGGAGACCAGCTGCCTCTTCTCCTCCTGCAGGACCGAGATCTTGACCTGCAGCACTGGAATGGTCCTCACTTGCTCTTCTAGCTCCTTCAGGCGCTTCAGCGCAATTGCCATTTGTTCTCTGATGTGTTGCAGGTGCAATGGGCTTACATTGGTCACAGGAGTGGAAATCCCAGAGCTCATTGGGCTGTGCCGAAGAGAGCTACCCATAGAAGAGGCAGTTGCACCCGTGGTGTAAATACTGTATTCCCCATTGCCTTGGTACCCATTCTGAAGCTGATGGGCTGCAGGATTGTGATTCCCAGATCCCATAAAGGAGGGGAGTGAGCCTGTGGAGCCCAGACCACTGAAACTGGCCAGTCTGGGTCTCCGAAACTCTCCTGGGGTCGCCTGCATGATGACCTTCTCCTGTTCTAGTCTTCTCCGAGTCTCCATCAGAGTTTTGGTGACATGAAGGTTATGCCTGGGGAGCTGGGGTGAGGGAGGTGGCAGCTGTCTATTTTCTGGGATGGAGAGGAAAGTAGGAGAGACCTCGGAAGGGGCAGGCTGCCTGGTGGCTACTGTGGCTGTTACTTGGCTCCTGGCTGTTAGGAAGGAGGGGCAGTGCTTGTTATCATCACTATTACTAGAGGAGAGTGATTCGGTGGAGGCCCATACACCTAGCTGGCTATGAGTATCCTTGGTTCCCGTGTATAGGGGGACCGGCTTTCGCCTCTTCTGGATGTTAAGTTTTTTGATAGTGTTCCCCTTCTGTATGTCATCTACATACTTGAGGAAATCTAAGTCCAACTGATAACCATAGGGGGTCTCCACAAAATAAGGATCTCTCTGTTCTTTGTCACCGTCTCCATTTAGCACGCTCTCTGATTTTCCTGCAAGAGAGAGAGAAAAAAGTTTTCATTTCTATGTATTTATTGTAATGGTAATGATAAAAAGTGTGCAATTTATAATAGCTTATGTGCAAAAACTAAAACTTCAAAGTTTTTCTAAAGCAATGGAGTATAATAAAAGAGCCCCCAGATTGAGAGTTAGGATTTAATCAGATTTTACCCTCGGCTCTGCCACTCATCAGACATATGCTTCAATTTCTTCCCCTTCAAAACAGTGATTAGGTGATTTCCAAGGCCTCTCTCAATGCTAGTATTCAATGATTCTACAGCCAATGTTTCCCGTGTCATTCAATAAGCTTTTATTAATTGCCTAGAATCTGCCTGTCATTGTGCTAACTGCTCTGGACATAAAAATAGGCAAAAGACTGTCCCTTCAAAGAGCTTATGATCTAATGCTAATGGGGGAAATAAACATGGAACAAATGTATACAAAATCAGCTACGTACAGAATAAACAGGAAATAATTAACAGAGAGAAGGCTCTGGAATTAAGAGGAACTGGAGAAAACTTCCGATAAAAGATGGGATTTTAGTTGAGACTTAAAGGAAGCCAGAGAGGGAGGGAGAACGTTCCAGGCACAAAGCTCAGCCAGAGAAAATGCCCAGAGCCAAGAGATGGAATGTCTTGTTTGTAGAACAGCCAGGAGGCCAGCGTCACTGAAGAGTATGTGTCAGGGAATGAAGGGTAAGAAGCCTGGGCAGATGGTGGGGGATAGGTCATGAAGGGCTTTGAATGCCAAATAGAGTATTTTGTATTTGACCCTGGAGCCACTAGGGAGCCACTGGAGTTTACTGAGTAGGGTAGTGATGTGATCTGGCCTGTGCTTCCCCAATATCACTTTAGTGGCTGAACGGAGGATGGATTAGAGTTCGGAGAGATAGGCAGGCTATTACAATAGTCTAGGTATGAGGCCTAAAGCAGTGGTTCTCAACCTGTGGGTAGCGACCCCTTTGGGGGTCGAACGACCCTTTCACAGGGGTCACAGAGTCGCCTAAGACCATCGGAAAACACGTATTTCCCATGGTCTTAGGAACTGAGATACTGCTCTTTGGGCTCTGGGCGGGTCTGTCCACATGCAGATACACCCACATGTGAGCATTAAAGGGTCACAGCATTAAGAAGGTTGAGAACCACTGCCCTAAAGTGATGGCGGTGGCAACAGGAGGGTAGTAAGTGGTATAGTTGAGAGATGGTGGAAAGGTGAAACTAACAGGTCTTGGCAACAGATTGGATATGGGGATCACAAGGAATCTAGGATGACCCCAGGTGGTGAGTCTCTGAAGGGGAAGGTAGGAAGTGGGGAGGATTTAGAGGGGAAAGAGTTCTGCCTTGTCTTCAACACCCCTATTGCAGTGAGGGTAATTAGGACCAGACATTTCTAAATTTTGCTTTTCCAATGTTTATACTGTGGCAAGGGATTTGTTCTGCAACAGAAGCAGACCATCCTCCTTCAGTCATGTTATCTCCAAATCTCTCAATCAACAGTCAGGATTCTAGGCTGCTCCACCTTGTGAGATTCCAGAGATTCTGGAGCTCAGTTTCCAACTGATTATACCTAGCAATCTGCATGGTATAATGGTAAGACTGATGGATTTGCAGTCAAAGGATGTGAGTTCAAATTCTAGTTCTGTCACTTACCACTGTGTGACCTTGGGGAAGTCACTTGTCCCATTTATGCCTAAATTTCTTCCATTTCCAAAATGAGGGGGGTTGGACTAGAATGATACTTATGATCCTAATTCTACTCTGTAACTGTAAGTTCCTTCATTTCGAGAAGCATCATCTGCTTCCAGCTTTTTGGACTAAAGCAATCAATAAAAACATGGAATATTTCAGTTCCATGGTACATCTGAACAGATGAAGTCAATGAAAATAATGGCAAAACCATGCCCAGACTACTGAGTCAGCCATATGGCATTTAGTAAAAGCTGTTTCTGACTAAACTGAACCAAGACAAACAGCAGACATTTTTTTAAAAAAGAAATTACAGGAACCTCCAAAGTTCAGCCCTACGGATATGGGAACAGTGTATCTGTTCCTGCCAAACATCAACGGGACCCATGTTTGTCTTTTTAAACTATGGACTTTTTCAGGGATGTAAGAAAAGGGGGGAGGGGAGGAAAAGCTCTTTTGGTGCCATGTATCAGAGAAAATGAAAATCAGCTTTAAAAACTAAAGCC
>CM053583.1:276805757-276823572 GCA_028627135.1 Pseudochirops cupreus | reverse complement strand
CACCATTCCTGAGGACCTAAGTTCAAATCCCACCCCAGATATTTGACACTCAATTAACTGTGTGACCTTGGGCAAGTCACTTAACCCTAATTGCTTTGCCTTCCGTCCTCAAAAAACAAAAACAAAAAAAGAAGCTATTAGAGTAAATAACCAGAAAGGTACTGAAGCCCTTCAGAGAGACAGTGTTTCTTATGTTCCAAAGGAAACCCTGCTTATGAAGGCAAAATGATGAAGGGACTTGGTGAAGAAACCCTCCAAGTAAACCTTGTCTTTCTATTGTTTTGAGACATTTATAGTCTCTTTTACCTGGAAGCTCTACCTGTTGCTGGTTAAGCTCTGGAACCTGGCCAATTTCTGTTAAGTAGAGTATCTTATTAGACATAAACACAATGAAGGAAAATTGCTGGGTCAGACCTGGAGAAGGACCTAGTCACGATCTCTTCTCACATCTACAGACTAGACAGTACAACTGCTTTGCCCATTGAACTATTTAAAAGCTGCTGTATTAACTAGGGCCAAATGATGACCAAATGGTGGGAAAGTAAAAAAGAATATGAGACGAATTAAGAAAGATGTGGGATGAATGCTCTTGAGAAGCTAAAGACTCTCTGACCATTAAAATAATTAAGTTAACAAATTAGCATGTCAGAAGGTTGAGCATGGGAGGAAGAGGGAGTGTGAAATGGGAGAGAAAGCCGTCTTAAACAGGTCTAACAGGAAGACTTCCCTGAGGAAGTTGTTGGCATTAAACTCTTTGAAAATCTCCGAGTTTCTTGTGTACCCACGTCTATCACAGAAACGGTGGCTTGATAAGGTGAGCACGGCTCAGTCACTGCAAGGTGATGAACAATGTGGTTATTAGCCTTTACACAAGTCTGGCTTGGTCCTGTGGACCGGACTTTCAATAATGATGCTGTATTTTTAAAAGCTGCTCTGGACCCACCCCCACCCAGCTGATTAAACAGGCCTACCTTTTAAGCTAACTACTAACCCGGACTTCTGCAGTTCTCCAAAACATTTCCCGTAAGGGTAATAATTACATTAAGGAAATAGATTACTATGCCAAAAAATTATAAGAAATTACTGGCTAAAGAGAATACTGTGTCATCAACATGTCTGTGCTAAATATTAGAATAATGGGCTTTTGACGTTAAATCACTTCATCAGAGAGTTGGCCACCAATTAATAAAACCAATTCATGAAACCATCCACTAGGGTGGGACGTATGTGTGTGAGTTTATGTATATGCATATGTATGCATTGTGTATTATGCATGTGTTATGTATGCATGCACACGTGTGTGGTGTGTATATACACACACACACACACACACACAACACACTTTTAAAGCTTACTCCATCACTTGATGAAATACACCAAAATGAAACCAGAAGTCTTTCCAATTCCTTAAGTATAGCTAAATCATAATGAAGTAAACATTTATAAAGTTTCCCATGTCAATGAACCGTTTTTAGCTTTGGTCCCAAATCCCCAGACTTCCTTTCACAAATGATAACGGACATTTCTTTTTTCCCCATGTGTCACATAAATTACAGGCTGTTTCACTCCCCACATCTGTTCCATTATCTCTAGCCTCTCAGATGCCCAAGCAGCACCATATTTGGATTACAGGAATCCATGAGTGACTCCAGGCCTCATACTAGATGATTGGTCTATGGGAGAAGAAGTGTTAGATGGAGAGAGTAACTGCCTAAATTCTATGCACCCTTCAAGGCTCAGCTCTGATCCCATCTCTAAATACTTCACACCAATCCTTTCTCAGGATGCTTCTATCATTTGTAACATCGATTTTGACACTCACGTGGCAAATTAATTATATATATGAATATGTGCACTGTCTTTCAAACTAAATTACAAGCTGCTTGATGGGAGAAACTAGATCTATGTTTCTTCTTTTCTTTTTTAAAAAAATAACATTCACATAACTAGAGGGTTTGAGTCATAAGGAACCCCTCCTCCCACACATTACAGGACACATAGAGAGAAATAATTTATCCAGAATCACACATTAAAAGTTAGTGGAAAATACTCAAGCATTTTGAGTCCCTGTCTACTGCTTTTTCCATTATAAAACTTCATGTCACTGCGTGTGAGTGTTAATCGGATCTGGCAGCTTTAGTGAGCTAACTCGGGAATCTGAGGTGGGAAGGAGACAGAAAACTGTATCTGAACAAATGGCATCTGGTCTCACTCCTCCTCCATTTGCCAGTTCAGTATTTCCATGCACCAGAGTCAACCTGACAAGCAGAATTTGGCTGTTAATCTCTTAGTCTCAGAGAGGCAGCGGTTCTCAAAGGGTGGTCTACAGACCCCTGGGGTTCCCTCAGATCCTCGCACAGGATCCTCAAGATCAAAATTATTTTCATAATAATTTTAAGACATTACTTGCCTAAATACGGACTCCCTTTTCTAACTGAGTATCTGTGAGGCCAGATTTTCTTCATGTACTTCAAACAAAACAACATGACAGCAGGCTGAATGTAAATGCAGATAATAAGAATCCAGTTGTCTTTTATTAAGCTAGAATTTGAACACATTTGGAAAAAATATGTGGAACAAGGCCACTCATATCTCATCGAAATGTGATTTATGTTAACATGTAATGGGTTTGTCATTGTTATTTTAAAAATGAATTCATTAATGCTTTAAATTTACCTGTTTTAATTTCTAATCTGGGGAAATATCATTAGATATAATCAGTGTTGTACTTGTAAATGTTTATTTAACAACTGGCTCACCAAAGGGGGGAAAAGTGCACATGAAATATTTTACATATCAATGAACATTTTCCATCATAATTTTCTTATGTCTAAACAATAAATCAAGTCCTGATTTATAGCATTTGCCAATTTTTGAGTTATAAATGCTTACACTGAAAATTTAACAACTGGCTCCCAAGCTGGTTCAAGCTAACTCCAATATACCATTCAATATAACTTGCATAAACAATAGTGGTTTTGGGGGTGGGGGGTTCTCAATAATTTTTGAGAGAGTAAAGGGGTTCTGGGACCAAAAAGTCTGAGAGTTGCTGCTTTAAGATATCTAATTAACATTGAGAACTTCAAAAGAAACTTGAGGCAAATAGTGGTTACATAATTTGCCCAGGGTCACATAGCTAGTTAGGTGTCTGAAGCTGGTTACGACTGACTCCAAGCCCAGAGCTCCATCCACTTTTGGCCACCTAGCTGCCTCTCATTTCTGTTAAGTGTAAGCACCATCCTTCCATCCTTCTCCCTCCCCATATAGTTGACAAATCTTGTCTGTATACAGATACAGCATCTATCCCCTTCTCTCTATTTATATGGCTTAATTCAGATCCTTATCATTTTTTGCCTGGACCATTTCAACAGCCTCCTAATTGGTTTCCTGACCTCAAATCTTGCTTGCTCTACTCAAATCCATCCTCCACATAACAATCAGAGTGATATTCCAAAAGTGCAGGTCTGACCATGTTAAACACCACCCCCCCAATAAATCAACGGCTCTTGGTTCCTTCCATAAACTCCTTCACTTGCTTTTCAAACTTTTCACAATCCAGCACCAACCTACATTTCCAACCTTAAAATACCCTAACCCTCTTCTCACCCTCTATAGTACCAGGCTTCTCTCTCATACAACATTCTACCTCCAGGATCTGGGTCTTGGTGTTGGTTGTCCCCTGTGGATGAAAAATATATTCCTCCCTCGCCACTACTGTCCTTCAATATTCTGCTCAAGCACCATTCTCTGTGTAAAACCCTTTCTGATCTCCAAAGCTTCTAGTGCTCCCATCTTGTGTGTGTATGTATGTGTGTGTATACATACTTGTGTACATATTTACATAATTTTGTATATATTTATATATGTGCATGTTATCTCCAAAGGTAGAATGTCAGCTACTTGAAGGCAAGGGCTTTGTCTCTGTATCTCTAGAGCAGTGGTTCTCAACCTTCCTAATGCTGTGACCCTATAATACTCGTATCTGGGCATATCTGCATGTGGGTGGACCTGCCTGGAGATGGACAGAGGAGCCGTGTCTTGGTTCCTAAGACCATCGGAAATATGTGTTTTCCAATGGTCTTATGCGACCCCTGTGACCCCTGTGAAAGGGTTGTTCAACCCCCAAAGGGTTGCGACCCACAGGTTGAGAACTGCTGCTCTAGATCTTAGCACAGAGAGGCTTCTAAATAACAGCTTGTTATCTAATTTAGAGGATGGGTCACTATGTGGAGTAGGGATATATTTGAAAAGGAAGGTGATATAAAAGGCTTAAAAAAAGACTAAAAATTTTTTAGAGTAGCAAAAATGAATGACTCAGCCCCTCTGATGTACATTATTCTTGGAGAACTGTACTTTGTGTTTGGTGTTTCCATGGCAACACTGGTGTTTCTTTTAGACTTAATTTTGAAATGCTTATACCAGCTGTGGATAAAGTAGGTCTTTTATGTCTTCACTGGCAACTAAAAACTGGGCCTGAACTTAGCCTAACACTTACTTTCTGTGTAAATTTGTTCAAGACACTCCAATGCTCTGAAACTCAGTTTCCTCAAGTCTAAACTATTTTGTACCTATCTACCTTGCAATTTACCTCTGGGGCAACTAGGTGGAGAAGTGGATAGAGTGCTTGACTTGGGAGTCAGGGAGACCTGAATTCAAATCCAGTCTCAGTGTGGCTAGGTGGCCCAGTGAGTAGAGCAATGACCCTAGAATCAAGAGGACTTGAGTTCAAATCCAGCCTCAGACACTTAACACTAGCTGTGTGACCTTGGGCAAATCACTTAACCCCAACTGCTCTGCATTATCCCCTCCAAAAAGCAAACTAATAATAATAATAATAATAATAATAATTAATAATAATAATGATCCAGTCTCAAATACTTACTAGCCATATTATATAGACCTGGGCATTTAACCTCTATTTATCTCAGTTTCTTTCTCTGTAAAATAGGAATAATAACATCCACTCCCAAGGCTGTTTCAAGGATCAAATATTTGTAAATAATATTTGTAAAGTGCCTGGCACACAATATATATACACACAGACACACATACACAGAGACACATACACACTTGTCTCCCCTATTAGAAGGCAAATTGCTTGAGAGTAGAGATTTGTTTCACTTTTTTATATTTTTATCCCCATGAATTAACACAGTGGCACATAGGAGGAAGCTAATAGATGCCTGTGGAATAGCTATAGATCCTTGATTACAGAGGGGCTTCTTTGAAAGAAATCCCAACCAGAGTAATCACACCTACCCATAGAATCACAGACCCTTGAAATGAAAGGGACCTCATCTGATCAAATTTGTAACTTGGAAGGAAGCTTCTCCTATAATATCCCAAAGAAGGGGTTGCCAGCATCTGCTTGAGGCATTGCAGCCATGGCAAGCAAGTTCCCCAGTGCTCCAACATTCCCCTTATTCCCTGCAGAACTGCCCTAATGACCTCACTCTATTAAGTGCCTACTATGTGCCAGATGCCAAGGCAAAAACGTAATTCCCTGACCTCCAGAAGCCCATTTGCTTTTAAGGGAGACATACAGATGTCTGTACATATAAGCATACATAAAATATGTTTTAAAATACAGTGATTTAATTCTTTAATAGGCAGATGGAATTTTGGCTCTAATTCTTACTATTAAGGAAAAATAATAGAAATTGCAGCATGCTTTCAGATATAAAAACGGCCTTCTGCACAACTGAATAAAAAATTATTGGAATTACACAGTTATCCCTTCCACATCACAATTTTCCCCATCATGGTTTCACTATTATCGCAAGTTGCCATAGGAAATTAAGTGGGAATTTTGGGAGAATTTTGCAGAAGCTGTAGATAACACAAGAAGGCCAGCAGATAACACAGAACCTATGACCAAATAATTAACCCAAATTTTACAGTAAGGTATTGTAAACACCCCATAAATCAAAGGGCTGCACTTGAGGACTAGAGGGCCACATATGGCCTCTAAGCTGCAGGTTCCCCACACCTGGATTAGAACTATCCATTACAAAAGAAAAATAGAAAAAGGCATATTTAATCACTGCAGCAGAAGGAGGGGAATGATACTGCATAATGACATGATTCAGATACTGACAGTAAGTCACACTTACTGCCTGTGGAATGTTGGGCAATTCTCCTTCCTTCTCAGGGCCTCAGTTTCCTCACCCATAAAATTAGTGGGTCACCTAGATTCCTTTCATGGTTATAACTGTATGATGTACAACACCTTATAAACATTTATGATATGTCTTCACTTAACATGTAATCATGTTCTCATAACTGAGAGCATAATACAGTGAAAAGGACAGGCTGTAGCATCAGAAAAGATCTGGATTTGAATCCCAGGTCCAATAGTTACTTGCATCCTTACTCTCTTGTATGATATCATCTCACCACTACCACCATAATAATAATAGCTAATCTAGTATTTTCATAACAGCTAATATTAATATTTAAAGACTTGCAAAGTATTTTACAAATTTTATCTCATTTGATCCTTGTAGTAGCTCTAGTAGAGGTATTATAATGCTCATTTTACATATGAGGAAACTAAGGCAGAAAGAAGCTAAGTGACTTGCTAGGGTCACACAGCTAGCCAGTGAGTGTCTGAATCTGGATCTGTACTCAAGTCTTCCTGACTCCAGCTGCACTACTCGATCCACTGAACCACCTACCACACCACTGGTTAGTTACCAATCTTCCTATTACGATATGACAGTCCTCTAGAGCTGCTGACCCCAGAATTTAACTTCCCTTCTTTATTTTTATTGCTAATACAAAGGTTTGAAATTTTAGAAGCCATTCTGAAGACAGGGAATTAAGAAAAAATGGATATGATTTGATATCAAATAGGTATTATGAATCAAAGATTTCCAAAGGGGCAAGGGGAGACATACTTTCACAAAGTATGTCTTTTGTATACTAAGAAAATACTTTCATATATATTCTTCATCTAGAAAAATGACAGCTACAGAGGCCCTGTGGTTTGTATCATGGTCTGTCACTCTGTATTTAAAGCCAGCTACAAGCAGAGGCAACTAGTTACCGAGGCTACACCTAACCTGAAACATTTTACATCTAGGTAGATGTTCATCACTTGAGTATTCTCCAGTATTTTGCAAAGCCCATTGCCTTATCAGAATAAATTATTTTAGAAATAACATCCAAATCATAACACACAAGTTTTGTGTGACCATGAAAGATGTTTTTCAAAATTAATTAGAAAAATGTACAACTGTAGCTTTAACAAAGGGGAGGAAATGTGTCACCTCAAAGGGTAACTTTCTGAAAAAACTGCAATGACTCAAATCTGACACGAAGAATGAAAGAGCTTTTCCAATAATCCATTGGAGGCTTTTAAAAAGAGATTGAGCTATCTAGAGAACATAGTGCATTCTAAATACCTTTTCCATTTAAATAGAAAAAGAAAAAAAAAAGAAAATGCCTTAAAAAAATTCACTTTAAAAAATAAATGTAAACAGTGACTGTCAAAAATGTACCTAGACAGTTTAACCATGGCAGCTAATTCGAGAACTCGGCTAAGCCATCACTGGCCTGTCTGTATGGCTGGCGGTAGCCCCGGTGCCCCCAAACAATAACATCTTTATGTTCAAGTGGTAGCTCCAATTGAAATTTCCAATGTACAAAAAACAGAAAAAGAAAACAAGAAATTGGGTGTTCCTTTCCAGGCTACTATAAAAATAAACATTTTGTTGGTTCCATCACACATACACACACACACACACACACACACACACACACACACACACACACACTCACTCACTCTCTCTCTCTTCAGTTTGCACTTGCCCAGCTCCAACGCCAGTTCAGTGTTCCCCTCCCCTGTTATTCAGTACTTGGCATTCTTACTTACCCAAACCCAAAATGAAATAACACGATTTTCAGTCAGCAGGAAGTTGAGTCCTAAGCATGCTTCCTCAGCGGTGTGCTAGGGAATGCACACCAGCTCCGGACACATCAGCAGGCCGAGTGCCTGGGAGCTGCCTCAGAGAATTTATTTATACTCATTTGGAATTTCCTGATGGTGCCAGAGCCGGAGCCTGTCAGCCACTGGTGTTTCATTGTGGTGCTTTTCAATGTCAGTGCAATAGCCACAGTCACCAGTGAACCAAGTTTCTTGTGAGGAGTTCAACTCTGCAGCTAAAGTATGCGCAATAGAACAAACCATCCCTTACCAAATTCTTTTAGGGGATGTGAAAAAAAGAAAAGGTACACTTTTAAAAAACAGTAGCAGTAAATCCTGTGGATAAAGCCTATTATTGACAAGGAAATGTGAACAGAAAGTCAGCAGCTGTTTCCTTAGTCTTCCCTATCCCTTTTTTCCCTTTCCCTACTCCCTGCCTGGAGTACACAGAAGGGCTCATTGATATAATTTAGACCTTAGTCTATACTAGGCTGCCCGTGAAGGAAATGATTCAGGTTTAAGCTATACCGAATGTGGGTGGGTTGGTGGCTTATTTTCCCTGGGTTACTCTTTTTTATTCAACATGTAATTTAAAGGCTAAAAACATTCAATGTTTATAACCTACAGACCCATTTTTTTAGGGGCGTGGGGACGGGGGTAGAAGGGTTATACAGGGAGGAAATAGCCAAGCAATATGTCCAAACTAGATCCTATGTTTCTCGGCTTCCAAAACTCCAAAAACTTGGTTTCCCAGTAATAATAACAATTTAAAAAACCTTTTAGCAAAGCCTTACTGCTTTTTTTTTAACTAACTGCAGTGTGTTTGAAGGTCAGTTAAATTGCATGCTCAGACCTTGTGATGACCTATATTTTTTAATCACCTTAGATAAAGAGGCTCATGTTTTTAGCCCTGCATTCACCTTTGCCTAAAATGCATGCAGTGAGCAAAAACACTCAATTGTCTCACTGGGCAAAACAAGCAAAGCTTGTTTAGATCAGAGATTATGTTTATGGATGATTATAAATGAGGTCCTTGTAAACTCACGCCACATCATTCCTATCACCTTTCCCAAAGAAATACCTGGGAATTTTATAAGACTCTACTGGATCAATTATTTCTAGAAGTTCACCTATATGTGCTGTGCACAAAGCAAAAAGCCATTTCATTTCTAATCCTTGCAGAATCTGGAGATCTAAGGGTATGTCCCATTTTGTGTGACAAGAAGAGGTCAGAAACTCCTACTTGGACAAGGGCATACATTTGGAGTTGTTTTTTGCCCCTAGCATGAGCTGAGTCATTTAACACATTCTCATCTACTGACTATAGCCAGACATATACTTTGCTAGATGCTTGGCCAGAGTTAAGAGTGAGAGCAATCTATCAACATACAGATTCCCCATTAAGAAGCAAAAAGGAGTCATGCTGGTCTACTAGACAGTGAACCAGACTGGGAGTCTGGAAGACCTTGGTGTTGGCACATACTGCAGGCAAGTCACTTCACTCAGTGTCACAGCTCAAAGACAAGCTGCTGATTTCTGTCTGCAGAAGGTGGTGCAATAGATAGAACCCATAGTCAGGAAAACTCATCTTCCTTAGTTCAAATCTAGCCTCAGACACTTACTAGCAGAACATGTCACTTAAATCTGTTTACCTCAGTTGCCTCATCTGTAAAATGAGCTAGAGAAGAAAATGGCAAACCACTCCAGTATGTCTGCCAAGAAAACCCAAATGAGGTCATGAAGAGTTGGACAAGATGGACAGAACTGAACAACAATGAATCTGTGGAAGGAGTTTATGCTCCAGGAATTCTCTACATTGTAGAAACCACAGATCTGGAATAAACAGATATGAAGCAGAAAAGGAGCAAACCCAGGTGGTTCTAAGTGATGAGACTGAGTGGATCAAGAAGGGTTTTTTGTGACCATCTCCTCCTAACTTCCCCATTTTACAACTGAGGGAACTTGGGTATGGAGGGGCTTCCATGAATACTCCAAACCCATTTTATAGTTGACCCAAGGTCATAGGGCAAAGGTGGAATTAGGATACAGGTGCTGAGTCCAAAACCAAAACTTGATTACGTCAGCAGTTCTCAAATGTTTTGGTCCCAAGAACACCTTATAACTCTTAAAAATTGAGGGACCCAGAGATCTTTGCTTTTTGTGGATTAAATCTAGCAATATTTACCTAAGTAGAAATTATAAGGGATAAAATTTTAAAATATGACCTGTTAACATGAATATTTTTACTAAAATTTTTCTTTTCCAAAACAAAAAAAATCGATCAGAAGGGTGACATTATTTTACTTTTGGGGGGAGAGTGATACACATTTCTTTTAATAGAAGGCAGTTGGAATCTCCTATCTGCTTCTGCATTCAATCTGTTGAGATACGGTGTTTTGCTTAAAGCATATGAAGAAAATACAGCCTCACAGTTACGTTGTTGGAAAAGGGAAGACTGTTTTAATAGGCAAATAACATCCCAGTATTATTGTGGAAAAGAGTTTTGACCTTGTCAAAGAGTCTCTGGGACTACAAAGGTTCTGCAGACTACACTGAAAATTGCTTGATTACACTAACCAATTGAGCAGATGGGCTCAGACACAAAGAACAGAGTGCTTAAAAGACAGCATGAAGAATCAGAAACTTTGAACTAATTGATGAAGCAATATTTCAATTATGAGGTCTTCCCAATTTCAGACCACTTCCCATATTAGCATTTTCATCAGGTAAAAGGCCTGCGTCCAACCTTTACTTTTTTAAAAAAAAATTTTTATTTATTTACTTTTAGTTTACAGCATTCAGTTCCACAGTCCCTTAAAGTTCCAAATTTTCTTCCCCTCCCTCTTCTCCCCCCTAACCCTCATGGCGGCATATAATCAAATATAGGTTCTACAAGTACCTTCACATCAAACATCAGTCAAGTTGTAAGGAATAACCTTTGCTTTTAACAGACAAATTATCTTTTCTCTCTGATTTTGGAAAGAATTTAAATTCAAAGCATTACTTTCAAACTTGGCAGCATCAAAGGTGGTTTTGTTAAAAAAGAAGAAAAAAGCTGTGAAATTGTCAATATTATATCCAAATGTGGTCTCTGATAAAACTGGTTTCAGTCTGATTTAAAACTTTGTGAACTATATATAAAAGCAAATGCTGATACCCTGATGGAGACTTGAACTTAGACTACAACAAATAAAGTTTGATGTTCACTGGTGCCTTTTTTGTTCAAAATATTTAAGTGCACAACAGAAAATTATATACCTAGAAAAGATCAAAAGAATAGTAAGGTGGAGTCCCATGTGGAGAAGCCCTAGGGGAAAAGTCTCTTTAAAGGCTCGGTAGAAGATAAGAAATGAAAAATAACAGTATCAGTTAAAAGACAAAACAAACCAATTAAGCATTCTCTTTTAAAAATATTATTAAGAAACATTTTTGTCTTTATGGGATGAAAGAGCTTTTTAAAATTAGTGGTGAGACCCTGCAGATGAACAAACGTGACCAGAAAAAAAAAAAGAAAAAGAAAATGTCAAGGTCGGAGAAATTGTGGAGAGTCAGGCATACTTTCTGATGGAACTGTGAACTGGTCCAACCATCTGGAAAAGCAATTTGGAACTGCAAAAAAAGTAACTAAACTGGTTCTTCTCTTTGAACCAATGATCCCACTAGTGAGCATTTGCTAAAAGGAGGACAAAGAGACAAAGGTCTGATATATACCAAAATATGTGTAGCAGCACCTTTTGTGGGTGTATATAAAGTGGGTGTCCCTTTCATTGGAAAAGGGCTAAGTAGATAACATAGTAAAATGCTAATGATTAGCAACAAATGATAAAGATGAGGGATTCATACAAGATTTATATGAACTGATGCAATGTGAACCAGGTAGAACTAGAATCAATCACTAAAAGGAAGTTAACTGAATAACCAATTAATTTACAACGTTCTGGAGAACAATCAAACCTACCTCCCTCCTCATATCAGAGATGGAGAAGGCAGAAAATGGCCCACACCAACAATGGGTTTTGATGAACTATTTTTCTTTGTTATAAAGCCGGAGTTCAATTCAGGGGCAGGAGTGGGATGTTGATGGATGGTTATGTATCCAGAAATAACTATGATGTAAGAATAAAATGGATCGATAACTTTTCTTTTTTTAGTGAGGAATGTTTTTGTAAAATAGTTTGCATTTCATCATTTCATCAAAAAAAATCACCATATGTAAATGATGGGCAACACCTGTGTGTTAACAATACTTATTAGGAAGGGAGGTATACTTAAGAGGATGATGGAAAACCACTCCCTTCTGATTGGAAAATGAGAGTCACAACTTTATAATCTTTCCTGAAGAAAGAAAACAACTCCCCCATCCCCTAATCTCAAAAGCAAACCCACTCACCAACAACTAAACTTGTTCTATTGTCCTAACTCTGTCTCACTGGAAATACTGTTCACCCATGTTCACAATGTTGGCATTACTCTTCTCCCATTTCTCTTACATCAAATGCTAGGCCCTTTTGACTTTCTACTACTTTATCAATAACATTCTTCCCCGCCTCTTCCATGCCAATTGCTACCAGCACAGTACAAGCCTGCATTAGTACTAACCTGAATTGTTCCAGTGGCCTTCTAACCTCTTTTCTGCCTCTGCTTTTCCCTTCTTTGACTTTCCCCAGACCCAATCACCCACCATGTTTCACAGTGTTCAAAAAACAAGAAGCCTAAAAGCAAATTTTAAACCTAATTAGTTGATGGATTAGTCAAGAAAGTCACTAGACTTTCCTAAAGAAGTTGCTGAAAAATTAGTAGAATCTCCTGAAAGGGTTTTTGATGCCACATTATCCTGGAAGAATATGACTCTGACACAAGAATTCAGGATAGGTTACAAAGAAAATCAATTTTTAGAAATTAAGTTGTGATAATAACAGTTCCAGGACAAATGACAGTGACATGAACTATATACTTAGGTATGTCTTTAAAAGCTTGTAAAGTGGTATCTTTTCTATCTAGGGAAAAAAACCCCATTCAACCCTCCACAGAGTTCTCTTTTAATATTTAAATTTAGCTTTTTCCAGTTTTTTTTAAAAAATAAAATATCCTAACAAAAAGTTCAAAGCATACTTATTTCTAGAAATATAAAGAATGAATGATGTGAACTATACTTAGGTATGTCTTTAAAAAGCTTGCAAAATGGTATCTTTCTATCTGTGGGAAAAAAACACAACTGCCCTACCTATTACAGAGTTCTCTTTTAACATAAAAAAAACATACCATAACCAAAAAAAAAGTTTAAAGCACATTTATTTCTAGAAATATAAAGAATGAACATAGCAAAAATCATGACCATGGACAAATAGAACCTAGGAGTTATGCCTTAGTCAGTTAGTTAGGAGAGATGGGATGCTAAAACATCTAAATCCAATTTTTCTGTGCTTTATAGAATCAAAAGCACAGAAAAGCATACCAGTAGGATATTTTACCTGTTTTATTTACTTGGGCTGGTGCTTGGAGTATGAAGGTGTAAAGATAGGCAACAGTGACCAAATTTGGAGGGAGGGGTAGAAAGCTGACGGTCACAAGTATGAATAAAGGTCCAGTTTTGTTTCATGTGTCATGGCTTAATATCCACACACTCCCTCCCATGTATTGCCCAAGAGGTCTGACAAAGAATGAGGTAGATCAGAAAGACCAGCCCAACAAGTGCTCCTAGATTTTCTTTTCTATTGGGTGTATACAAAGCATCAGGTATTAGCAGAAGAAAAAAAAAATCCCTCTCCACCTCTCACGCCCAGCCTGATGGGAACAAGTACCAATATTGCTGAATGTTATTAACTGCACTGGATTTCAAGGCAGTCTATCTGGTAGTGAACATCTCAGAGAAGGGAAGAGTTCTGTTTATCAAAGGAGGTTCCAAACAATAGAATCAGGAGACAGGTATCAGCTAGAGAAGATAGAGGGTGCTATGGATGAGGTCACTTGTAGGACCTGTCAGGCAGGTTCTCCTAATCTGTCTGACCATACTTTCCCAGTCTCCTTCACTGGTTCATTGTCCTCTCCCCATTCCTTAAGTGTGGTATCCTTCTAGGTCTTTTTCTCTTCTCTCTCTACATTCTCTTGAATGCTCATCTCACCTGCTGCCATAGATTTTAAGTATTACCCCTATAAAGAGGATTCCCACATCTATCTCTCCAGTCCCAAACTTTCCCACCCAGTAGACCTTTAAACCTCCACGTCCCTCCCAACAGCACCTCAAATTCAACCTGCTGGGAATCAGACTCTCTTTTACTTTCATTCATTCCTGGGACATACAAGATCCTCATCTCTACCTCTTAGAATCCCTAACTTCTTTCAAAGCTCTGCTAATGTCATTTTCCCCGACAAAGCCTTCCCTGATCCTCTGAGTTAAATGTGTTTTCTCACCTTCTCAATTTTTTCCCCAAGTATTTTGGATATCTTCCTTGCTCCATCAAACACTATCTGTACTTAGTGGTATCTCTTAATTCTCCCTTTGCCCACTCTATAATGGACTCTTCCTTGAGTATGAACATAATTTTTTAATCTATTTTAAATCTATGCATAGAGAACTCTAGGTTTATAGTCCTTATATACAGTCAGCATGTAAGAAATTTTTGTTGACTTGTTTAATTGGAATAAAATGAATTACTCCTTGTTTTCCAACCCTTAAGAATGCTGGAGTAGAGGGAACAATCCCATCAAAATAACCTTAAAACTGGAAGCAGGGTGAGCTTTTCAAGATTGTTTAGCACACTATAGTTTTGACTTTTGGTTTTACTAAGAGTCAGTCAAGAGTTAGTTAAAAATCCAAGAAATCCAAGTCAGAAGCTAATGACCTTAATAAAGAAATGGACAAAAAAAATAAGATGAAGTGTGTGTTCCTAGCCTATTGAGAATCAAGCTATTGACTAAAGGCAGTTAGGTGGCTCAGTGGATAGAGCCCTGAGCTCAGAGCCAGCCTCAGACACTCGCTAGCCATGACCCTGGGCAAGTCATTTAACTTCTGTTTGCTTTAATTCACTGAAGAAAGAATAGCAAACCACTCTAGTATGTTTGCCAAGAAAACCCCACATGAGGTCATGAAGAGTCTGATTCAGCTGCACAACAACACCAAAACACTGACTAAGCATATCAGTTCAGAAGAGAGAATGAGGCAGAATTCATTATTCACATTCTCACTTTCACCGTTCATCTTTGAACTGGGGGTGAGAGAATGAAGATGTCAAGTCACACTTCTTTTTGATACTTCAGGTACAAAGGACACTGGTGGAAAAGGCAGTTCTGGAACTGGAAGAAACTGGGTTCGAATGCCACCTCTGATGCTAACCTACCCAATGTGACTTACTACATACACTTAACCTCCCTGGACCTCAGGCTTCCTCCTCTGTGAAATGGGGAAGCTGAATTAAATGACTTCTCAGGTCCCTTTCAGCTCTATGGTCCTATGATTTATGAACTCCCAACTGAACCGATAGTTTAAGCCCTTCCTTCCCCCAAATTTTCTATCAGAAAGCAAACAGTGAAATAAACTTCTTTGAATTTTAATCTCTTTCTCTCTTTTTAAAATGTCTCCCCTCTATTTGGGTTTAGAATATTTATATAAAGTTAAAGGGTAAAACCAAGTGGGTAACAGAAGACAGAAAAATAGCCAAAGTGGTCTTGAAAATACAATCGATAATCAGATATTGGTTATAAGGACAATGTCACTTAGTAAAATAGGAAACAATACCATCTATTAGAAAGTGTACTGGGTTTGAGGACCTGGGTTTGAGGACTTGGGTGTGAGTCCTAATTCTGCTGGCCAGCAGTAAACATTTAATGAGGAGGCTGGTCTAAATCATAGTTCTCCTTGAGCTATGAAATTCTACAAAATTTTGTAATACATGACCTATGAGAGCCAACACAACACACGGCTAGAAAGCCAGCCTGGGTTCAGGTCTGGCATTGCCAAACCTGACTGTGTGACCCTAGGTAGGTCATTTAACCCTAGTGCTCCAGGCAATTTTAATGTTGTATTTAATTTGTTTTATACATACACACAGACACACAGACACAGACACACACACACACACACACACCTATATGTGTTAATATATACATAGTACTGATCTGCATTGACAGAAGAGGCTTTTCACTTGGAGCACCCAGAACCTACCAGGAAGAAATCACAGGCCCATTCTTCTCTGATCCCATCCTAAGGGACTCTCAAAGGAACTTAAGGTATGAAACAAATGGTTCATAATACTAACAACAACTAACATTTATATAGGGCTTATAAGGTTTGCAAAGCACTCTACGTATATATATTCTCTTGGCTGATGCTCCCAACCCTCTCGGAGGCAGGTACTATTATCCCCCTTCTGACAGATGAGAAAAGTTGAAGCTGATTTCTCAGGGTCATCAAAATTAGTAAAGCATGACCGAGGCCGAATTAAAACTCAGGTCTTTTTGACCCCAGCTGGGGGTTCTCTCTACAATGCTGATCCACAGCAACTGTGGGTGATTAACAGGGGCAAAGCGAAAAAGAAATGTTTATAATCCTTATTCAAATCATGAGGGAATGGTGAAGAGAGAATGGTTTTGTGTGGCAAGAGTTCAGGAAAATAACTTTTGACTTATGACTGTCGTGTAGAAGAGTTACTAGTAGAAACCTACATGGAAGTACAACATTATTAAAATAGGACGAGAAGAGCTCACTCCTTTGAATTGTATACAGCAATGGACTGGAAGCTTGAGAAAGCTCATCCTATTTATCACCCTACTTTATGTATCAGGGTGAGAAAACAAGCTGGCCTGGGAAAGAACACTAGAAACAGGTCAAAAAAAGGCCAAAGGCAATGTACAGAAGAAGAAAGAGGAGGATGTTGCCTGATTCAACTCAAAGGAAGCTAGAATTATGTTTGGAGAGAGAAGAATAACAGAAGAATGCTCAACCACCTCTAATCTTGAAAGCCATCCTTAACAAAATAGCATTGTGTGCAGACTAAATATTCAAGAGTGTATGGGAAGGGAAAACTTTCACTTAATCTCATAGTGTGTCCTGTGTACAAAGAAGGGAGTGGAATAATTCCTCACAGTAGTTTGCATCAGACCATTCTTACATTGAACAGATTTTCTGTTCAGTCATTTGTCAGCAGAGGGCTGAATGGCAGGACTCAGGTGGTATTAAAAAATTAGTCTATTTTCAGAAGGTTTTAAAAAAAAATTCTTCCCCTATTTTGCTTACTTCCCCCAAACACCACCAAAATATAAAATCACCACAATCCAAAATTTCTCCAGCATAGTAAAGTGAAAAGAATGCTGGATTGGACATCAGAGGACCTAAGGTTTGAATTTCAAGCTTTGCCAGAAAGGGAGAATTTTTTACTCCCTCTGTTTTAATCCCTTTCTATAAGTGACTCACTTTCTTCATCCATGAAATGAGAGGGTTGGATTACATGGCTTTTAAGGTCTCCTTCAGAACTAAATCTATGATCCCCAAGATCTCTTTCTTCATCAAGGAGTTCAGCTACAGACAGCCAAAAAAACAATTCCCCCGAGGGAGAGCCCTAAATCCTCACAGACTTCAGAGTTAAATGGAGCCAGGGAGATTCCCTGTCTCCTAGTTTTCTACTTAAAATCAATATCCTTGGGTGGTGAAAATTCCAACTACTGCTTTTTCTTCATGTGCCAAGAGAGTTTCCTAGTATCCTCCTAAAGAACACACAGTTGTTACTTATACGTGTGTATGTTTGTATGCATCTGTGCATGTGTTTACATGGAAGCAAACAAGTTCAGAAGTTAGGGCCCTATCTGATTCAGTCTTAATAGAAGGATGGTAGATAACCAGCCTCTCAGCCTGTGCTGATGTGTCCGTTTTCTTTCCCATTTCCAAATGTGAAC
>CM053583.1:276780445-276805257 GCA_028627135.1 Pseudochirops cupreus | reverse complement strand
TAGTATCCTCCTAAAGAACACACAGTTGTTACTTATACGTGTGTATGTTTGTATGCATCTGTGCATGTGTTTACATGGAAGCAAACAAGTTCAGAAGTTAGGGCCCTATCTGATTCAGTCTTAATAGAAGGATGGTAGATAACCAGCCTCTCAGCCTGTGCTGATGTGTCCGTTTTCTTTCCCATTTCCAAATGTGAACCCAGGAGCAGATTTGGAAGCTGTGTAAAACATGCATGGTGTGTTAATGGAAAATCTGGTAGCACGGTGCCCTAGGATTTTGCAATTTTCCTGTAAGCTGCATTGATGACATGCAAACCAAGCTCTACTGCCCCCTCCCCTGTCATCCTCAGCCAACCCCCACCCCACAAACTTCCAAGTCCCTACGCTGGTTTGTTTTATATGATCATAGTGATTCACTACTTTTTAGGGTGGGGCACCAACTTTGGCATATGTGGTATGAGTTCTACAGGTACTTCTGCATATATCTCTGCCAGGGCACATGAAGGGGGAAAAAAATCAGCCTTTGTCCTCTGAGTCGGAAAGCAATATGCCAGATTCGATGGCCAAAGAAAACATTTCCCTGGAGCCACCCTCACTTGAATAGGAGGGCAGTCTGTCAAGTCCACAGTGCTGGGGAAACTGAATCCAGACAGATGCATAGGAGGGTAAAGGGCACACACCGACAGCAGGAAGAAAAGAAAATTTCCTTTTATTTAAAGAAACCAGACTTGAGGCAAAGCAGCAAGAATTTCATTCAAATGTTACCGTTTAACACAGCTTTGAAAAAAATATGCTTTTAAGGCTTTTCAGGCAGCTGACCTAATAGAAATTTAACAAAACCTCCCTAGGTAACCAGGTGGCTTAGTGGATAAAGGGCTGGATATGGAGTCAAGAAGACCTGAGTTGGAATCCTAACTGAAAGACTTATCCTCTGTGTGACCCTGAACAAGTCACTTCCCTGTACTTCACTTTCCTCATCTACAAAGCAAAGGAATTGGATCTGCTGGTCTGGATGTACCTCCTAGTTCTAAATCTATGGTGGTTTGATTTTCTTTGTAGACCTTGTTAAGTTTTCATAATAACGTGGGTTTTTTTCCCCAAAAATCTTCAGATGTATTTGACATGAAAAGGCATTATTTTTGTTCCAGCTTAGAGGTCAAGAAATAGTGAGGAAAGATCATTAAGACGGGCACTGAGAAAAGTGAGAAGGATTGCGATAAATCTGGCAGGTTTGGTGATTTGTAAAAGTTCTTTGCAAAGCTGGGGTAACGTATCAAGTAACAGGAGAGCTATATTAAAGGAACAATGCTATGGGACTAGACTAAGTTATCTATAACGTCTATGATCCTACATAATTACAGCATAACTCTTATGCCAAGGAGAATGCTACATATTTAAATTCTATCAGCAATCTGCCTTTGACCTAGAAACAACCTCAGTCTGCATCCCAATTTCTATTTTATTTTGTGGGCCCCAAAATACTATGGGGGAACATTCAGGGGCGCTTATGCCTATGGCATATTATCTCAAATAATGCAATTTATGTAAAGTAGCATGCAAACCTTAAAATACTAACTGCCAGATATCTGAATTGTTGTTTTCCATTTTCTCTACATGCTAGCCTCACTTATTGATCTCCACATTAGGACTGAGTCCTAGATAAATTTCTTCACATCTTGTCACGTGGCATAAACATAGGGGTTTTAAAGGATGCGTCTTTATCTGTTTTACCTTCCAAAGAAACCTTGAGACTCAATGTTCTCATGTCCTTGTCACTGTCTTGTACTTTCTTCCCGTGACTGAATGCTAAATTTCTTCCTTTCAAATCCTGTAGTGAAACCTGAGGGCTGGACAAGCTACTTTCTGTGTAAATATCTGACAATTCACTGGTGTGTTTCTGCTTTCACTTAGGAAGCTAGAAAGAGCTTTACCAGCTGCTCCCTCTACTGGTCAGAAAAAATTAAGGCTTCACACACAAGGGAAGAGGCAGTAAATTGGAAAAGATTCTTTAGTTGGCTTGTAAGGAGAAGAGACACATAAAGGAAGAGCACTTTTTCTCTAATCCTATTTTTTAATAATTTTCAGGCATATGTTAATAAAGGAAGATATAGCTATATGATGACTAGATTTGGGATCAAGATTTTATCAGAATTTCTCTTGGCATATATAATATATATGTGTGTGTGTGTGTGTGTATATATGTGTGTGTGTGTGTATATGTGTGTGTGTGTGTGTATATGTGTGTGTGTGTGTGTATATGTGTGTGTGTATATATATGTGTATGTATATATATACACACATATATATACACACACACACACACACTATACACACACATATATGGGTTTTTAAAAAAGATATATAACAACTTCTAAAAGCATAGGTTTAGAGCTAGAAGGGTCTTCAGATGGGAAAACTGAGGTTCATTGAAGTTAAATGAGGTTCTAAAGGCAAGTGGCACCAAGGTTCTGTACTTCCAAGGACAGTGGTTTTCCCATTTTCACCATTAAACCTCTATATTCTATGAGTACATTTTTTTTTTGGTCAAAATTTAGGAGTTTATTACTAGATTAAAAAAATTCTGTTTTTTTGTCTTTTTGGAGGAGCAAGGGCAGGGTAGTTGGGTTAAGTGACTTGCTTAAGGTCACACTGCTAGTAAGTGTTAAGTGCCTGAGTCCTCCTGACTCCACTCTATTTACTGCACCACCCAGCTGCCCTGAAAAAAAATATTCTGACCTGTACTTGATCACATTTTTATTAAGTATCTACCAATATGCCAAGCACATGCTGGGAACTAGGAATACAAAGAAAGGAAGAAAATAATTCCTGCCCTGAGTGATACATAAATAACATAAGTTAAGTAAAATCAGAATGTCTTAAGTGTGAGTATGGTTTTATAAACAATGTTTTGATATAATCGTCCAGTCTTTACCAGAACTCAGTTTAAAAAAAAAACCATAAAAATAAGCAAAACAAATTTTTAGGGGAAAAAATCTTATATTTAGAAAGACTGGTTTTAAGTATCATGGTATAGTCGCAGGGCAAGTTTCAAATTCTACTTCTCGTATCTTTAGCACCTACTATGTTGTGACCTTGGACAAGTCATTAGGAGGGAAAAAAAAAATCTCCCTGGGCCTCAGTTTCCTTACCTGTAAAATAATGGAGTTAGACTGAATGGCCTCTTAAGTCCCTTACAGTTCTGTATCTGTGATTCTATGTCTTGGATTTGGATCATCTACTATATTAAACATTTACCCTTTCTCAGCCTCACTTTCGTCATTTATAAAAACTGTATTTCGTCATTTGAGAGGATTGGTCTAGATCAGTGGTTCTCAAAATTTTTTATCTTAGGACCCCTTTATGTTCTTAAAAATTACTAATGTCTCCAAAAGTGCTTTTGATTATGTGCATTACATCAACAGTTACTATATCTTAGTATCATGATGGAAACAGATTTGATTTCATATGCCACTTGACTTTCAGGAAACCCCAAGAGTCCCTGGACCATACCTTGAGAACCACCTGCCAAGATGACTTCCTCAGCCCTTCTCATACTCAATCTATGGCAGCGGTTCTCAACCTGTGAGTTATGTTCATGTGTAACAATGAAAATACATCCTGCATATCAGATATTTACATTACAATTCATAACAGTAGCAAAATTACAGTTATGAAGTAGCAACGAAAATAATTTTATGGCTGGGGGTCACCACAACACGAGGAGCTGTATTAAAGGGTTGCGGTATTAGGAAGGTTGAGAACCACTGACTATGGTCCTATGAAAACACTTCCAACCAACCAATCAACAGCCTCTTTTAAAGTGGCTACTATTGCCAGGTACCATGCTAGGTGTCAGGGACAGAAACAGAGAGAATGAAGCAGTCCCTCTTAGCACCGAGTGTACATTGTACCAGAAGGCCAGCCTCCCCCATCACAACCTGGTCCCAATTAAAATGACTCATAAGTAACAAACAAACAAAAAAACCTTCCAGTATAAGTGTGACTGTTTATTGAAGAAGCTGCTCTCACAGGACTACAACAGAACGCCCTTTACACATAAAGGTTTATAGTGGATGTATAACTAGACCCATGACCATTTAACACACTGTTATCTACTACTTGGAGTCTTCAGGTCTGGCTCGTGGCCCAAAGGCTACAGGTACAAGACAATGGATAATGGGGCAAAAATGCCATCCTGTATTTAATATGCAAATCCAAACAAAATACCTGCTCTTGGGCCCACCTCCTTCTTCCTAACGCACTCTGGTATATCTGCTTACTGTCATTATTGTTCCTTCCCTCCCCCACCCCTCCTTTATTTCCCCCGCTCCTGCCCCTTCCAGCCAGTTTTAGTGACAGCTCTCAGAAATACTGGGATTAGAAATCTGCTCACAGGAACAGTCCCTGAAGCAACATGATACATATTTTTAGGAAGTGAAATCACTTTTCTATATAGAACTGTCAGTTGGTGAAATGCAGCAGGCTAGGTTTTCAAATGAATGTTTACACATTTTAACCTTCTCTTGTTTCCAAAGACTTCATAATTCAATGAAAATGAAGTCCCAAATAGGAAGGAGGCCTGTTCTCTCAACTGTGAGCATGGGGTGCCTTAAACATTTGAAAATAAATAAGCTTCTGACTCAGACCAAAAACATTTGATTAAGCTACAAAATGAGAAAAAGTATAATCAATTTGGTGTGACTTTTGAGTATGAGAACAGTAAGCAATTTTTGATTAAGAAAATCATTTTTCAAAGTGAAACTTTTTAAAAACCTAAGATTTATTATGTGATCATTTTACCAAAAGGTTTAGAATGAAACTTTTTTTTAAATCAAAATTTGTGACAACTCTTTTTCTTTCAGACCACATTTAAAATTGAAACCAGTTCTACACCAAGAAATCCAAGGGAGAAATATCACAACTGTAGTTTTTTTTTTAAACTGAGGTGATTAGAACCTTTCCCAGAAATTCCACAGCATAAGCTTTTTGAGAAAAGGGTAGGATCCAGATAATAAAGCATTTGTTGGACAGAGAACCAGAGGAAGAAAGAAAACCAGCAACATCCCCATGTGTTTAGATAGCTCTATGGCCCAGTCTGTCCATGGAAGTTGGAAGATACAATCACAAAAAATTCTCAATACTCACTCAGTAAGTCTGCAGGTTACCATAGGGTGGCATCTTTAACTCCCACACAGCAAGAAGTGGTTTAATTCTTTCACAGAAAATCCAGTCAAATCTCCTTGGAAGAATGACAGCCACAGCTCAAGTTGTGAAGGTAGCCAACCTGTCCACTTTCCTCCCTCCTTATTAACAATGATCCAAAAGGGTACCTGGGGTAGAAATCCCCAGAGCTCGGAAGTTTATCACTGCTCGGCACTGAGAGGGGAAGCTTAGAGACCAGATTGCAGGCTTCCAACACTTAAATTAGCTCCTACTCTTCTGAAGATAAATCACCTGCACTTGGTTTAGCAGGAGAGCTATTCATCTGTGCCTGAAATCTGATGCTTGCCCCATTAGAAGTTGCTTAAGATTTGAAGGAAGAAAACTTATAAGGTGAGCCTGGTAACACACTAAACGTAAGCCTTAAGGGTTTGCAAGGCAGGCACGCCCCACTACAGGCAGAGAACTCTGAAGAAATTTTTTTTATGTGCTCAGTTTAATGCAGTGATTTCTTACTGAAACTTATGAGGTCTCAATTGGAGATGATCCCGGGTATTTTGGCATTTTAAAAGTTCAAACATGATTGATTTTGTTTTTATAAGAAGCAACCCTTGCTGTACTGAACTTCAGGATTCAGAAAGTCAACATATCACCTGTATAATACACAAGAAAGTGATTTCTGGCTTATTAATTAGAGCCCTATTTCTATTAGTGTATGACTAACTCAACTACAGTAACACTAAGAGTTGAAATAAATATAGATGCGGTACAAATAGGGAAATCTTAGCTAATAAGCTGAGGTGGTATTTTTTCAAAGTGCTTTTTGAAAAGCAGCAAATGCTAGGTGCTTTTTATTATAAATGCATGTTTATCTTCTGTTGAATTGGCCACACAAAAGTGACCTATAGCCATACAGTATTTTCAAAATCTCACATTACATATGACCCTTACTGGTGGAGAGGAAGCAAATCATTATTTACTAAACTTTTTCTTTTTCCAGAGGTTTTCATAACCCACCTGTTTTTCTCCTTTTCTCCTTCTCTTTCTAACAGCTCTCCACATAACCATATTTCTTATTTCCTTAAGTCAAATGGTACAATTCCATAAAAGATCAGAAAGCTGACAAAAGGTAGCACAGAACAGTGGGAAGAATACTGGCTCTGGAGTCTGAGGACTTGGGTTCAAATCCTGTCTCGCTACTTTGTATAACCTTAGATAAATCACTTAAACTCTTTGGGGCTCAGTTTCCTAATTTTTAGAATGAAGAGATTTAGAATATTTAAGTGGTATCAAACACAAACAGAAATGGATCCTTGATCCTGCATACTTTCTTAGAAAACCGCAAATTAACATTATCTATATTATATTGTATTTAAAAAAAAATTTGTTAAACATGTCCTAATTACATTTTAATGGGGGGTGGGGGAGCAGCAGGGTTGCATTACCCAGATTTTGTCACCTCTGTATAGATGACTTTGAGGTCCCATCAATGTCTACATCCATAATCCTAGGGTGTTTTCTTTATTTCTAGGTTCCAACAGTGGTGTGTTGTTTCTACTTTTTAAATCCTACAATTACCCACTCCCCAGATTTATTTTACCCTCATCTCTGATTAACTCTGTTACCTAAGAGACAGTCAGAGAGACAAAGCACACAGGTCCCCATCCTTTCGGGGGGTTATATAAGGGTTCCCTGTAATCTCATCCTCAGGATGATCAAGCCCTAATGAGCACTCCCTATCAGTCCTTGGGCATTTACAGCCCTGTCAGTTGCCTCCGAGGGTGCTACGCCTGTGATAGACGAGGTCATTTCCATTTCCCTCTCTAACTTAGGGAATATTTGGCTTCAAAAGATACAAGGATGGTTATAGCCAGCCAAGTCTGTATACTCCAGTTTTATACTGATAAAATCTATGTAACCCTGGTTCTACAGTTTGCTGAAGTATGCTCAGAATCCTGTTTGAGGAGGGAGTCCTGCCCAGGAAAATACTGACACAGGGCAGGATGGAGGGTGGGGACAGAACTTCAGCATCTGGACCCAAAGCCTCATCAAACTCCAGACACAAGTAGCTGACAGGTTACATAAAACAGCAATTCCTTCTCCCAATGAGCTAAGCAGCTAAACCACTGCGCATCTTAGATAAATATGTAATAATAATAGCTTTCATTTATATGGAATCTACCATATGCCAGGCACTGTGCATTTAATCACTTTAGAAATACTATCTCACAACAATCTTGGTAGGTAAGTGCTATTATCATCCCAGTTTTACAGGTGGGGAAACTGAGGTGCACAGGGGTTAAGTGACTTATTCAGGGTTACACAGCTAGTAAATGTCTGAGGCTAGATTTGAACTCAGGTCTTTCTGATTCTAACCCTATCCACTGCTGGCTCATGCATATTTGTATATGCTGTGACTTGGAGTGAAAAGGTTGGGAGAAGGTGATAAAGAAAGCTCAAAAATTAGTGTGGGGAAATGTTAGCAAGTAACCATGAGGAATCTATGAGCAAAGACAAACTTCACTGGTGGGTATTTGAAACCATTCACAACCTGGCTAAAACCTGCCTTTCCAGGCTTATGAGATAAGTCCTTAGAGTTAAGACACACTAACCTCCTCGGAGAAAGCTGCTAGGTGACGTAGTAAAGAGAGTGCTGGGCCTGAGTTAGGAAGACTCTACTTCCTGAGTTCAAATCTGGCCTCAGACACTTAGTAGCTGAGTGAGCCTGGACAAGTCACTTAACCCTGTTTGCCTCAGTCTCCTCATATGTAAAATGGGCTGGAGAAGGAAAAGGCAAACCACTCCACTATCTTTGCCAAGAAAACCCCAAACACAACTGAAAAACGACTCAACAACAAAACCTCCTCATGGACAACATTCCATTTCCACACTTTCATAGGTTGTCATGTGTCTCCCCTCCCCACCATATCTAGAATACACTGCTTCCTCACCTACGCCTCTTCAAATTCCGGGCTTCCTTCACAACAGCACAGGAACCACATCCTATGTGAGGTCTTAACTAATCCCCTCAGCTGTCAGATCTTCCCCCTGAAAATTACTCTCAGTCTGTGTGTTATGTATACACACATATACATGCCTATATTACATATTGCCTCCCTCTCCCCTGCCATGTAAGTTCCTTGAGGCCCTATATCCCCAGCACCCTGCACAGTCTAGAAATCACTAGAACCTGGTCAATGTCTGACTGATTTACATTCCTAGTTCCTAGCACAGAGTCTGATACACAGTACAGGATGCTTACATACCTGTGGATAGACGGATAATAACCATTTTGATACACATAATAAAGGCAATACTGCCACCTTACATTTGCTCAGTGCCTTTACCTTTTCAAAGTTATCTCAATATCCACTGTCTTATTCCTCCTTCAAAGCTTCCCTGAGATATGGCATTGTCATCTTCATGTGCTGCTGTAACCTCAGGATTGGGAGCTTTTCCTTACTCCTTGCAAGGAAACTTTCTGATATATTTCTGATATATCTCCCCTAATTAGAATGTAAGCTCCTTGAGGGCAAGGACTATATCAGTGTTCTATCTGTATCTCTAACACTGGACACACAGGTGCTTAATAAATGCATTTTCACTGATTTGTTTTCATTGTTGATGCTGTTCATGCTTCATTCTCAAAGAGGACCAATGGTCTTCACTTGTGCATGAATTGGATGTAAGTGAAGGAGAGCTGTGCAAAGTAGTATGTGTGTGTATACACATATATATGTATATAAAATATAAAACACAGCACACACATATATTCACTATACATTTAATGTGACTTTGTTTCTAAGAACTTTTCCAAACACAAATTACGGTTTTATAACTTTAAAGAAATCAGATCAAATCTAGAAAGACACAGGTAAGTGAAAATATAGCAAAAATACGCCTGAACTTAAAGCCTGAATGAAGTGATTCTCTAATGGCTTCCCTTGACTTAATCAGAAGCTTTAAAAGCAATGAATAATTATGACCATTTTATAGGGTCCATATCACTACGTTTATAAGCGACGCCAACCTGCACTTACTCAAAAAGAATGAAATGTTGTTTGAAATAAATGAAAACCAAAATCACACCTGTAAACATTAGCCGGGTGGAGTATTTTGGTGCAGCCCCAAATGGCTGTTCTTAAAAGAACACACCTCAGTGCTCAAGGGTATCTTGGAGACTGTTTTGTCCAAACTTTCTCAATCTACAGGGGGAGCTGAGGTATTTGCACACAATCACATATTAAGTGGAAGAGCAAGAATTCAAACTTATTCCAAACCTAGCATTCTTTGCATTCAATTTCTGTGATGTTTTAAGACTGATGTATAACTAAGAATATTTTTCCTGACAATGCAGTGAAAGGCTGAGCTCCTTCAGGGCAAAGGAGAAAAGAATATAGAGCAAAAAATCTGCTCATCTGAAAAAGCACTCTACATAGACTGACGGTAGAAGTGAGAGTTCTACATTCTGATCTAAGTCTAACAGGAGTGGAAGCAGAAGTAATAAGTCAGAAAACTACAAAATGAATCATGACAGCATAGATTCTATAGGATTTTGAAGCTAGATCTGGCTCAACTCCCACCTTCCACCCTTTATTTTTATATATGAGGAAACAGAAGCTGAAGAAAGGTTTAATGGCTTCCTCAAGAATAGAGAATTATTGGAAAAGCTGGGAGTAGAACCCAGGTCTCTTAGTCCGAGGTCAATGCTGTTTTTGAGCAAAGAAAAATGGAAGATCAATGGACAACTGTGGGCATTAGGTATATAAAATGCTATGGTGTTGAGATTAAGAGAGTCAAACCTTGGTGATCGGGTTGGTGGTGGTGGGGAAGGAGCAATTTATTTAACAAAAATCTACCGGTATTGTTCAAATGATTATTTTAAAATAAGTGTAAAAGCCTTCCACACTAAATCTTTTAATAAGAAAACTATGCAGTTCATTTCTCATCTTTAGCCCATTCACTCTCTGGAGAGTGTACTTATAAGGACTAAAATCTGTCAAAAGTCAGGCATGGAAAGGAAGGAGTTAAGGAAGAAATGGGCAAGTTAAAATCATTCGTCTCTGAATAACCAACCATACAGTCCACTGACTGAACTCTATGCCATAGATTAACCACCTATGGTATGCGTGACAAAAGCAACATTAGATTTTTAGTAATTTTGGCAAATGGAGCTCTAGAGAGAGGTGTATGTGAAATGGAAATTTCTATTCCACCACCTTCTTTCCTCCCTTATCAGTTAATTTGTATGTCAGGTCTCCTGGGCATCTAGAGTGACAGGACCTTGGCATTCCCTCCCGTGGCATATGCCCAATTACAAGTGAGAGAAAGTGAAACTACAATGACCAAGATTGACCCTAATGAAGATTTATCAGAAGGTGGAAATAGAGGACTGGTATGGGACAGAGCATATAATGTAAGACTTGGTTGATGTGTTGAGTTAGTTTATTATTTATAAAAAGAGACTGGAGGCAGGAATTGTGAAAGATAATGAGAATTAAGGTATTTTTTTTAAAGTAGAATTTTTAAAAAAAGAAATCACAAAAATTAAAATTTAAAAATACACAGCGTCCTAAAAGTCTAAAGCTTAAAAATGTCCTGAGAATTTGGGGACATCTTACATTTATAAATCAATATTTAAACCCCCAATCTCATTACTTAGCCAATCCTTTGGAAAAAAGATAAACAGTATTGACTGTTATTGTACCAGTATGCTGGATTCCACATGTATTTGCTGAACAATCAAGCCAGTCACCAACAGAGTTCAATAAGCAGAAAATCCAAAATGAAAGAGAATTCTTAGGATAATCTAGAGTAAACATCAATGAGCAGAAAATTATTCTGAAATGCTAGTGACTTGTGCTACATACTGCTGTTTTCATGTTACCAAAAGCAAAACTGCTTTGTGCAAAGTCACATAGTATTCAAAACAGAACAAAACAAAAATTGTTAAATTACCTGAGGCACCAAGATTGACATTGGCCATTTGTGACATTTCTGTTGGAAGTCAAGGCCAAATCCAGAAAGGAATCAGGAGTCATGCAAATGTCCCATCAAGTCCCGAAGTGTGTCTAGTCTGTAACACAGAGAAAACACCATTAACACTTTGCATATAATATATACACTTGAATCTTAGGAATAGCCAATCATCTTTCAAAGACATTCCATGCATGAAATAATATGACTAGCAAAGTCTAATTATTAGCAACCCAAAATAATATCAAATGAAATTTTGAACTACTTAGTCCCTGGCTATAGGTTAAGTATAATTTATTCAGTTATAACTCCCCACTAGCTAGTGAGAAGCTTAGAAGAGTGTCAACCCAGGTAGGACAATCCCAGTTAATCCCAATCAGCTCCTCCAATGGTTGAAGAAGGATCCTTCTCTTCAGGATCTTTGACAAGTGGTCACCCAGCCTCTATATGCCTGAAGATTTCCAAAGATAAAGAACCTTCTCCCTCTCAAAGTGACATTCTAGTTTAGGGCAAGTTCTAACTGTTAAGAAATTATTCCTTACATTAAGTAAAAATCTACTTCCTTTAAACTTCTGTTCATTGTTCCTACTTTTGCTCTATGGGGCCAAGCAGAAGTAGCCTGGAAAGAGAAAGCCCAAGCAGGGAGATAGGAGGTAGGTGTCGATAAAAGTCCCATGCATGGACATGACCACCATAATCAATGACTTCCTATTGCTATTGTCCTCCTAAAGAAATTCTAGTTCAACTCATGCGTGTACTTTAAAAATTAACATCAGAATAAACACAAGTGCACACAAGGGCAGATACAAATATATTATTCATCTTTAACAATTAAAAATTTATTTTATATGACTCTTCTAAAAATTAAAGTGAATATGTAGGAAATTCAGCAAGTTGAGTAGGTCATACTGGAATATAAGTTTCCTAAAATGTTTCACAATGCATATAGTACTCTAACAAAACAAAAATCAAACAAAAAATACTCCAGCTTTCTAAATTACTTGCACTGTAATTTTATTTACATCTGCAAATTTCCAAACAATTGCTAGAATTAGCTAAACCCAACACAAGTATCATAAACAAATCTTATGGGGTCCCAGATTTAGAGCTAGAAGGTACTTGTGAGATTACTGAATCCAATGTCATCATCTTAAAAATATGTATTTTATTTGTTTTAATCAGTCAAAATCTGCCTTCTCGTTCTCCCACCCCTTTGTTGAGAACATTAAGAAAAACAAAATCCATTACAAACAAGTATCAATCAAAGTAAATTTTCATGTTGGCCATTTCAAAAAGTTTTTTTTGTCTCATTCTGCATTCCGAGTCCTTCCTGTCTATCAGGTACAGGTTGGGGGTTAGATCCAGCTATGTGCTGGACCAGCTGGAAAAAGCTGATTGTTAAATTTTTAGTGTGAGCATTGACACCAATAAAATTGGCAATCACTATAAAACAGGGCTTGATTTATTGTTTTGTTGAGGGCAGGTAGGCGGGAAAGTAGAAAGAATGCCAATCCTGGAGTCAGGAGGATTTGACTGTAAATGTGGCTTAAGATATTAGCTGTGTGACCCTGGGTAAGTCTCTTAGCCCTGTCTGCCTTATAGCATCCTCATCTGTAAAATGAGTTGGAGAAAGAAATAGCAAATCACTAGTGTATTTGCCAAGAAAATCCAAAATGGGATCACAGGGTCAGACATGGCTGGAATGACTCAACAACAAAGATAGCGTTAATAATGAAGATTAAACCTAAAATGTGTATTTTGTGTATTTCCCCCACTGGAGAGCAGGCTGTTAAAAATACCACCAGATCTCTAGTTAAAGAAACCCTTCAAATCACAAACTCACTGAGTCTGGCATACTTTCTTTCCATTATTTAATCACCATCCTGGGAAGTAGCAACATCCCAGTTTCCAATGTTCACTAGCTCTACCTCTGTGCCCCAAAACAGCAAAAAAGAAAAAGGAGAGAAAAAAGGTAAAGTTGGCTAAATCAATTTCACTTGAGAGTTAAACAGAGACAGATGAGAAACCCCAGAGTGCAGGAAGAAACTATCAGAAAACATACTACAGACGCTGGGCAGAAACGAAATAGCTGGGCCAGAATGGTTTATATTACTTATATTTCCAACTCCTGTTTCTCACCCAAATAAACAGGAAAGAAAAGGAAATAACTGATAGCTTTGACAGTCTAGGGCAATACTTTCTTACTCCCTGGCCAATGAATTTCTCCTGCCCTTCAAATGGGTTTATCCTGATAACAGATACCTGTACAAAACTACAAAAGCCACTCTATTGGGAAAGAAACCCAATCCAGTTTTTAAAAAGTTGGAAGGGAGTAATGTCGCTCTGAGCTGAGTTAATACTCAGCCTCCTGAGTTAGCTAAACACTGCCTTCCCAGCTGCAGTGTCCATAGCAAAGGTAGGGAGAGCTGTAAAGCTAAAACCCTGGAGGGGTGGCTTTGGCCAAACTCCCCCAGGCCTTCTTCCCTGCTGTTAGGTAATAGGATGGTTCCAATCTTTTTTTTACTGTGTGACAATCACCTGCCACTCTCTCGGAAACAGGAGCCACAGTTTAGCTCAAGTGGGTCAAATCTGGAGAGTAACAGCTGGCGGAAAGAGCAGCAGATTTGAGGGACAGAAGAGGCATTATCTTGAACAGCACCAATGAATTAAAAAAACCCCAATAAACAAAGCTTTGTTTGGTGGTGAGTGGAGTGGGGAGGAGGTTAAGGCTGGAATCTCATCAATATCCAGAATCAGCCAACTTTGAATAAACCAACTAACATTAATTTTTTTTAAAAAACCAACTATTCCTCTTCAAGTATGATCTAAGCGTATTTACTAGTCCCTTTAAAGTGTCCTTTGCTTTTGTGTATATTCATTTCAAAATTGCATATAAACACAGCTATTTAAAATCATATGGGTAAATGGAAAGCAAGCAGAGACAAGACCCATGTGTTTTGAGTGAATGAAGTATGTCTCCAGGTATTACTGTTTAAATAGCCAAACCTCCTTCCCTGCATCTCAGGGTTGGAATCCCTCATATTCATCTTTGACCTGAAACTGTGAAGGATTTCTTATTGCACATGGGCAAACAATCATTCACATGGACTCAGATTTGTTTTTTTTCACCAAACAGACATATAAGTTCAAACTGTACAGAAATGTCTGTAATTGGGTAAGCAGCAAACACTATGGCAGGAAGATTCATCTTCACAGGTTCAAACCTGGCCTCAGACATATACTAGCTATGTGACCCTGGGCAAGTCACTCAACCCTGTTGGCCTCAGTTTTCTCATCTGTAAAATGAGATGGAAAAGGAAATGGCAAACCACTCCAGTATCTTTGCCAAGAAAACCCCAAATGGGTCACAAAGAGTCAGACTTGACTGAAAACAACTGAACAACAAAAGAAGCCCGGTGGCTAAGAGTCTTCAAATTCTTCCTCTGGTGCTTACTCTGTAAGAGACCTTGGGCAAATCACTTACCCTCCATGGGCGTAGGTTTTCTCATTGGTAAAATGAAGGAGTCTGAGATGGTCTCTGAGGTCTTTACCTCTGGATTTCTCACTCTGGAATACATGTTATATGAAAATACACAGGGGTGGCTAGGTGGCACAGTGAATAGAGTACTGGCCCTGGAGTGAGGAGGTCCTGAGTTCAAATCCGTCCTCAGACACTTCACTCACACGTGCATGCGCACACGCACATGCGCACACACACACACACACACCATGTGACCTTGGGCGAGTTACTTCACCCCAACTGCTCTCCAGAAAAGAAAAAGAAAATACACAGATACATATACACATAGCCAATCTACATATGTTTGGATGAACCATCAAGGATATAACTCCTTGTATGTCATAATAATCTGGAGGAATCCTTCACAGATAGATAATCATAAATGCAGTAGCTGTTTTGTCTGTAGACTTATAAAACTCAGTCCTTCAACACAGTCCTTCAAGTATCGTGTGAAATTAATTTACAAATAGTAGAGCACACTCTAATTAAGCAATCATCTCCTAGTGTGCTTCCAGAATGAACACAGGCAGTATCTGTGGGGAAGAACAGGTTTGGCATTGTATTTCCACTTTCCCCATCGCTGTCCATGGCTGACTCAGTGGCAGATGGCACAAACTGTGATGACTCTTTCTTTTCAATGTTATGCAGATTCTTGCATGAGTGCAGTCAGAAAAATCAGAAAAGCATTGGCAGGGACACATCTCTTAAACTGTGCCTCCTCTCTCCTCTCTGACCATGCCAACTAGTAAATCTTCAGTGGTACAATGGTACCCTAATGCTTCCAACAAAGAAGGAACGCTTTATCATGGGCTTCTTTTAAAGGCCTTGGGAAACGTTAGCAGAACAAAAAAATAATTTGTCCTCCCTTTTGTTTATTGCTAGGGATGGAAGTGCAGGTGCTGTTAATGGCTCTTTAATATAAAAGAAAATAACCCCATAAAATCCTTAGGCTTCCTGGGAGTTAGAATTCCACAGCTCCAAAGAAGGTGGGAGGGGGGATGCATGTGAAAAATATTCATTAAAAAAAGAAAAACCCAAACAAACTAGGTCCCATATAATTCCTCAAAACAATTCCACAAAAGTCAGCTGTCAAATTCAAATTTAAATTTTTTGGGGGGGAATCTTTACACATCCATGCCCAGTCTGATAGTTTGAAAGAGGGAAGGTATGTAGGATGAATTTAGAGTAGATGTGTAAGGAATATTGTGATTCAAATAAGTTTTCCTATACACATCTCAGAATTTCCATATCTCTAGTAGTATACAAGATATTATGATGAAGTTATAAGCCTGATTTTAAAAATTATTTGTACCCAAAAAAGTATCATTTCCTTTAAAGTTCCCTTGGGAGATAATGCATTCATTCTTAGTGCTCAACCCAGTCGTGAGACTCTTCTTTTGCCTTAAGAGAAAGTTTATGAGGCCACATGAAAACGAGTTATGTGATTTTACATGTGGCCCATAAACTTTCTCTTAAGGCAAAAGAAGTCTTCCAGAATTGGGCTGAGTGCTGAGAATGAATGCATCAGTGTTTTTTTTTCTGTTAAAAAACCCAAAATCAATATAATACAGCTTGGACACCCACATTTTTCACCAGCTTTGTTTACACATTACAGCTAGCTGTTTCCTAAGCTCATACAAACTCTCAAACGATGCAGATTTGTTACCAATGAGGATATTCAAAGAAGGGCATACCAAAAAATGTCTCATGATAGCAATCTCACTACAATAAGAAGATAGCTCTCTCAGAGTTATGACTTCAAAGGGGAAAAATCACATTTAGCTGTCACTTTGGGTATACTCATTCCCTCGGCCATGCCTAGACCTTCCCCGTGCAAAGAAGACAGTCACATTTCATACAAAGTGGATGGGAAAAATAATGTGTGTAAAAAGGAATAAAAAATATACATAAACTCAGCACTTTGTTAAAATGGAAATCAAAGAAATTCAGGCTTCATCTTCTAAGCTTAAAAAAATATATAAATAGCCCAATAACCTTATGATGCAATGTGTAATAGCTATATGTACTTATAGGGATCCATACAGTACACACAGGTATGTGTATATACATATATGGAGATGTGTGTGTACAAATCTGCACTAGCCATAAACATACACACACAGAACAAATATTTATTAAGTGTCTTCTATATGCTCAGCAATGCATGAAGGAAAAAAAGTCCCTGTCCTCAAGGAGTTTACATTCCATCAGGGAGACAATTCACACATGTATGATTATATGCAAACTACACATAACTGTAAGATAATTGAGGGAAAGAAGGCGCTCTCATGTGGGAGGGATCAGGGAAGGTCTCACGGAGAAGGGTCATGCTTGAGTTAAGCTTAAAAAATGACCAGGCCCTAATTCTTCACTTGACAGATAAAAAGGCTGAGAACTAGAAAAATTACATAACTTCCTAGTGGTCATTCAGCTAGGTGGGTGTGGAGGCAGTTCCAGAAGGGAGTTCTCAGGGCCGCTAGGCCAGGATACTTTGCACTAAACCAGAGTGCCTTCTGCTCAATAAAGACAAACACCACCTCCCTGGGCCTTTGCCAAATTCCAATCCATAGGTAATCTGCTTATAAGGTTAGTACCCCAACCCCCCTGACTTTAACAGAAAACAAGTGCAAACTCCATAATTATTATTATTATTATTTTTGCTTTTTGGAGGGGGTAGAGCAGGGCAATTGGGGTTAAGTGACTTGCCCAAGGTCACACGGCTAGTAAGTATTAAGTGTCTGAGGCTGGATTTGAACTCAGGTCCTCCTGACTCCAGGGTGGGTGCTCTATTCACTGCACCATCTAGCAGTCCCCATAATTATTTTTTAAACTCATTTTATTTTTAATTTATGGAATAAAATAAGCATTTCCATAACACGGTAAGCATAATTTTTTTTAAAAAGATGACCGAACTGCAAATCTATTCTGTACAACTTGCTATTCTTTTTAAATATATAAAAAGGCTGTCAGGTAAATCTTTTCCTCCCTTTTCTCCCCCCCCCCATAATGTTGTTGCTGTTTAGTCATATCTGACCCTTTGTGACCCCATTTGGGGTTTTCTCGGCAGAAATACTGGAATGGTTTGCCATTTCCTTCTCCAGCTCATTTTAGAGATGAGGAAACTGAGGCAAACAGGGTTAAGTGGCTTGCCCAGGGTCACACATCTACTACGTGCCTGAGGCCAGATTTGAACCCATGAAGCCGAACCTTCCTGACGCCATACCCGGCGCCCTACCCATCGTGCCACCTATAACCATAATGGCTGGCATTTATGTTATCTTTGGCTGGAGGGGTGGAGCTGGGGAAAGGACTTTCCCTCCATCCCAAAATTTACATAACCAGGTTCAATCCTAGGGGACTCTGACCTCAAAGAAGATGGATCATATTTTCTTCTCAATTCCCATATATTCTTAAGCATGAAAATTATGTTATGGACTAATTGGCATATAAAATAAGTTTAAAATGTTAAATTTGGGTGGGTGGGTGGAGGAGCAGGAAGCAAATCTACCACCGGGGAAGGTTAAACCCTCTTCTAAAGCCTATTTGGATGTCTCGCTGAAGGCCTCACTTTCCACATCTGTGAGTAGACGGCCTGTGAGGTTCCTTCCAGCTTTAGATCTATGAATCTAGGGGCATGGATGTGCTCCTGGCCTGTTAAAGACTGTTTCACATGGAGTACAAGTCTCATGACTGCTGGCATCTATTACTGAAGGAAGACCAGCCAGGCTTATTTTAGGACAGGGGTGGGGAATCTGCAGCCTCGAGGCCACAATGTGGCCCTCTAGGTCCTCAAGGGAGGCCTTTGACTGAATCTGAAGTTTGGATTCAGTCAGAGGGCCTCCCTTCAGGACCTAGAAGGCCACATGTGGCCTCTTTTTGGGGGTGGGGGGGTGGGAGGTGGTGGTGGCAGGAAGGGGAGGTTGACAGCAACACATGAAATCTATATATAGGGAATGAAAAGAATGTCCAGGGAGAAAGTGCTCACAATGATGAAATCATAGCTCTTTTTAGGTATCAAAGAAATGACTTGGTAATCCTGAATCTTAAATTTTATCAAATAAACTATGTCAAATGCTATTATGTACATAAGTACAAGGGAGACAAAAAAAGGCAGGCACGTGGTCCCTGCCCTCAAGAAGCTCACATTCTAATGGGAGAGAAGACATATAAATAAATTGGTGAAAAAAGAGATATAGGGAGAATGGCAGATGGAAGGCACTCTCAGAGAGAAGGGACTAGCATTAAGGGGGAACCAGGAAAGGTTCTTATAGAAGGTGGGATTTGAACTGAGCCTTGAATAAGCTGGAAGGCAGGGGATGGAGATGAGGTGGAAGACAGAGCACCAGGAAGGGGAGGCAGGGGAGACATCTAATGCAGAAGCACGGTGATGGGAGATGGTAGTGTCACATGCAACAATGACAACATATAAGCTAGGTATGGCAAGATCACTTCTAATAGGGGCAGGGAAGGGGAGGAAGAGGAAGAGAGAATCTCATTTGCTAATCAAAGAATAATCCAACCTCCTCATGGTATAGAAGAAGAACCAAGAAAGGTTATGTGACTTGTCCAGGGTCAGAGCTAGTAAATGTCAGAGGCAGTCTCTTCTCCTTCAGTCCCTCCTACCTGGAATGCACTTCTTCACACCTGCCTCATAGAAACCCTAGCTTTGGAGCACAGTTCAGGTGCTACCTTCCTACAGGACACCATTTATGATCTTTCCAGTTACTAGTCTTTTCTCCCTTCTGAATTACATTTCATTACTTTATATATATGTTATAGGAACAACTCATAAGATAACTGAACTTCCACAGTCCCAGACCGAAAAGAAATGCACATGATGAAGACTCATTAAAGCTGTTACAGATGTCCAACCCTAAAAGAGAGTAAGTTCCTTGAGGACAGGGACTGCTCCATTTTTGTCTTTAAATCTCCAGTGCCTAGGACAGTATCCTTTATATACTCCCTGGCACTAATTAAATGTTAGTCAAATTAAAAGAAAAAAACAACAATCCTGGGATTACTAAACTTAAGACCCTGCAAGGTGTCATGTGTAAAGGATTTTTTAAAAAGGGGTGTGGGGGAAGAAAAATGAGAATAATTGTGTGCTTAGAAGGTTAAGATAATGTAGCCAAACAAATTTCAATACTGCGTGTCCTATTGTCTGCTTCTCTTGTAAGAGGCCTGTGGTTTTGGTCATGATAATTCAGGTTCACAGTATGCCTTACACATAGTTAAGAACAGAAACTGGTTTCTTATACTTATTCCACCCATTTGTCATAAATTCATCCTACACACCCTACTTGTACACACAATCAAACTGGGTATGAATGTGTAAAGCGTATCAAATAGTGCTCGTCTCAGATTCTCTAAGTCACTTCCAGTAGCTGTAAATCATTTTAAGCTAGGCAGCTCCCAAGAGCTTACAAAAGCATGGTGCCACAGGGCTGACCCGTGAAAGCCATCCTTAAGCCTACGGTGTCATCACCTTGAACAGACGGCATTTACCTTTACCGCCAAAGCTAGAGTGAAGGGCCCAGAGCAACTTCCAGAACACCTCAACAGAATGAAGAGCGACAATGGTTTCCTTCCAAGAAATTTACCAGAGCAGAGACCTCTGCAAGGACAAGGATGACAAATGTGGACCGAAGACAGAATAAATTAAACTTTAAATAAAGACAAAAATGACTGGATAAGAACTAGCTAGATTTCAGGACAGCTGGGGGTAGAAGGGTGTTTACTGAGTTTAAGAAGAAATTCTTTTTTAAAAATATGCTTTCAAGTGTTTTTAAAAAAAAATTATTTATTTACTTTTAGTTTACAACATTCAGTTCCACAATCTCCTGAGTTCCAAATTTTCTCCCCCTTGCCCCCATGGCAGCTTGCAATCTGATATAGGTTTTACAAATACTTGCACATTAAACATCAGTCAAATTGTAAATAAGAATTAATTATAACCAATGGAGTGAACAACAAGAAGGAACGAAACAAAAGAAAACAAAAGGGAGAGAGCAAGTAATTTCTTTAAGAAGAAATTCATAATGTGTATGTACTGATGTTTTTCTTTTAGGGAAAATTATTTTAGGGACCTTTAGGAGTGTAATAATACGTTACTGATTGGCTTACTGTGCAATATATCTATGATTAGTTTAGAGGGTATATATTAGAAACTTGTCTGAGACTTTCCATAAATATGACCCTCTCATCCAGTTAACAAACATTTATTAACCATGTATAAACTTACGTATACATGTTGTCTTATAAATCGTATAATGTTATTAAATGATTGTATATTTAATATATTACATATCATGTAATATATAATCACAAATGATTGTATACTGTATAATACATTGCATGTTCTGTGCACATATGTGCATATACATGTTGTGTGATACACACACATATATACATATACCTACTATATATACACACACAAGTATGTATATGTATACAGATGTAATACATGTAGGTATATGTGAGTATATGTGTGTATATAGATATATATGGAGGGAGGGGGGGAGAAGGAGAAAGGGAGAGAGGCAGAGAGAGACAGAGAGAGGGAGGGAGGGAAAGAAGGAGAGAGAGGTGGGGAGAGAAAGAGAGAGAGTACTGTGGGGCTGGAGATAGCGACAAAAATTAGTTAAGAAATGGTCCCTATCAGATCCATCCTGCCCTACCAGAAAGTCAGAGGGGTGAGGAGGGAAGACATAGGAGAGAATAGATTGGGGGAGGAGGGATACAGTGGGATGGCTGTTTTGGGGTGGTGGGTAGGGGAAAGATGAGGAGAAAATTTGTAACTCAAAATTTCGTGGAAATGAATGATGTAAACTAAAATTAAAAAAAATTAAATAAAAAATTTTTTAAAGGGAAAAAAAAAAAGAAATGGTCCCTATCATCAAGGAATTCCAAGATGACTTGGTGATAATCATTAAAACTCAGATCAGGTATTCAGCTTGCATGACACGAGTACAGGACAGGTTAAGTACATGTAGTATGTACAATTTACTGTGGTTTAAATGTTTTCATCACTTTTTCTGGTAAAACTTTTCCCAGAATCCAATGGTATTTTACTCTTCCATTATAGCTAAAAAAGAAAAACAATTTCCACAGTGGTTCTTCCCTAAATCAGGTTCACTGTCTTCTCTGGTGACTAATTTAAGAGTAATGACAAGAAGAGTGACAAGTATGAAAAGTAAGAGGAGGGATTGTCCCTTCTGTTTCCTTTTCAGAAATCAAAATATTTTCAGAGTTGGAAGGGACATCAAGAAACATTCAATTCATACCAGCAAAAGCATTCCCTCTAGAATTCTCCCAACAGATGATCATCCACTTGCTGCTTGAAAAACTCCAATGAGAAGGAAACAAACCCACTATTTCTCCAGGCAGCCCATGGCTCTTTTAAATGGTTCTAATTGTTAGAAAGTGTTTCCTTGGTGTTGTTTAGTCGTGTCCAACTCTTCATGACCCCATTTGGGATTTTCTTGACAAAGGTACTGGAGTGGTTTGCCATTTCCTTCTCCAGATCATTTTACAGCTGAGGAAACTGAGGCAAACAGGGTTAAGTGCCTTGCCCAGGGTCACAAAGCTAGTAGTGTCTGAGGCTGGAACTCATGAAGAGCCTCCCGGTCTTGTGCTCTATCTGCTGTACCACTTAGCTGCTGCAGCATTTCCTTACATCAAGCCTAATTTTGCTTCTTTGCAACTCCTACCCACAGCCCTTCAGTCGGTCTTCTAGGACCAGAACACTTCTAATTTCTCTTCCATGTGGTGGTCCCTCTTCAAACACTTGCAGATAGCTTTCATGACTACCCTTTCTCCTCCCTTCAAAGAACTCTGGATTTGGAGTCAGAGTATCTGGGTTCAAATCCTCCCTCTCATCCTTACTACCTGTGTGACCTCCGGCAAATCATGTAAAATCTCTGGACCTCAATATTCCCATCTGTAAAATGAGGGAGCTGAGACTAGATAGCCTTGGAGGTCCCTTTCAGTCTCTAGATCCATGGTCCCAGGCAGCAATGTGGCATGCTAGATAGAGTTCTGGACTTGGGAGTCAGAAATTCACCTGGTATTGAAAGCCTTCCTCAGACACTCGTCAAGGGTGACAAGTACAAAAAGTTAAGAGTGTGTGACTTTTTCATGCAATTCACTAAACTTCTCTTCAGCAGTCTCCTCATCTGCCAAATAATAATAATAATGAGAACAAAAATAAAGAGCTCTGCAAAACCTAATGATTGTGAGTCTAGTCCCATTAAATCACACATAATATCAGTCAACAAGCATTAAGCGTCTTCTGTGTCCCCAGCACTGTACTAGATACTAATATAATAAATGAAACAATTTGTACTTGCAAGAAGATTACATTGAAAACTGAGAACAACTCCTAAGAAACAATCTGTACTTGCAAACAGATTACATTTGAGCCCAAAAACAACTTGTAGGGTGAAAGTCTCACATGTGTCCTAGCATTAACATGACTGAAGTTCAAGCAGCTCCTTCTATAAGCTACCAGCCAAACCAGAAGGTCCTGAATGATGCTTTTCATTAAGAGCGTAGATCTCACTTAAGCTGGTGCTCTATTGAAAGCTCAGAATAATGGTGGCTTTACCTTCTCATTGGAATGCGGCAAGCCTGCTGTGGCAGGCACGATTATGGCATGTGTGACTCAGCCTGAGTCACGTTTGTGCTCATCTGCCTACAGCTGGGTGTGCCTAACTGCATCAGATGGCTCATTGGCATCTGTTCCTGAACAGGTCCAGTTCAACACTAGGAAGTGGGTGAATGAGCCTCGTATCCTGTCCTCACCTTTCCCCTAAAACATGACATTCAATAATCCTAACTTGGTATAACAGTCAATAGGACACAATGGGATGCAGTGAGAAGAAGGATGGGGTTGGAGTTGGAGCACCTAGGCCTTCATTCTTGTTTTGTTATATATTACTTATTTCTTCTCTCCCCTCCTCTTCATCTCACATCATTGAGACATCTTCACCCTGCCTCCAGCACCTTCTCTCTTCCTTTTCTCCTGGTCTCCAATGAAGAGGTAGCCCATTTCATTGACAAGGTTAACACCTCTACATGCACTCTTGATCCCATCTGCTCCCTCTCTCCTGTCTTTTATGGTAGACTATCCCCAGTATCATACCCTCTCTCTAATCTTTAATCTCTCCTCTACTGGCTCCTTTCCTGTTGCCTACAAACATTCCTCTGAACTCCTTATCCAAAACAAACAAACAAACAAACACCAAGCAACAAACCAAAAACTCTTGCTTGATCTGATCATTCCCACTATCTGTCATCCAGTATCTCTCCTTTCCTTCTTGATTGAACTGCTAGAGAAATCCAACTACAAAAGGCGCCTCCAATTTCTTCTACCTTCACTCCTAAACCTTCTATAATTTGGTTTCCAATCTCATCATTCAACTGAAAATGACTTCTCCAAAATTAAATGATCTCTTAATTGTGCAATCCAATGTACATTCTCATTTCTCCATTCTCATCCAATTTGACATTTTGTGATCTTCAGCGCTTGCTGATTATCATCTTCTCCTGGATATTCTGTCCTATCTAGGTTCTCATGACGTTGTTTTTCCCTAGTTCTCCTCTTACTTGTCTGACTGCTCCTTCTCAGTATCCATTCCATGCCTACTCACCATGGGTGCTACCCCACCCCTAGGCTCTCTTCTCTTTTCCCTCTACACTATCTGGCTTCGTGATCTCATTAGGGTCCAATTATCATCTCCATGCAGATCATTGCCAGATCTATATACCCAGTCCAAGTCTCTCTCCTTGAGTTCTAGTCTGGCGGCACCAAATAAATGCCTTTTGAATATCTCAAACTGAAGTCCCACGGTCCCTCAGACTCAGTGTGTTGAAAGCAGAAGTCATTATTTCACACATAAAAACCCTTCCAACTTTCCTATTATTATTATCGAGGACAATGCCGTCCTTCAGTAACCCTGCCTCATAATCTCAGGGTCATCTCTTACTTTATATTTTCCATTCACCTCACATATACAATTGTAAAATCTTATCATTTCCATCTTTACAATATCTCTTGTGTGTGTATAAATATATTTTTAAAATATATTTTTGTACGTATTTATATTTATTTACACACACACAGACATACAGACACACACACACACACACACACACA
>CM053583.1:276761438-276779945 GCA_028627135.1 Pseudochirops cupreus | reverse complement strand
ATTTTGGGGTGGCTATGTGAGAGCTGTGATATGTTGCTGCTGCTACACCGCCCTCCTTGACCATTTTAATCTATAATAATTTAACCAATTTAATTTGACCAATAATTTAACCAATAATTTGACCAATTTAATCTATAATAATCATAAATTTTCTGATCAACTTTAAGCATTTATTGCTTTGGTACTTTCCATCTTGTATTGTTAACATTTAATGTGTATATATCTTTCCTTTCTGTATAGATCAGTGGTTCTCAACCTTTCTAATGCCACAGCCCTTCAATATAGTTCCTCATGTTGTTGTGACCCCCAACCATAAAATTATTCGTTGCTACTTCATAACTGTAATTTTGCTACTGTTATGAATCATAATGTAAATATCTGATATGCAGGATGTATTTAAATTGAACATAACCCACAGGTTGAGAACCGCTAGTATAGATTATAATCACTTTGAATCTAAAAATTTTGTCTTATTATTTCTAACATGCCTTCCGCAAAACACTTTGTTCCATGATAGGTATTTAGTAAATACTTGATCACTGGCTAATTGAAATAATGTTTCTTTTTGATCCTTGGAAGTGCTAAATATAACCTAGCCAGACATTAAATAATCTCTCTTAGTCTCAAAGAATTTTGATTTCATTAAAGTGGGTACGGACACAGATTGCAACCTTTCTCCAATCTAGATGAACTTTGGGAATTTCTTCATTCCACGTCCAGTGTAACGAGGGGCCTCACTAAAATTCAACAAGGCTTGTTCACAGATGAGACACAATCCAACTCTGTACTTTTACTAAATGGTTTTCCTTCTTGGAAGATCTTTCCAGAGACTGTGCTCCAACAGCAGTTTTTCAGAATGTAGGGTCACCTTCATACCTTGAGTAGGACTTAAACCGAAAGTTTTCAAATTCATCTTAATAGCATGCTAATTAAAACTAAATTAAGAATATAATTATGCAAAAAGTCACTGGAGATAGTAAAAAATGTAAGTGGCCTTTCTACTTTTTATGCCCTTGTTTCGTTTCCTTTCCTATAGCTATTTCAAGGCAGTTTCACAATTTATTTTACTAATCCCCTTTGATTCTTTCATAGGCACCACCCCTTTCTACAGGTTCTACAAATGGATTCATTCAGGACATCAAATTAAATGTGACCTCTAGGTTTTTATCTTCCTCTTAGCTCTTTTGTTGTCCTTATTGCCATAAGATAGACCACATGGCCGGCTCTGTTTGCCAGGATGTGATTTCTTACTTTTGAGGACTCCGGCCTGGATATTCTTCTTTGCTGGCACTGGCAACATCACTGTTTATTTCATTCATGTTTCTATATTTCTCTATTCTCTTCAAATATAGAATGTAAACACCTTATGGGCAGGAATTCCACATCTTCTACCTTTTAGTACTCACACCCCTTTTCGTTTTCCATAGATCTTTAATTTCATTTTGTAGAGTCTTTTGTCATACTTAGGAATTCAAAGATTCTCCCATCCCTTTAAGCCCTTACAGGCTTTACTGTTGTCCCTAGGGTCTTAAAACCCTAAGACATAGAGGAAGGAATGCTGGGTTTGGAGTCAAGATTTAAATCTGAGTCTGTTTGCTGCCTGTTAACTTGGGCAAGTCAGTTTGTCATAAAAATAAAGTTGATTGTCTATGGCCCCATGGTCTCAATATCTTCATCTGTAAAATGTGCCTAGTTGAATTGAATAATCATGAATGTGCCACTCAAATGTGCCACTTCTCTAGTTGGTTTATACTACATTGCTTATTGGAGCAACTAGGTGATCTAGTGGATAGAGAGCTGGGCCTGGAGTCAAGAAGACTCATGTTTCTGAATTTAAATCTAGCCTCAGATACTTACTACCTGTGTGACCCTGGACAAGTCACTTAACCCTGTTAGCCTTAGTTCCATCATCTGTAAAATGTGCTGGAGATGCAAACAGAAAATCACTACAGTGTCTTTGCCAAGAAAACCGCAAATAGGGGCATGAAGAGTCAGACACAAATGAAAAGATTAAACAACAGGAATAATATAGCACTTTAAAATATGCAAAGGGATTTATATACATACAAGATAAGTTGCATATTGGAGCAGTACAGTAGATAGCGTAAGAGGCTTGGAGTCAAGAGGATCTGAGTTTAAATCCAGTCTTGCATAATTACTAGCTGTGTGACCCTAGGCAAGTCACTTAACCCTGTTAGCCTTAGTTCCTTCATCTGTAAAATGAACTGGAGAAGCAAATGGCAAACCACTCCACTATCTTTGCCAAGAAAACTCCACATGAGGTCGTGAAGATTGGACATGATTAAATGATAACACGTTGCTTATTCTTCCTCCACAGGAAAATTTCAGTACTCATTTCATCTTATTCTTTGACTGTCTTTGGGGATCATTTCTTCCTTTCTTTATTCAAAAACCCCTGAAATTCTTGTATTCTCACCTCCTTCAGGAAACCTTTCTTATCTACTTGGAAAATAAGTTCCCTTTCATGTCAGCCTTACCCCCTCCCTTAAGTATACATGACTTCTGGCCTACTGATTTCTCTTAATATTGCATTAAATAAGCTTATTTTCTTTGCAGCAGTATAGTAGGCTTAACTGTGAATTTGTTCAGTTTTGTTTCATTTGTATGTCTTTAGTAATTCTATCTGGGCTTGTATTTTCTTCGATGGGAAATTAATAGAGGGCACGGCTTTGTCTATTGAAATCACTTTGCATGATACCATAAGGATATGCTGGTGACTAATGATACAACATGAGATAAGGCCTAATCCTTAACATTACGTGACTCCTTCCATCTGCCTACCCAATTCCCATTCCCAGGCTGTTGAATACAACTGAAGGAAATAGTGGGATTGTGCTGACAGCAAATTTGTGCTAACCTCAGCTGGGCTTTCATTGCTACATAATAGTCCAAGTCATCTCTTACCTTATGACTTCCTAACAACTCTATTATAATCTCCATAATCACAGAAATTGGACTTTCAGAGCCAGAAGGGATCTCACAGCAGAACAAGAATCCATCCCTTCAATGTAATGAAGAAATGACGAATCCATTTGTCTTATGGTTCTCCAGTGAGAATGATCCCGTCATCTCCCAAAAAAGCCCAACTCATTTTTGCATGGCTGTAATTGTTAGGAAGTTTGTCCTTCTGTTACAGCCATTGTCACCACAATGTGGGCCTTCGCCTTCCTTCATAATCTCTTGACTGCACTGCTTTGGTGGCTTCCTAATTGGTAATCCTGCCTTATTTCTCCCCACTCCAACCCATCTTCTACACAACTAACCAAAAGTGATTTTTCCTTAAGCACAGATTTTTGAAACTGTTGCCTCTGAGGTAAGATATTAACTCTTCAGTATGGCTTTCACAACCTGACGCCAACATATTTTGTTTTTTATACTCTATTCTAACCTCCATGGTTCAGCCAAACTGGCCTTCTTTCTATTTCTCAAACATCACACTTTATCTCTAGTCTCTCACCTGTCACCCACCTTGCCTAAAATCTCCTCCCTCCTTACTTCTGCCTAATAGAATCCTTTCTTGGGGGTGGCTAGGTGGCACAGTGAATAGAGCACCAGCCCTAAAGTCAAGAGGACCTGAGTTTATATATCCGGTCTCAGACACTTAACACAAAACTAGCTGTGTGACCTTGGGCAAGTCACTTAAACCCCAATTGCCCTACCTTCCCCCCTTCAAAAAGCAAAAAAAATAGAATCCTTTCTTTTTTTCAGCCCAATCTTCTACATGAAGCCTTTCCTCATTCCTTCCTCCCAAATACCAGAGTCCTCCTTTCCTAACCACCTTTATATATTCTCTACATATTCATAAATGGATATTTCCTCTCCCTGTAAGAGCTGTAAGCTTCTTAAGAAAAAGGATTGAAAAAAATATCTTGAATACTGTGTCTGATACATAGCAAAGCACTTAATCGATGAATGCTTGTTGACTGGTTGAAGCCCAAATTTGCCTCTTTTCAACACTTATTCCTTGTTTCTAGTTCTACTGTCTTTGGCTGAGTGCAATAAGTTTTAATCATTCTTCCATCTGACACGCAAACCTTACATGGCTTGATCTGGAGACCCTTTGTTATCCTTGTGGCCTTTCTTTACATACTCCGCTGGCTTTTCAATGTCTATCCAAAATTTGCTAATCAGAACTGACCAAGTTTAATCATTTTTCAGTAATGTCTGACCTTTGTGACTCCATTTGGGGTTTTCTCGGCAAAGACACTGGAATAGTTTGCCCTTTCCCTTTCCAACTCATTTTACAGATGATGAAACTGAGGCAAACAGGTTAAATGACTTGCTCAGGGTCACAGTGGCTGGATTTGAACTCAGATCCCCCTGACTTCAGGGCTGGTAATCTATCTGTTGCTCCACCAAGCTGTCCTCCAAACTAACATTGTGCTATTAATTACTACTTTTGGGCCCTGCCATTCAATTGCACTTCATTTGTAGCCTTTACTCTTTTCTCTGTTTTAGATATTAAGACAACCTTTGTTCTTCCAGTTTTGTAGTACTTCTGTTTTCCACGATTCTTCACAGATGACTTTCTAGTTGTATTACTCAAGGATGTTGTTCATGCAATTCTAAGCATTTGAACTCCTTTTCAAGACTTTACATGGTTACTACCTTCCTGCTAGTCACTTTTGTTCCGGTCTTTCCTTTCCAAATAATATTCTCCTTGGCAGAAAAAATATATATAAAACAAAGTAAACATTGAGCAGGTAACACTCCTCTGTCATAAATATCTCTAGTTATCATTGTTCTAACCAGCCCTGAGTAGTGGTCACTACAGCTAGGTGACTCAGTGGATAAAGCATTAGGCTTGGAATCAGGAAAATTCATCTTCCTGAGTTTAAATTTAACCTCAGACACTTATAGCTGTGTGATCTTGGGCAAGTTTGCCTCAGTTTCCTCATCTGTAAAATGAGCTGGAGAGGGAAATGGCAGACCACTCCATTGTAACTGCCAAGAAAATCCTAAATGGGGTCACAAAGAGTCAGCCACAACTGAACAGCAACAGCAGGGATCGTATCCCCTACTTGGGTCTTCCTTTCCCCAAGCTTAAAAAACACACAAAGATCTTCTTCCTAGACTCAGCTGATTCTAGGACTGAAAACTTCTGGCGCTATTCTTATAGGTCTATGCCATGCTTTTATATCTATCCTATGCTACCTTCTCTGGTTTCTGTCTCCTTTCTCTGACCAGAACTGGATGGTCTCATGCTTGACAGCATCTGTAGATCTGTATCATCATGCCTTAGAAGACATACAACTGCTTTCTCTTCGTGGCATGCAGCTTCTTCCTTTAAAGAGGCAGTCTTCTCACTTGTGTTATATCTTCCCAAGCCAGTAATCTTTCTCTTCTATCTGGACATTCTTGTACCTTCCAACCCCCTGACTACAGGTCAAGCTCTCACTGACTTTCTGGATTTCCTTGAAGTCCCAACTAAAATCTCATCTTTTTATAGCAATCCTTTACCAACCCCTCATAATTTTAGTGCCTTCCTTCTGTTAATTATTTCCTATTCATCTGTAGATAGCTTTTTTGGTAAAAATATTTTTACATTTTTCTCCCCCATTAGATTGTAAGCTCCTTGAGGGCAGGGGCTGTCTTGTACCTTTCTTTGTATCCTCAATGCTTAGCACAATGCCTGGCATATAAAATGTTTATTGTTTCATCATTTCTTTGTTTTCATATTGAAGTCTTTCTTCTACTTTTTAAAAAGGAACATTTCAGTTTCCTTGATAACCTGTAGAGTGCAGTGGTGCATGATACAAAGACAAGGGCCTAACCCACAAGCTTATGACCTGCATTTATTGACAACTCTTTGTTTTGGAAAAATAATTGCCTTCTTCTTTGCTCGTCAAGAATGGGATTCCACAGGTCACTCACACCCGTTGAGATAGTATAGGCCTACAAAGAAGTGTTTGGTTTAGTTCATATGTAATCCTGAACATCTCAGCCCATCTTTATGGTTTAACATTAGGTGCCTGATTTGTTCCTCTAGGATGCTGGGATGCTACCCACGTAGAGAATCCTACAAATAGTTACCCCATTCAAGTATCATTCATTATTGGAATTAACTAAGCATATCTGTCCATTAGCTAAGAACAGTCATGCACTATCACTCACAGAATCAAACACTATTAATCTGTCACTTTTTCTTTCTCCAGACCAAGGGAGATTTTCCCTGTTGATTGACATTAAGTAGCAAAATCCATTCCTGGTGGTTCCATTCCCATAATTCCTTCAAGTTTCTTTTTCTGTGAATATCCTCCCAAGAACCCAGATTTTGGTCTCCTGAAAGCTGCCTTGGAGGTCACATAACTGGCTTTTTGTTTTGTTTTTAATGATGCGCAAATAAGCATCATATGTTAAAAGGAGATAATGATGGGGGAAAATCCAGGAAATTGGGGCGGGGGGCCAAGGAAGCATGGTAGAAGACATTTGGGTTTTGGAATGTGAATATCTTAGGCAAAAATGGAGCAATATTGCCACCAGAATATACTGCATTCTGAATGGACAGAAAGAGAAAGAGAGGAGAAGTTTGAGAAACTAAACAAAGCCATGATACAGTAATGATGGGCGACCCCATGAGATTAATGCTCAGCTTTGTAATCACTGGAATTAGAACCACTCTCCTTTTGTCTCGGAAAAAAAAGGAAATAAGCTTTTATGGAGTACCTACTGTATGCCAGGTACTGAGCTAAACTGCTCGCTTTATCCTGAGAGGTAGGTGCTGTTATCCCATCTTACAGCTGAGGAAACTGAGACAAATGGAGGTTAACTGACTTGCCCAGAGTCCCACAGCTAGTAAGTAAGTAAGTAAAGTAAGATTTGACCTTGGGTCTTCCTGATTCTAGCCCCCAGTACTCTCTCGATTACACCACCGGCTGAGGCCCTCTGAGCCTCAGTTTTCTCATCTGTAAAGTGAAATAACAATCCCACCTACATCACTTGGGTTATAATAAAGTTTTGAATGAGATTTAATTTTTGCAAAATACTTTGCAAATCTTAAAGCATTATATGAATATTAATTATCATTATTAATTATACACTCTCACCCCTGTTGGAATTTATCTACCTCAGGGTTTCAGTCAGTTATCCCTTTCAGGCAGCTGACCCCAAATCCGCACCCCCTACCCTCAGCCAGTCTCATTTCCAACCTCCTGGGGCAAATTTTCTCCTGCATCTCTCTCTGGTATCACCAGCTTAACATGTTTAAACTGCCGTTCTCATCTCTGAACAGGTTGCTGACCTACCTCTCCTCCTAACTTATCTAGTTCTGTTAAATTACCAGTCCCCGTGTGCCTCCCTCCCCTCCCCTTGCCTCCATGCTATGAACCTGCTCCCTCCTCCTGGGCTTTTGTAGCCTTTAACTCGGCTGCCAGCTCTGACTATTAACTTATTATTAACTCTCTTGAGTTTTTGTTATTCAGTGGTTTCAGTCCTGTCTGACTCTTTGTGACCCCATTTGGGGCTTTCTTGGCAAATATACTAGAATGGTTTTCCATTTCCTTCTCCATCTCACTTTACAGATGAGGAAACTGAGGTAAACAGGGTTAAGTGACTTGCCCAGGGTCACACAGCTAGTAAGTGTCTGAGGTCAGATTTGAACTCAGGTCCCCTTGATTCCAGTGCTGGCACTGTGGCCACTGTGCCACACAAAGACATATTAAAAAAACCTTTAATATACATATGAAAAAAGTTATTCTTTATTTAAACTGACCCTAAACATGATTCCTTCTTTCACACATTTGTAACAGGCTCCATGTTTTCTTCCTCTAGCTATCAGCTAAGTAGCTGTCCTGCTTTACTGAATTTCACATCTCCTTTTAAATCTCTGTTCCTATAAAATGGCACAGCAACTTGTCTGGGACCCCACCCTCCTGGTTTATGAAGAAAGGACAGAGCCAAGTACGTCTTGTGTTTTGATAAATGCTTCTTAATCATCTAACTTGCCAGCAGAACACTATCAAACATAATAATACCAAGCATATATATAAGACGCTTTGAAGTTTGCACAGCCTTATATGTGTTATCCCATATTTCACAACAACCCCATGAGGGGGGTGCTATTCTTTTTCCCTTTATACAGATCAGGAAATTGAGGCAAACAGAGGATAAGTGACTTGTAGTGGACCACACAGGTTGGAAGTATCTGAATCAGAATTTGAACTTGGGGCTTCCTAACTCCAAACCCACTCACCTAGAAGATGGGGTAACTAGCAAAAATACTATCTGATGATAGAGATATCGTAATGTGATAGTCTTCTCTCTATCCTTTAACATGTCCCCAGTTGGGTGAGGGAGGGTAGGAGCTTCTTTTTATTATTATTAAATTATTAACTGGTACCATATTTAGCGCTTACCAAAGCAAGGTTGATTAATTGATTGGTTAGATCAAGCATGAGGCACAGCACACACTTCAGATACCAGGGGGTTGGAGGGAGGGAGGGAGAGGATACAAATTAAGGAGAGAGGAAAGGAACCTTCCAGGTAACTTTTGGGAAGCTGTCAAGGCAAATTTTTGCCTGGAGCTACCCCTGGTTACTCATCTGGAGTTCCCGGTTCCCACAGGTTGCTGCTGACCCCTGCTTCCAGTGATTTACTGGGGAGAGAACCCCTGTTGTTGGAATGCAGTCAGTGGTTAAGTTTAGATAGAATGAATACTTGGGTTTGGAGTTTCTCTGGTTTAAATCCAAGTCACAATTTATTTCAGAAGCATCAACTCTTTCTGTTTACAAGGCTTGTTTTCTTAGTGCTATAATTGGTCAGAAGCATGTGAATAAATTAATCAGGAGAATTCACTGAGTCCCTGTGGTGATCACACACACACACACTCTGTCTCCCTCCCCTTCTCTCTCTCTCTCTCTCTCTCTCTCTCTCTCTCTCTGTCTCATCTCTCCCTCCCTCCCTCCCTCTGTGGTCTTAAGAAAGGCAGTTAGAGATAACTAGTCTTTCTTTTTCTTGTTTTTTTACCAATATACAAAAAACTGGGGCTTTTGGCCAACTCTCCCTGCCCCCATTTCATTGGTGTGTGGAACTCCCTCCATCATGCACATATATATCTTTACAGCAACTTTTCTGAGTGATTGACCTTTAGGCAAAGATGCAGATCCAATTATGTCATCCCCTACATACCCCCTCCCTCCACTTTATAAACTTTAATAGTCCCCTATTGTCTCCAGGAGCAAATAGAACATGCTATGTTTGGCATCCAAAGCCCTTCATAACTTACCCTCCTGCCTTTCCAGTCTTCTTACACATTCCTCCCTAATATCCAGTCTGGTGACACTACTCTCCTGGCTGTTCCACATACAGAACACTCCATGTACTCCATCTCTGTCTCTGGACATTTTCTCTGGCTATTTCTCATGTCCTTCCTCTAACTATTGACCTCTCTTTGGCATGCTTTAAGTCCCAGATAAAATCCTAACTTCTCCAGGAGGCTCTCCCCAACCCCTCTTAATTCTAGAGTCTTTACTTTTTAAAATTATTTCCTGTTTATTCTGTATATTGCTTGTTTTGTATATATTTGTTTGAATGTTGATTCTTCCATTAGATTGGAAGCTCCTTGAGGACAGGGGACTGTCTTTTGCCTCTTTTCGTAACACCAGAGTTTATTACAGTGCTTAGCACATAGTTGGTACTTAATAAAGGAAGATGGAATAGAATTTGAGATCACTGGAATTTTGACATGGGAGTTTGAATTTGAAATCATAGTAACTTTTCTAGAAACATCATCTTACATATTCTCTATACTTCCCAAGCTGATTGAATGGGTCTTACTTGTAGATAGCTGTAGATAAAGCCGAATAGGCAGATGAAGTTTCTGGACATTTAATAATTGGTCAGACACATGCTTTGTGTCCCTAGAGCTTAGCATCATTCCTGGTACGTAATAAACCCTTAAAGTCTCAACATGATGTGTGCACTTGTCTAGGTACTGAGGAAGAGATAGAGTGTTTAGGTAATAAATAGTCTTTGCCCTCAGTGAACTTAAGAGTCTATAAGTGCAACACAGGGCAGCTGGGGTAGTGGAGAGAGTTCAAATTCATCCTCAGATGCTTACTAGATGTGTGACCTTACTAGATGTGCAAGTCACTTAACCCTGTTTGCCTCAGTTTCCTCCTTTGTAAAATGAGCTAGAGAAGGAAATGGCAAACCACTCTAACTCTAGTATCTTTGCCAAGAAAATCCCAAAAGGGTTCATGAAGAGTCAGACATGACTGAAACTACTCAACAACAACAAGATGTGATAGAACTAAAAGAATTTGAACTTTTCAGTGAGATAGGGGGATTATCAGTTTAAAGCTAGATGGAACCACAGAGGTTATCCATTCTTCATTTTACTGATGGAGAAACTGAGGTTGAGAAAGAGGAAGGGACTTGACCCAGGTTGCATAGATCTTAAATAACTGTCAGGATTCAAATTGACTCCAGGTCCATTGCTCTTTCTACCATGTAAGATGCAAGGCAGCTAGGAATTTTGTGATGAGTAATTTCATATTTAAAATAGATTTGACATTTCCAGGGGTATTAAATCCATTATTTCCATAGTTCATTTCAGTCAGGAGACATGTCAGCATCTCCTTATAAGTCTCTGATGGGTGCAAGATCTCCCCCCCAGGCCCCCCATCATCCAATGCTATAGATAGACATATCGAGTACTTCCTTTTGGTATTTGAGAGCTTTATTTTTATACGTGTCCTTGGCAGTCTTTTCATCCCGCCGGCAGTTCCTGTTTTGTAAAGCCAGTTTAGGAGTGATGACACCGGGTAAGAAACTTGCGTTTTGGGGAAACTGTTTGTTTTTTTCTGTTAAGGATGCCTTTGTGTGCTTGGATTGTTGTTTTAAATTTTGTTTTAGTTTTGTTTTCCTTTCTTCCAGTTTGTCATCCAGCATTACATTTAACAGGTTAGTAGGTTAACTAGTAATTAAAGAGTGTATTTAATAATGATTTAAATAATATATTAAGTGTAATTAAGTAAATTTATTTAACATTTTGTATACTTGATAGAAAGAAGGGGCCTTTTGGCACAGCTAGGCTACGATAGCGCGGAGCATAGTTTATTTTAACCATTTGATTAGATTACATTGTCATTCAGTATTTATTTTTGTTAGGTAAGTTTGGTTTCTTCTTTTTGGTCATTTACCCTTTTCTTGTTTTCTATAGTCAAGACTTCTTAAAAATAACTTTCTAGTTCATCAGTCAGATTCCCCTTTGGAAATTAGGCTTGTGCTGGAGTATCTTGAACTCTGGTGTTCTGGTCTGAATGACATGAAATCTTCACAGAGAGCCACAGCAAGATCTTTTAAAACATAATTTGTAGTTCTTCGTTAATATCATAAATGGCGATGTTTCCTGCCGTTACTGTATCGTTTCATGTAGCCAGCATCACTCTCGTTGGTTTGCAGAGGCAAACCAAGCACAGAGGGCGCCTGAGTGGTGTTGTCCAAGGTCTCTCAGTGAGTAACTGGCGAACCCAAATGGGCCAGAACTAGTTAGAACTCAACCCTGAACCTCAGTCTTCTTTCCATGAAGAAAATGAGAAATAGTACATTTGTTTTCCTTACAAAGGAGTCGTGTCCATTTTCATAAAGGATGATAAATATCTGTGATCTTTATTTGTTGTACTAGCGTAGGAAGGAAAATCTACCCCAGTTAGCTAGAAAGCAAAATAAACGAGATACAATGTGCAGTGAACTGTGCTTTGAGAATTAGGCCTCAAGTTCTTTCTATTGCCTACTTATTTTGATGAAATAAACCAGTTAGGAAGGTCCATCTGCTTACAGATAAAAATCTTTGAGGTTTTAGACATCAGTAGAAGCTCCCTAGCTGGGTTTGCACAGCTAAAGCAAAGTAAGTTTTAAAAAACAAAGTAGGCATCACATGAATTGGAGTAAAAATAGATTTGCTGACCTTAAATTTCTTAGGTTGGTAGCAAATAAACTACTTTAAAAGATTAAGGCGTACATTTGTTTTAATTTTTCTTGTTGATATTCAGTTGTTTCAGTTATATCAGCTCTTTGTAACCACATTTGGAGTTTTCTTGGCAAAGATAACTGAAATGGCTTGCCATTTCCTTCTCTAGCTCATTTTACAAAGAAGGAAACTAAGGCAAACAGGGTTAAATGACTTGCCCAGGGTCACACAGCTAGTAAGTGTCTGTGACTGGATTTGACTCAGCTCTTCCCCACTCAAGGCCTGGCACTCTATCCACTATGCCATCCCACTGCCCTGGTTGGAGGGGGGAAGGCAAGGCAGTTGGCATTAAGTGACTTGCCCAAGGCCACACAGCTAGTAAGTGTGTCAAGTGTCTGAGGCCAAATTTGAACTCAGGTCCTCCTGACTTCAGGAATGGTGGTCTATTCACTGCTCCACCTAGCCGCCCTGTTTTAATACAAGATTATTTTACTTACACACACACACATATACACGCACAGAGTTTTTATATCACTTCTATTTTGTAGACCTGGCCTAATGCTATTTTAATATCTTATAATGAATAAGTACCTGAGAGACATGAATGGGCCAGGGCCAGTGCTCACCAAATTCTGAGTCAGGGGAGGTTGGGGAAACATTGAGAAATAACATAGATATTTTAATTTTTATAAATTAAATTTTATAAAATCAAAATTTTATAAATTACATCAATAAAGATCTTGGTCTTTCCCTCTTTTAGAATGGATATCTCTGCAGAAGATAGGAATTACCAGATACTGTGACGGAATAATTTGCATAGCACTTTAAGTTTTGCAAAGCATTTTAAATATGTTATCTCATTTGATCTTTCCACCACTCTGTGAATTAAATACTTTGGGTATTATGATCCCAATTTTTGCAGATGAGAGATTATAATATATTTGTATGTTATATTTCACTTTATTATATTTTATTATCTCCTTATTATTCAGATTTAACTACTTGCCCATAGTCACACACACAGGTGTTAGACACAGCATTCAATCCCAGATCTCTTCCAGCTCCTACCCTTGTACTCTTTCCCGTGTAGAGTGTTGCCTTTCATTGGCATATTAAGAAATATGGATATTTAGAGATAATGTTAAAGATAAACAAATATTTCCTTATTTGATTGCCTCATCATGATGGTACCCTGAAGGCTATAACAGTAGAGAACCAGCTCTTTCAGACTCTGATAAATTAGAAAGGCCTGAGGTTCCTAACTGGGAACCTCTTTTAACTTAAAAAAAATTTTTTTTAGTATAATTGGTTTCATCTGTAATACTATTTATTTTATGCATAGAAAAAGATTTTGTAAACAAGTCTAGATTTCAACCAGATTGCCGAAAGAAGGCTATGACACAGTATGTGGGGTTCAGTATAGGCTGGTGACATACTAGCTGGTAGCCAGATATGGGGAGGACTGTCATTAGGTTTGCTAGAGGGTGATGGACCTTTCTGACCCTGGCTACTTTTGAGGCCATCTACCCAAGTAAACGGAAGCTATAATCTCTGTCAGTACAAGCAGCCCCCTTTTGATAGAATCACAGATCCCTGGTGTATATCACAGGCATAATACTGTTTTTCTATGTTTTAATAAACATATCCAAATACCTTAGTCTGTATTTTATAGTCCTTCTTGTATGATATGGAAAGCAGTGAGTTGTAGGAACTTGAGTTTAGTGAGGTCATAGAACTTTATATCTCTTTAGGGCCTTTCTTTAATTCCCTGTCAAGCATAACCAGTCTTTGCTAACAATTTGCTTTGGACCCTGAAAGTGTCACTTTAGGAATTAGTGATTAATCAGGAAATGAGAGAGAGGGGAGAGTATGTATGTCTATGTGTCTGTGTGTCTTTCCTTTGATTACAATAGAAGAAGAAATACTTAAATTTCTTTAATAAATATGTATATAAACTGATTTCTGTTCTTCCCATTTTATCTAGAACGTTGGTAGGTAGGAGAAAACCCAGTGTGTATTTTTGCATATGTCAGCAGTGCCCCACATGGAGAAATAGAGAACAGTGGCTGACATAGCATCGCCACATTTGGTCCAGTGGAAGGGATGCTAGATTTGGAACTTAAAGACCTGGGCCCAAATTTGGGTCCTGCTTGACAGCCCCCCAGATGTAGAGTGAGGACGCAGCTAATGCAGAGTGTTAACTAGCTGGGCCTCTCTGCTTCTTGATTTCATTCATCCTTTAAGATTTCTCTGGTCTGGTGAGGGATGGAATCAGGAGATACTGGAACCCACTACGTCAGGCAGCAGTGTCAAACTCAAATAGAAAACAGTGTCACTAAACTGTACATAAGGATTCTGGCTGGCCACGTGTTGACATAGAAAACCACATATCAACATTATCTATGTTCAGTTGTGTTTCTATTTATTTTATTAAATATTTCCCAATTACATTTTAATCTGTTTACAGTAGGGAGTGTTGCCTGCTGGCAGGGGGCCATATGTTTGCTAATTCTGCTCTAAAGTGACCTCCTGCTATGACAATTTATATTTCAGCCGCCTTTTCCTATATCTCAAGTCAATAATAACTCACAGCTCTGGTGCTTTCAGATTTACCAGACTCCCTCTTAACAATTCCGTGAGGTAGGCAGTGCAAATATTATTATCTTTATCATTATTATTAGTGGTAGTAGTAGTATTACTATTACTACTGTTAATTATGTCCATTTTACAGACAAGCAAACAGTTTTAGAGAGGGGGAATAACTTAAAGCAAGGTTACACAGAGAGTAAACAACATAGTTGAGCAAGATTCACATCTTCCAAGTTCAGTACTCTTTCTCTCTTCCCTGCATTGCCTCAAGTTAGCAATTATTCATTAACCACTGAAGGAGGGGTAACCAGACCTATTCTTAGAGTGTCTTTCTAGTCTGGTTTCTTTGGAGTGCAGTGCCTTTTAGCAATCTATGTTTTTCTCTCCTCCAGCTACAATATAGTAGAGAGCCGGTTTGTTTTCCTAAAGCCCATCATCCCTCTCCTTTTCCCTTCCACCTTCTTCCTCTCCTCCCTGACCCCCTGCTGTATGGGATTAGTAGCACTGGATGGAGTGGAGAAGAAAAATCAAATGAAGATCTGACAGGCAAGCCATGCTACGGATCGGTTAATTTGCTTGCCTCCACATACTAGTAGACTCTCCCAGTCTGGATTCCTTCCAACATTATGCTGGAAAGCAACCTTTAAATTTACTTTGGTCGATTTAGTAGGAGTTGTCTGATTATAGCTTGGAATCCATAGCAGTTTGCCTAATGAGGTGTTAAGATAAAAACATTTATTTGTTCATGCTAGCACAGAACCATAGCCTTGACACTTCAACATTTTTCACAAAAGCATGGCTTGTTGGAGCTTGTAGATTGACATTCCTTCTTAAAGGGCCATCACAGGCTTGCTTTCCATGTGAACAGATGCGTTAAGATGGTTATTGATCCCGATTTCTCTTGCCATCCATCTACATCATGCCAAGCTCACTTGCATTTCAGCCACCTCTCCTGTCTGCCTTCATGGTTCTTTCAATGTGTTATATGGTGGGTGGGGAGTAGAAGGTAGTCTGGTAGCATTGGTGCTGTTTACTGCTAGGGCTCTCTTCTTCCCCTTAGAATGTGGGGGAGCAAACCATGAGGGCACAAGGGCATTGAAAAGGAAGATTTCCGCCATTCAGGGATTTTGGCACCAAGTAGGAAGGCACTGCCTCATTGTTAATGGTTGCCCTATACCTCCAGGACTGGAGGGAGAATTGGGGGTGGGGAGAAATTGGGTGGGAAGGGAATGGCCTACCATTTCTTCACATTTCCAACTGTGTAAAGACCTAGAGAGCATATCTAATGTTTTGCCTAAAGTTCTAATAATTCAAAGGAAAATTGTTATTTTGATTGATTCTCTTAGGTTTTATATCACATTCATTTCTGAAAACAGTCATCACTCCACTCCCCCAACTTCCCTCAAGCCATCCATTATAACCAACGTTAAATTAAAAAGCGGAAGGAAAAACCATCCAGCAAAACCAACCATTAGATTGACCGTATCTGATAGCATCTACAATTTTCCACACCAGTAGACCTCCACCTCTGCGGTCAAGGAGAACAAGATACATTTTCTCAACTCTAATCTTGTGCCAGGTTTGGTCGTTATAATTATACAACATTCAGCTATATTTTAATGTTCTTCCCAGTTATATTGTGCGTATGTTTTCCTGGTTCTGCGTACTTCACTCTATACCTGTTCATGAGATCATAAGCTCATAGATTTAGAGCAAGAATAGGCTATAGAGTCAATCTAATTCAATTCTCTAAAAAAAAAAAAGATGTTTTCCAGGTTCCTTAGCACCTCCAAGAATCTGAGATTCGATATACTTATTCAGCTAAATCGTCACCAGAGCCTACTCTTGTGATAGATCGAGCATCTGGGTGAGATATTTGAAAACTGTATAAATGTACCAAGTATGCCTGTGATTCAGTACTGAAGAGTAAAATAGAGTATGAGTAGATTAATAAAATCTGAAACTTGAATAATGTCAGTGTTGGATTCCTTAGGGCAGGGGTGGAGAACCTGCAGCCTTGAGGCCACAGGTGGCCCTCTAGGTCCTCAAGCACAGCCCTTTTACTGAGGACCTAGAGGGCCACCTGTGGCCTCAAGGCCACAGATTCTCCACCCCTGCCTTAGGGTGTCAAATAGTGAAGTAGGAATATCCATTAATACATATGATGGGACATGTTCTGTGTTCTGGATGTCCCCATTGTCCCATAAAGAAGTTAATTAGCTAGACCCTCAAATGGAGTTATTTAGGGGAATTTGGTATTAAGTTGATGATAAAAATAGCAGCTTAACATTTTAAGTGACTCTCCGGACTTAACTGGATAGGTCCTTAGAATATAGACATAGCTCATTGACATCAAATAATTTCCAGCCTGGTGTCCCACTCACTTCTTAGCCTTTGAGATCTCAGACCCTTCTTCCTACCATGAAGATGCATCAGAACTTCCAGGAATGGTCAAAGCTAAGTGTAATATAAAATCAGTTCCTTCTGATTCACTTACACTGATTGTCACCAGTCTAGCTCAGCCCACCCCCTGGATCATTTCATGAGTGCACACAGTGTCTATGGGCAAAAGGGAGGAGTAGAAGGGTAGCCATGAGCTTAGAGAATCCTCATGGTGAGGCATGTGATTCCCAGAGCCTATGTGTCTATGTGTAGCTCCAATGAAATATTCACAGCACCCATGATCACTATAAACCTGTATGGTGCTCAACCACAAAATATAACAGACTCACCATATGGAAGACAAAAGCAAAACATCTATTTAGATACCAGGAAACTGAATCCATCATAGCAACATAGAATTTAATGTACCCCAATGTAGCAGAGAGCCACACCACCCTTTAGCATTCCCACAAACCAAAACAAGACCAATATTTACTCACAAGCCTGTCACAGAAGCATCCTCTCCTTCCAAGGGTCTAGCTTGCTCTGACTCCCAGCTTCCAGTGTGCTCTGCTCACCCCTTCAGCAAACTCGTCCCACCACAGACTCCATGTGATTACATTCAGCCTATCAGGGGCAGAGTATATTTTCAAAGCAGGGAAGGTCTTCAGATTCCCATAGGCTTATTAAGGGGCAGGGAAGATCTTCAAATTCCCATCACCATTATACTACTCTGAGCTTTGCCCTTGGATAGCTGTCTGCATCACATGTCGCTTTGGGCTTCACTTCTACTTAATGAGTTTCCCTTCTTTCCTCCTGACCAAACCCCCTCTCTGTTACTCTTCAGCTGCTATAGCAAGGCTAGATGCCTGGGGTCTACAGAGTTTTACTGGTTCTAGGTATGCTGTGCTCTCTTGGCTAGGCACTAACACACTGCAACACTCTTTCAGGAAAAAGTCATTTCCCTTAAGCCTGGCATCTATAAAGCTACAATTATCCTTTCAGAAGACTTTGAGCGGTTTCCCCCTCTCAAGCCATTTTGTTGTTCAGTAATTTTCTATCATGTCTGAGTCTTCATGACTCCATTTGTGGTTTTCTTGGCAAAGATATGAGGGTGGTTTATCATTTCCTTCTCCAACTCATTTTACAGATGCGAAAACTAAGGCAAACAGGGTTAAATGACTTGCCTAGGGTCACACAGCTGGTGAGTATCTAGATTTGAACTCAGAACTAGTCTTCCTGACTTCAGGCCTGGCACTCAACTTCGCCACCTAGCTGTCCTAGCCATAGAGGCTGGTAAAAGACAATGTAAGGGTTTCCCCTTTCTCCAACTGCAGAGAACAAGGCAGCCTTTCTTATTTCCTGAATCAGATAATTTCTCCATACAACTTAAGTAGTATGTCTCTAGTTGGCTATCTAGCTGTACTTAGCCCCTGACAACTTCTGAGTTCTGTTGGCTTCAGTTGCCTTATTTTGACTTTCAGTTTTAGTGTTCTCTTGTCATTTTGTTTCAGTCTTCTCAGCTGGCTTTTCAGCTGGCTTCTAATGCTTCAAATCAATCAGTCAATCAAAAAGCCAAGCACTGGGGGGCGGAGCCAAGATGG
>CM053583.1:276749501-276760938 GCA_028627135.1 Pseudochirops cupreus | reverse complement strand
TATAAGAGAGGGCAGATTGAGGGAAGGGGTATTCAGTAGGCTTGCCATCTTGGGGTAGGGGGTAGGGGAGAGATGGGGAGAAAATTTGTAACTCAAAATCTTGTGGAAATGAATGTTGAAAACTAAGAATAAATAAATAAATTTTAAAAAATTATAATCTTAAGAGGGAACAAATGAAAGAAATCCAAATTGGAAAAAAGGAAATAGAACAAGCATCTGAAAATGTGTGGGCCAGGAACTATGCCTGCTGATTTATATTTCTGCCAGGAAAGCAGCAAGCACAGACTTCAAGCTATCAGTTTAGACCCAAGGTGGTAAAATTGTAAGCTGAGAGCCAGCTTTCTTCACCAGGTCATTTTGATTGGACTCTTGTCCTCACTGTCTGAAAGTAAAGTTTTTGGCTTCCTGTCACCATCAGCTAGCTGTAAAAAGTGGCACTAAGTGTCCTTGCAGTGACAATTATTATCACACCAGGATCAGCCATATGGTGGCAAGATTGTAGAGACCCAAACTTTTCCTCTATCTGGCCCAAGACAGAAAAAAAAATACCTGCTTACTATGAAGCAACTAATCTATCCACATGAGTGTGCATAGAACATCTCTCCCCCCCCCCCCACAAATTTGACAAACATTTTAAGTATCTACTTTAGTTAAAGGTGTTGGGTGTTAGGTGTTGGGAATACAATGACTAAAACACAACCTCTTCTCCCAAGAGAATCATCACATTTTGGGATGTACAACACAGAAATAAAATATAAGGTAATTTCAAGAGGGTGTATGATGGTGGGGTAGGATCAGGAAAAATCTTGTGTAGGTTGCGTGGACAGTGATTTCAAGGAAATAAGGGATTCTTCAGCAAAGGAAAGAAGAGAGTGCATTCAAGGTATGAAAAATGTCAGCCTGAAAGCCAACAGCAGAAAGACAAACAGATGATGGAACGCTGAATCTGAGGAACGTTTAGTCGAGCCAGTTTGATGGAAATGGATAATATGACAAGTAATTTGAAATATGGTGGGAAAGGGAGATAGGAGCTAGATGTGAAAACCTTTAAATCCAAAGTAAATTTAAAATGAAAAATCTACAGTGGCACAGTGGATAGATCGTTGGGCCTGAAGTAAAGAAGGTCTATGTTCAAATCCAGCCTTGGTCCTTACTAGCCGTGATCCTGGGCAAATCACTTTAACTGCTTTCTGCCTCAGTTTCCTCATCTGTACAATGGAAAATAATAGTACCTATCTCCCAAGGTTGTTATGAGAATCAGATGAAATAATATTTGTAAAGTGCTTAGTACTATTCCTGGCACACAGTAAGCGCTTACTAAATGCATGTTTCCTTCCTTCCTTCTAGGCATAAGTCCCGAGGAGGTCAGTGACAAAATGAAGGACTTCATACATACCAAAAAAATTTATCGTTGTACTTTTTGTGGTAATGAAGAACTGGAAACAATGTAGATGTCCACTGACTGAACAACTAAAGAAACGTGGTATATGAATGTAATAGAATAGTGCTGTGCTGTAAGAACAGACAAATATGATGAATACAAAGAAGCACCAACTTTTATGAACTGATACCAAGTGAAGTAAGCCAATCCAATAAATCAATTTATACACTGTACTCCATGGAAATGGAAGCAACAACAAATTAAAATGGGATGCTTTCAAAAGCATAATGACTAAGCTTAGCCCTAAAGAAGAGATATGAGAAAATATTCTGCCTGCCCCCTCCTCCCCCATACCCACTGGGTTCACTACTACTTCTTTTAAGTCCCAACTAAAATCCCATTTTTTTACTGGAAGCTTTCTCCAACTCCTCTTACTTATAGTGCCTTCCCTCTGTTAATCATATCATATTTATCTTGTATATAGTTTGCTTTGTATATATCTGTTTGTATGTTATCTCTCCTCCATTAAGCTGTAAGCTCCTTGAAGGCAGGTCATCTTTTGCCTCTTTTTGTAAAACCCAGCGCTTAGCACAGAGCCTGGCACATAGTAGGCATTTAATTGCAGAAATGGAAGACAATGGATGTGGGATATTCCACATGATAAGACTTTTTGATATATTGTTTAGTTTGCAGAACTTTTTTTCCCCTTCCTTTCTTCATACTTTATTATAATGGACAGCTCCATAGGAAGGGGTGAGGGGGAAAATAAAGAGAGAAATACAGTGATATACGAAAAAGAGATGTAAATAAAAATCAATTCTAAAAAATTTACACGAAGGGATTATTTTTCACCCAAAAGTCCATACACAAAATTAAAGCCTTTTGATTAAAGGAGGAGGGTAAGGAGGAAGCCCACTACACAAGCAGTCTCTACCTTCCTTCAAAAATAGCATATGTAAGGACATGAATGACATGCATAATGAACATCTCATAAATTACAGTAAGTGAATATATACTCAATGTTAAGAGTGACAAATCTGCTTTTAAGGTCTAAGATAATCAGTTCGAAGGCTAACAGTAACCTAAAAAGTACTATAAATGTCTAAGCTGTAGAACAATTATAAAGATTACCACTTTGGTTGTCTTAAGCTATCACAGAAGCAACACAAAACTAAGGTTTGGGGAGTGGCTGACGCCTTTGTCCAAATGGTCTTTGTTTTAGTTCCCAATGACACAAGATGAATAAAGTTGGCTCCGCTGAAGGGGGTGAAGATGAGTGAGTGAGTAGCACTTAACATGCACCTGAATCTGTCTAAAAGAAGGAGACAATATCTGCAAAGCACTTTGCACCTTTAAAGGACCATATAAATGCTAGCTATTATTATTATTTGGTTGACCGTATTCATCAAGCAGCATTTACCTACTGTCACAACCTTTCTGGGCCTCAGTTTCCTTATTAGTAAAATGTGCAGATTCAACAAATGCATGAATGTATTTATTTTAGTTTTCAGCATACATTTCCACAAGATTTTGAGTTCCAAATTTTCTCCCCATCTCTTCCCTAACCCCCACCCCAAGATAGCAAGCATACTGATTACTCCTTCCCTCAGTGTGCCCTCTCATATATCCCCCCCCCCCATTCCTTCCCTTATTCCCTACCCTCTTACTTGTAGGGCAAGATAGATTTCTATACCCCATTACCTGTATATCTTATTTCCCAATTGCATGTAACAACAAATTTTAACATTTGTTTTTAAAACTTCGAGTTCCAGATTCTTTCCCTTCTTCCCTCCTCACCCATCCCCACTAGGAAGACAAGCAATTCAATATAGGTTATACATATGTAATTATGAAAACATTTCCATAGTCGTCATGTTGTAAAAAACTCTAGTTCCCTCCATTCTATCCCATCCCCCATTTATTCCATTTTTTCCTTTGATCCAGTCTCTTTTCCAAAGTGTTTGCTTCTGACTACTCCCTCCCCCATTCTGCTCTCCCTTTTATCATACCCTCTCATAACCCTTTCCCCCCTACTTTCCTGTAGGGTGAGATACGCAACTGAGTGTATGTGTTATTCCCTCCTTAAGCCAAATCCACTGAAAGTAAGGCTGATCCATTCCCTTTCACCTCCCTGCTCTTCCCCTCCATTGTAACCGCTTTCTCTTGCCTCTTTTATGTGAGATAATTTACCGTGATCTATCTCTCCCTTTCTCCTTCTCCTAATATATTCCTCTCTCACCTCTTAATTGTTTTTTAGATAAGATCATGAATTCTTAACCTGGGATCCCTAAACTTAAAGATTTTTTTTGGATAATTTTATTCAAATACAATTGGTATCCTTTGAAATCCTATGTATTTTAAGCATTTAAAAACATTCTTCTGAGAAAGGATCCATAGGCTTCACTAGACTGCAAAAGGGGTCCATGACCCAAACCTTAAAACACTTTTACAAACCTTAACGTGTTATATAAATGCTAGCTATTATTATTATTATCATCTGATGGGTCAATTTCATCAAGCAGCATTTGCTTATAGAGCAGACACCAGGTGTACAGTGTGCTAGGCTGCAGAAGAAAAATCAATAATGCACTGATTGGTTCTCACGAATAGAAAAGGTTTCATATGCCACTTTGTCATAAAAGGCTTTCTTCAGACTTCCTGGGAGAGAGAAATTTATTTAGACAAATAAATGCCACTGAGTTAGCTGTTATAAACTGGGATTCATGAACCAGCATTTCATTTAGATTTCAGCACAATCAAGCAGCTGGAACAGACCAGACAATCTCCCACTTCTGTGTCATATCTATCTCACTGTCTGTGTATCTATCTGTCTCTCGCTACCCCTGTGCTTCATTCCCCATTCTACTCTTTCCATTGGAGAGGTGCTACTACATTCTATGTTACTTTTCTTCTCTATTGAAAAAGACCTTAATTTAGAAAGGCCAAGGTTTCCCACTGAATCCCTCTTGACTTATGTTTTTCCACTGGACTTCAACAATTCTGGAGGAGAGACTGAGCCTGACAACTTATTCGAAACTGCCTCACTTAAATCCAATTCATGAGCAAGAATCTTTCTTTGTGACGTCATTGGTTCTCTTTTGAGAACAAAGGACAAAACAATCTGGGTTTAAGAGGAAGATCTAGAAAAGCTTCTACCACCTAAAAAAAAGATTTCCTGACACTCACACAGCTTCAAGCACCTCTAAATGCTTTCCGGGGGAGCTTCCTGGAGGATCTGATCAAATTTAAAACCAAAGACAGCAAAATGAGAGCAGAGGTAGAGACAGCAATCAAGGGCTGACTTATTGAGTGCCTACTGTTGTCCTGAACTATGTTGGGCAACACAGAGTAGCATCATAAAATGTTATTCTTGGGGCAGCTAAGGGGTAGTAAATACAGCACCGGCCCTGAAGTCAGGAGGCCCTGAGTTCAAATATGACCCCAGACACTTGACACTTAACTAGCTATGTGACTTTGGGCAAGTCACTTAACCCCAATCGCCTTGCCTTCCCCCCTCCAAAAAAAAAAGGGTTAAATGTTATTCCTGCCTTAAGGAGCTTATTTTCAATCTGCTGGGGGTGGGGGTGGGGAATTTAATACACATGAAACAATTAGGGAAGAATATAAAATAGCATATAATCAAGTTAGAGGTAAGGTATATTGAATGTAAAGCAATAGACATTGAAATTTTGAACTGGGGACCTTGATTCAAATCCAAACACTGCTGTGTGACTGGCAAGTTCTAACCATTCTGAGACTCCTGTTTCCTCTTTAGTTAAATATGCAGATAGAACATGATCAAGAATTCTTAACATGACCTTTTAAAAAATCTGTTTTGTGTATTCAAATACAATTACCTTCCTTTGTAATTCTGTACTTTATGCATTTAAAAACAATTCTAAGAAGGCACCTAATAAGCATCACCACAGCCAAAGGGTTCCATGAATCAAAAAAGCTTAAGAACCCCTGGATCAGATGTGGTCTCTAAGGTCCCTTCCAATGTTAACATTCTGATTCTACTTAAGGCAGGCCTCATAAAAAAAAGCTAAATGGAAAAAGGAGGAGCAGAGCTGGGAGGTAGACAAAGGCCCTGGAACTCTAGGTACTGTAAGGGACCAAATACCTCATCTTACTGATGAGGCCCAGAAAAGACATAATTTGCACCCCCCCCAGGATCACACAGCTAGGCAATGACCCCTAGTTGGTTCCTTCAGTGACATTTGCCTCATAATAGATGTCACTAGCTTGGATCTCTCTCAGCAATGCCAAAAAGATCTTAACCAAGTTTCAGAAACTGAGGAAACTAATCTTCACCATAAAGGAAACACGTCTTTATCAATTTGCTCAACTGCATATGGCACTTCATACTACATGATAGCCAAACTGGTCTACTTGATGGGAATTCTGTATCTTCTCTTAGCACAAGGCTGTTTTTCCTCAGGCCTGGCATGGATGCCTTTTTTACTTCTGCGTTTTAGAACCTCTAATTCTTTCAAGCTTTTCCTGATGCCCCCTTTTTCAAGGATTCTTAACTTGAAGGGAGAGGGAAGAGTCTGTAAACTTGGATGGAGAAAGATTATACTTTAAAGTCACTAATCTCTAACTGAAATTTAACATATTCTTCAACTATGAATAAAAAGAAAACAAAACCCTATTATTCTAAGAAGGGGTCCATAGGCTTCACCACACTTCCAAAGGATGTTGCTTCAAATTACCTTGTAGAGAATTACTCCTTTACATGGTGTACCTTCTATTCCTTCTAAGTGTCCTACCCCAGGCCCAGGAGACTATAAATTCCTTGAGAGTAAATACTTTTTCCCCCTTCTCTTTGGGAGGAAAGCACCATGTCTTACACATGGGAGGGACATAATGAATACTTGTCAGACTGAAGTCATATAAAAATTTCAGTCTTAGCTTCTCTAGACCACCTCAACCTATCTCAAGTGGAACCTTACATAGATGGTATAAAGAGTTCTTTTCTTTTTCCCTTTTTTAAGGGTTGGGAGGAAGGGTACCTGGAAATCAACCTGATAAAAAAGGCAATTAAGAGTTTTTTAATCAATAAAACCTCAAGTCTTTGGTGTCCTTCCATGTTGAAAATAAAATAAACATAAATGTTGGGTTATTATGGTCATTTAGGTTAGATTCCTATCACCTACAGTGGTTAATCACTCCTACATGCCTGTCATTAAGGACAATTTATAGGTTCCAGGGAACACAATCCTGTGGGGAAAGAGGTGTGGTCCAAGCCGTGAATATATATAAAAGTCATTCAGGGTCAAGACACAGTTTGCAGGGTAACCAAATCCAAGGTAGAGGGAGTTCCCAGAAATGGTTCAAATCCAGAAGGATCAAAACCAAAAAAACAGGTCAGTTAAACACCTTAAAAAAGAGAAACAAAAGTTAATGACAAAATGAAGATTATTTGTCTCACGTCATTAGTCAGAGTGATGGCCAACTTTTTAATGTCAGCAACAGATCTTATATCAGGCCAAAATGATTTCTAAAAGAATCCACTTCTGTTTAAAAAATAATTAAAAATATGGAAAGAGGCATCATGGCATGTAACTGATAGAGGGCCTGCCTTAGCGCAAGTGAGACCTGGGTTCAAATCCTGCCTCTGACTTCTATTAGTGGTCACAGGCAAAAGGCTTAACCTTTCAGTGCCTCTAGGCAAATCTCTAAGAAAATCAAGTGGTAGAAATTTCCACAAGGGGAGTTCCCTACACTGAGGAACTCTCAAGTTTGCATATTTTCTGACAAGAATTATGCCAACTCATGGGGCAGCTAGGTGGTGCAGTGAATAGAGCACTGAACCTCGAGTCAGCAGGAGCCGAGTTCAAAAGTGGCCCCAAGACACTTGACACACTTACTAGCTGTGTGAACTTGGGCAAGTCACTTAACCCCAGCTGCCTTGCCATCCTCCTCAAAAAAAAAACCAAAACAGAATTATGCCCCCTCTCTTCTACAACATGGGATGAATCTTCAGGTTACTCTGTAGGAGTGAAGCCATGTTCAAACTAGAGTAGCTACCTGAGAGACACATGAATGTGAGTTATTTGGAAAGTGTAAGAGTGTAACCAGGTATGGGAGCAGGGCCTGATGGCCAATGCCAGGCGAAAAGACATGGCCTAGAGTGAAGCTGTTGCTATAGACAAGCTACAAGGACCAGGAACCACCCAAGGCTAAAAAGAGTCAGCAGTGAGGATGCTAATCTGGCCTCCAAAGCCTCTACTTCATGGGTGATGCAGGGACTTCACCAAAAGACCCTATACATTCTGAAGGTCAGAGGTGAGAAAGAGAACCCACAAAGAAGAGATTTTCCAATTTTTTTTCTAGCCCTTTTGGTGTTCTGTGCCATTAAAAACAACAACCTGTTCTTAGAACAAGGCCTTGTGCACGTACCCTGGTGAACTAAACTGAATGCTTTTGTTTGTCTGAAGGGAGTCAAGTCCCCTAGGACAGACATAAGCCAAATCCTCACTGGTCCAAGGGAGATAGCCAGAGAGATTACTATTGGACAGAAGCCCCAAGAATCAAACCTAGTCTGTTTGTCCCTGGTCTGAATGAATTTTTTCTAAGTTAAAAATGTATTACACAGGGAAGTTCACTTCCTTCGGGTTCAAAACCACTCACCTCTACCAGATCTCACTACCATTAAGGTTTTACTACAAGTCTGTGATTACACAAGGGTTTTTTGTTGTTGTTGTTTGGGGGAGAAGGGGGGGATGCAACAAAAGCATTTTCCATCCCTGTGGTCACTTTTAAATTTATTTATTTGTTTTTAGTTTTCAGCATTCATTTCCACCAGATTCTGACTTCCAAGTTTTCTTCGCATCTCTCCCCTACCCCCCACCCCAAGATGGCAAGCACACTGATTACTCCTTTCCCCAGTCTGCCCTCTCTTATATCCCCTTGCCTGTCCCCCTCCCCCTTACTTTTTTGTAGGGCAAGATCCTGCGGTCACTTTTAATCCACAAAAGACCCCAGACTGATTCTGCTATTGTGCTGCGGCCCAAGGCTACTGAAATGCTAGATCTTATCTACTATGTCCCATACTTTCTCCCAGCAAACAAAAGAACTAAAGAATGTGGAAAGTCTTTCAAAGGAAATGCAAAGAAAGTGGTCTATTATGTTTTACTTTTAATGTGCATTTTTTGTCCTTTGATATTCATAACCACAGGGCGGTTTGCAATTACAAAATTACAAAAAGTGGTGCCAATGCTGCCATCTAGTGAGTAATCCATATAACTGAAATCTCCCCCAAACCCCCCCAATCACTTCTAAACTGCATTTTAAAAAGGTCTCAGAAGGTCAATAAATATCTTACTCTCCATCTCACTGATGCAACATTCATTTTAAATTCATTTCTTAAAGGAGTACTAGGCAAGGCTTAAAAAGGAAGAACAACCTTGACCCAAAAAATCACCAAACTGAAAAATTTACAATCACAGAATCATACAATGATTCGAAGGTGGGACTAGGAACCAAACGTAGCTTTCCAAGTAAGAATACCTGTAATTCGGGCAGCTAGGTGGCACAGTGAATAGAGCACTGGCCCTGGAGTCAGGAGGATACTAGCTGTGTGACCTTGGGCAAGTCACTTAACACCAATTGCCTCGCCTTCCCCCTCCCCTAAAAAAAGAATACCTGTAATCTTATCTCAATAGAATAAATGTTAACAAGTTATAAAAATCTGCCATGTGAAAGTTGTAACACACTTGTAAGTACTGTCTGGATCTCCAGATCAGAAATAGAATTTTAGAGAGGGAACCTGAGAGACTATCTAAGCAATCCCTCGATGAAGTCATCTCACAAATCCGTAAGTATGGGTTTGGATCTAGAGTTGGAAGATGATCTAAAGCAACTCCTTTGTTTTATAATTGAGGAAACTGAGACCCAGAAGTTAAGTAACCTGGCCAAGGTCACACAGATTACAAACTGAAAAGATGGGATCTGAACCCAAACCCAGCACTCTCTCTTAGGTATCACTTGAACTCTACTCCTGGCTCTCTGACCTCTCTACTACAGAGGCTTCCTCCCTCTGGAAGGCCACTTCACCCCTGAATTTCTCACACTGGAAGTACCCTCCATGCCTGCTGCCTCTCCCTCTGATTGGCCAGTTCCTCCTAGAACCTCCATTTTAAGGAAATGTCCAGGCCTGCCGCATCTTCATCCTTTCCAGGTTCTACTCCAGATTCTTCCCATTTTCTCTGCCAATATCCCACCTGGGTACCCTCTCTCCATTTTCAATTGTTTTATTTTTTATGTGTGGTCTTTTTCCATTAAAAAGTAAGCCTCTTGAGGGCAGTGCTTGTATTTGCATTCCTAGCACTTTGCACAGTGCTTAGGGACATAAGCGTGCAGAAATAATTGTTGAGGAACTCAAAGTTTTGAAAATGAATGTTAAAAATTGTTTTTACATGTAACTGAGGAAAAATAAAATACTAAAATTAAATAGTTTGTGGATTTGCTGACTCCTAAACCCAAAGAGATTAAATGGGATGCTCCCCAAACCCAACAATAAATTACTATTAGATTCTAATATTCCAATGTTCTTTTTCCATTAGAGAATACTGTCCCGGTCTTTTCATCTATGGCTTTAATCAGTCAGTAAACTAAGAGGTCTTAGCTTGGTAGCTATTCGCATGGAAAGATGACAGTAAGGACATTGGGAAAGGACAGGGTGTCCTAACAGCCTTTAATCTATATAATTATAGGATAGCTGCTAAACCAAAGGAAGGATGCTGAGGTTATCCCCTTACAGAAAAAAAAATTAATTAGTTGGAACAAAGAGGTAGCAAATTTGGGAAAGATCCTTTTTTCTTGTGCTGAAATGCCTTTTAATGAAAACAAGCCACATGACAACTCTGCGCTCTTTTCTCTAAGAAATGGGAGGGTTAAATATCTGTAAAAACAATGAAGTCATAGAGAACCAATTCTGCCTCTTTTCTCAACTCCAGTGAAAGTGGAAAATATAACAATTTCTGTCAAATGTTTCTTAGCAATCGACAGAAAAAAATGTCCTGGTGCCATAAATATGACCAAGCTAAATTCCTTAAGTATTTTACACAACTCATCACACTCAAACCGTCTCAACTTCTTCCAGTTCCCAACCTCACTGCAATCACATTAGTGCCCAGAATATACATTTCCTCCCTTTATCTCTAAGTCCATTCATACTCCACTCAAGTCCAGGAAAACTGGAGCCTGTCTGTTACAGCCATCTCTTGATCAGAGTCCCTGAGGGTGGATGGGTAGTAAGTACTTAACAATGCTTGATACAGAATCCTACTTTTATCAACACAAACTGCCATTTTAAACAGCCACGGAGCGCACGCCCTTTGGGATGAGAGAATGGCTTAGATTCAGCTTGCAAAACACAAACACATACACACAACTAAATAATCCTTTGTACCCAGTATCAAAAAGTGTGGCAGAATATGATTCCAAGTTACCATCTCTCTCTCTCTTCACCTCTCCCTCCACCACTTCAACTCTCAACAGTTCCCAGATGGAGGGGCTATTTAAACTGAATTCTCACAGGTTCTTTGCCTTAATCATATGTCAGCCTTCTTTCTTTAGAAAACTCCCTTTTTCACTTGACCTACCACATGCCTCTAGGCTGTAAGTTATATCCCATGGAAAACAAAAGAAAATATTCAGTGGGAACAAATTTAGGAAAAGAATTTAGATTTCTAAGAAAACATTTTCACTAAATCTGGAGCCGAGACATAAAAATCCAATTCATATACAAATCTCAGTGCCATTGCTCTTCTTAGAGAGCAAAGGAACCCAACAATATGGATCTTTCTGGCAGTATGATAAAGTCTATAGATTTATACTATTAACAAACAAACTAATACCTTAAAATGTTTTGGAAAAAAAAACATTTTATAGTTGGCATGGTATGGTACGGTATGGTATGGTCATATTCAGAGCTCCGAAGGCCCTTGGTTCAATTCTTAAAGTCATATTTTAATGCATAAAAGTATTATATGCATTTTAAATGCATAAATAAATGCATGAACAAAAACAGTGATCACAAGACAAATC
>CM053583.1:276728268-276743490 GCA_028627135.1 Pseudochirops cupreus | reverse complement strand
GCAGCCAGGTGGCTCAGTGGATAGAGTACTGGACCTGGAGTCAGGAGGTTGAGTCTTCCTGAGTTTAAATTTGACCTTAGACACTTACTAGCTGACCCTGGGCAAGTCATTTAACTCTGTTTGCCTCAGTTTTCTCATCTGTAAAATAAGCTGTGGAAGGAAATGGCAAACCATTCCAGTATCTTTGCCAAGAAAATCCCAAACGGGGTCACAAAGAGTTGGACAGGATTGAAAATGACTGAACAAAAACAAAGCAACTCTACAAACATCCTTAACTTTAAAAAATCTTCTCCACAAGACTTAACGGAATTTTTATAGCATTCCCATTAGAATCCCGTGCAAATAAAATTTAGTTTATACAAAATCTTTCAGACAATAAACACCTACAGAAGCTACAACACCGAAAACCTGGTGAGGGTCCCCAGATGGCATCATCAAAAGAGGGCAAAGAAGAGGAACTTCAAAAAACTGACAGTGTTGAAGGAAGTTCAGATAGGGACCCAGAAAGGAAGCATAGTGTTGGGTAAGTCATGTTTAAGTTGACTGCCATGTTTTAAAACACTCAACATTACACATGATAGATTTGCAGTTTTAAATACAATATTCTTTCTGGCCTCCTCTGCCCGTGTAGATGTCTGAAAACTGTCAAATTAGTAAGAAAAAAATTTTTTTGAAATTACATCAGAAAAAAATGACAGTGTCACTTAGGCCTGGATATCACCAGATTCCCTTATCATTAGTTGAAATTCCCTGGCAAAGTAGAAAGCAAAGTAGGCAAAGTAGAGTCAGGAAAGGTTTGGATTCATATCTGACCTCTGACATATACTGGCTCTGTGACAAAAGGCAAATCACAAACCTCTCTAAAACTGGGAATTGCAAAATAGGTAAGCATCCATATAAGAAGAGATCATTGTACTTGCTCCTCACAGGAGGTACCCGACATTATAAAATCACAGATTAGGGCTCTGTTGTGTTGGTTTTTTTTTTTAAGGGAAGGGAAAATTGAGGTTAACCATTCTCAATGACCTCTGCTCACCAGAAAAGATTAGTCTAGAAGTCAGAGAATCATTTGATGATGAGCAATAGTTTATTATACAATTCTTGAGTGGCTAAAGAAAATGGCAATGGCCCTCTAAGCCCAAGGTGAGGTACGTGTGCAGTACAGTTATTCAGAGATGATTAGAGAGCGCAGCAGAAGGAATTTATACATGAATTAACAGGCCCATGGGGGTGTTAACCAATCAATGTTGAGGACTCAACTATTTGTTTGCGAGCATATTATACATCATGACAAGTTCAATTTTATGAGTACTCTCTGTAACCCAGCAGAATGCAAATAAAGAATGCTAATCAAAAAGAAAGAGTTTTTATGGTGGAATTATTCAGATAATTCCATTTGTAAAATATGCTTTAAAGTTGATTTATAAAATACTAGGTAAGACTACACGCCTATTAGAAATGGACGTAACAGCCCACACAGGAAAAACCAAGTGGATTCCAAATACATTATTGCTTGTATCGTGTTGGTGTTGTTCACTCTACATTTTCAAAGAGGACCAATGACAACGTGTGGTGATGTCTTAATTTTCGCCAGAGGCTAGTCTTCCCTGAACACCCCAAACATCTGGATAGATAACCCACTAAATTCTCTTATTTGCTAGATATATCATAACCAATGAGCTCAATCTAGAACTGAATTGGCAGACAGAAATCAGGATGAACAGTAAGAAATAAGGGAGTGATTTCAATGACCTCAAGTTTCACAAAAATAGAGAATCAGAGTTTCTACAAACACACACACGTGCACACAAATATACACAGACCTAGGAGATTAATTAATCCAAACCACATACTGGGCAAACATGGAGAGAAAACAATTCACTGTAATATGACTTGGTGGGTAACATTTTGCCTTGAATATAGCTTCAGTTAACTTTACTTTATGACTTATAGAGAAAAGTCGCAACTACTTAGAATCCCTCTGGCAATATATTAAAAGGAGAAGTAACAAGTTGTGGAGTCTGAAAGACTTGGGGTTATTCTAGAGAGCAATCTGGAACTATGCCCAAAGGGCTATAAATAATTTCATACCCTTTGATCCAGCAATACCACTTCTAGGGTTGAATCCCAAAGAGATCATAGAAGTGGGAGGAAGATCCATATGTACAAAAATATTTATAGCAGCTCTTTTTGTGGTGGCAAAGAACTGGAAATTGAGGGGATACCCATCAACCGGGGAATGGCTGGACAAGTTGTGGCATATGAATATAACAGAATACTATTGTGCTACAAGAAATGAGGAGCTGACAAACTTCATAATAACCTGGAGAGACATAGATAAATTGATGTTGACTGAGAAGAGCAGACCCAGGAGAAATTTGTACACAATCACAGACACAACGTATGTATGACGACCAGCTTTGATAGACTGGACTCTTCTTAGCAATGCAGGGTTATAAGACTACTCCAAAAGACTCATGACGTAGAGAGATGTCTACATTCAGAGAAAGAACTAGAAAGAACAGAATTTGAATGCAGACTGAAGCAAACTACCTGCTCTCATTCTTTTTCTTGTTTGGCTCTATTTCCTCTTTCCCATTGTTCATTCCATCTGTTAAAATCCTTCTTTATAACTCGACTAATGTCTAATGTGAAAGTATTTGCAGATCCTATATTTGATTGCATGCTGTAATGGGGGAGGTGGGGAAGAGAGGGAAGGGGAGAAAATTTGAAACTCAAGGGATTGTGGAACTGAATCCTGTGAACTAAAAGTAAACAAACAAATTAATAAAGACCAAAAAAAAAAAGACTTGAGGTTGCCTCTGACACATACTGGCTATGTGACCTTAGACAACCCACAACTTTCCACTGCCCTGGGCAACTCTCTAAGACTGAGAAACACTGAGGTTACTGATTTGCATTTCCTAGAGGATTTTCCATACCAGGAATTCTCCACACACATGAATTCACAGATCTGGATCAAAATATGCATAGCTATTTATCATCATCATCTAACTTTACAATTATTAGCTCATGTGATCCTCCAAACAACCCTGGGAGGCAGGTGCTATCATGATCCCCACTTACAGATTAGAAACTAAGGTGAACAGAAATTCACAACTTTTTCACTGTGCAGCCTCATTCTATACATTTCTTAGGGAATATATTGGGGGGGGGAGGGGCAATTGGAGTTAAGTGACTTGCCCAAGGTCACATGGCTAGTTTTGTGTTAAGTGTCTGAGGCCGCATTTGAACTCAGGTCCTCCTAATTCCAGGGCCAGTGCTCTATTCACTACACCACCTAGCCGCCCCTTTTAGGGAATATTTATAGCTTTTCCTAAGGCAAGTACAAGATCAAGAGCAGAGACCCAAATTAGGGTTCCAGTCCTTCCAAGAAGTAACTGTCCTACTCTGAACAAATCACTAAAACTGAGTCTCAGTTTCCTCATCTTTAAAATCGGGATTGGGCTGATGCTCACTAAGCCCTAAATTATATGACTTTGGACAAAATGCACGAAACCAGATTAATTGCTTATGAATACACAAATTCTATGCTCTTGGCAATGATGGACCTGCACCAATTCCAAAATTTTTTCACATTTCCAATGCCATACCTTTGTTTATATTGTTCCTACTACCTGAAATGCACACCTCTGCCTAAGAGACTTCTGTCTACTTTTTCAAGGGACAACTCAAATGCTCCTCCTCCCCTCCCTGATCATTGTCACCCCCATCAGAAGTGATTTTTCTCCCAAAATCTCCCTTCTTTCCTTGCAAAGATGGGAGAGTAGGAAGATGACATATTTCATACATGACCAGACATGACTGATTGGTTCCTTTGTTTCTATGACCCTTCTCTTCCTTCCCCCATCTTCCTTTTTCCCTTCCTTCCTTCCTCCCTCCCTCTCTCTTTCTTTCTTTTGAGATAGCTAGGTGGTTCAGTGGATAGCTTGCTGAATTTGGAGGCAGGAAGACCAGAGCTCAAATCCAATTTCAGACACTGCCTAGCTATGTGAACTTAAGCATTTTGTTTAACCATGGCCTGCCTCACTTTGCTCAACTATAAAATAGCACCTGCCTCTCAGGATTGTTGGAAAGGTCAAATGAGAAAATATTTATAAAGAGCTTAGTACAGTGTTTGGCACATGTTCAGTCATTCAGTCACGTCCAACTCTTCATGACACCCTTTGGTGTTTTCTTGGTGAAGATATTGATGTGATTTGCCATTTCCCTCTCCATCTCATTTTACAGATAAGGAAACTGAGGCAAATGGAATTAAGTTACTTTCCCAGGGTCACACAACAAGTAAATGTCTGGGGCCAGATTTGACTCAGGAAATATATGTGTTTACTAATGTTCCAAACAGGGCACCTAGGTGGCAAATAAATGACTATTTCCTCCTCTCCCGAATTACAAGTGATGGACTGACTGGACCAGGGAAAGGGAAGGGATTTGTTTGAGAATAAAGGTAACGTACCAACAAATTATCGATAAAAATAGAATTCAAAGGCAATCTTTCCCATCTATAATCATTAATACTCTACTTATGTACTGTATACAACCTTTTACTAATATATGTACACATGCATGTCTTACCACCTCCTTTACCACAGAGCAAGCTCCTAGAGGGGGGGACTATGTCTTAATTTAGGACACCCCACCTTTCCCTGCCCAATGTATGAACTACCTAAAGGGCGCTCAACAAATTTTTTTTGTGTTTTCAATTAGTTGTCCTCTACATCCTAATCCCTCAGGCTAGAAGAAACATGAAGTGACACGGCCATCACAAAAGCTATCAAAACCCAAACAATCGGGGGTGCTTTTAAATACTGTAATGTTCGATTGTCTTGAAGTCCAAATTCAAGCAGGGGAAGCTTTACTCATCCCATCACAATGGTTTTGAAATACCCACTTAGAAACAGTTAAGCCAAGAAAGCACTTCCAAACCCAGTCCCAAAGCTGACCTCCATAGCCTCTGCTGTTGTTAAGAGTGATGGAGTGTAGTGAGTAGGAATGCCAGGGCAAGCCGCTCACGGCAAGCAAGGAAAGACAGAAAGAAAGGATGAATGCAGGGAAATGACCATCTCTTTCAGACCACAGATACCAGCACCCAGGGGTCTTCCCCAGCAGACTCTGAATGAATGGTGGAGCGGGATATTTACTACACTTCTGTGAAGAACCAAGCTGCTAATTACCCTAGGTTCACTGCTTCCAACAGTCTTAAAAAGGAAAAGACGGCTGAAGGGTCTAGTGTCTAATAATACCTTGATTCAGTCATAAGACCAAGGTCAAGACAAAGCAAACCTGGAGGCAGCAAAGGGCCATTTGTACAGTGGTTTCTGCTCTCTGGGGAATCTCTAAAGTGCGAACGGTTCCTCATTTAGCATAATGACTTTTCATCGTGCCTTTGATTTTTGATCTTAAACTCAGTCCCTTAGGGACGATTTATGGATAACCTAGTAGCACAGCACCTTCAGATGAGATGCACAGATCTAGACAAGCTGTTTGCAAAGATAGCTGCCTAATTAACTGCTTACAGCCAATTTTAACAGGATGGCAAAAAAAAAAAATCTCAAGAATTTTCCTTGAAAAACTGCTAGATCAGGGGGTGACCAGCAGTCACATGAATTCCATTTATTAACATTTATTAAGTGTCTACAATACGCAAAGCAATATGCTTGTTTTTGACATAAGACTATATATTTTAGGCATTCAACTCACCAATTTATACCTCCTACTTACTACTTCTTGCTCTGGCAATAGTAAAAAATTCAATGCTACCACAGTGACTAGAAAGGGTGTGACAATCAACTACCCTATAGCTCTACTCATAATCCCTGTGACTCCCCAACCCAAACTCCACCCTGGGCCCCCACTCCCTTGTATGTGTTATATCCTAATAGAACATAACCCCAGACCTTAGCATATTGCCTGGAACACAGGAAACACAATATAAGGGCTCTCCATTCATTCAATCGTGAACAAACCAAGAAATTAAAGGGTCTGTTCTTGGTTTTCAATTTATAAAAATAATTCCAGGTAAGCACTAGTGATAACCAATATGATTACATCATTGGTTTAAGAACTGAAGAAATCAAAGAATAAAGAGGGCACAGCTTACCAGGGGATAAGTTGCTCAGAGGAGGACAGAAAATATCACTATGCATTCCAAATCCAATTTCCATAGACTTGGTCCTCTGAGTTCATTTATTAGGGGATGTCTTGAAGGAATGAATGAATGGAAATGTATTTATTAAACACTTATGATATGGTAAGCACTGGGGATAGAAATAGAAAAGTAAAGACAGTTCCTGCGCTCAAGAAGTTTCCATCCTAATAGAATTCTGAAAAAGGAACTGAAAGCCTTTAGTTTTACTTGGCATAGACATGCACAGAAGTCATAGGATTGAGAGCTTCACTATGATAATCGTAATATCAAATGAAGGAATCCAACTGATATGCAAGGTGACTGAGCGGCACACACAAACACACTCACAGAGCAAATATTTAGTGCCTTGCTTTCTCTTTGAGGTCAGCCAAAACTCCTGAGGCTTTTCTGTCACCAGCATATCCTTCATCAGAACAGAAAATGAATCAGATACAGATCATGTTCTGCAACACATCTAACTGTCAAGAACACACAAAATTAGAAAGCAAAAAGTGAACATCAGAGAGACAGAAAGAGATACAGACCAAGAGGCAGAGACAAGCAGATTTGGGGAAAGGGGGAGGACAGGAATGGAAAGGGAATGAGAGAAGGGGAAGGGGAAAAGGAGAGAGGGAAGGAGAGGTGGAGGACTAGGGAAGAAAGTGAAAGGTAGAGGAGAGAAGAGAAAAAGAAAGAAGAAGAGTGGGGAGAAGCATGGGGAAAGGAAGAAAAGAGAATGTGGCACCCAAGGAGGAAGCAAAAATGTACACCTGACAGTTCTTTCTTTCCATGTAGCATTTTTCTGCGCAACTAAAAAACTGCTGGAAATTGAAGGAGAAAGCTAAACCCTTGGGATCCTCCATTCTTCAGTCCTTAGAGCAGGGAGAAGGGACAGAGGGAAGGAGGGGGGAAAAGGAAAGAAGAAAGGGAATGGGAGAGGATAGAGAAGGAGAGGAAGAAAAAGGAGGAGGGGGGAAAAGAAGGGGAGGGGTAGAAGCAGGAAGGGGAGAAAGGAGAATATGGAACCCAAGGAAGAATCAAAAATGTACATCTGATAGTTCTTTCTTTTCATGGAATATTTTACTGGGCAACTAAAAAACCACTGGAAATTGAAGGAAAAAGCCAAATCCTTGGGATGCTCCATTCTTCAGTTGTTAGAGGAGGAAGAAGGAAGAGAAGGGTAACAACATCAGAATGGTCCTGCGAGGAAAAAAAAAAGTCAAGCCTGGAGACATTCTCGTGAACATTAATGAAAATTACTAAGAAGGAGGTGAGGGTGTGTTACAACCCTACCCAGGATAACAAGAAAGAACAAGGAACAGGCAGGGCCAAAACAGGGCCTAGAACAGAAGAGCAAGAAAATTACCACAAAATGCTTCCTATTCCTTAGGTAGGAAAAAAAGGCAAATAAGGAGGACAAAGGATACACCAAAAAGTGTTCCACTGGTCTCCAGACTATGTTAAGACAAAAGAAAAGAAGGCCCCCAGGCACAAAGGACCCTTTGGATGGTCAGTGCTTTGATATACATAGGGATTTATGATTCAACCAGAAAGACTAAGAAAATAAGTTACCTTGCGGGCCAACTCATCCTATCCCACTTCTGTCCAGACCTAACTATCCATCCTGGAGATCCATTTGACGAGCCAGAAACCTTCCTCTATATGTCTTGATATTGTCTGCATATCAGTGGAGCACATGGGTGGTCTGACAGTTATTCCCTGTTTTTGTTGTATTACATGGGTCACTAAGCCACAGTAAAAAAAAAAAAAGTCATATATGTTGCCCCACCCCACAAAAAAACCAAACTAGAATAAGGTAGGGTTTGTGTTTGTTTTACACTGTCTTCTTAAAAGTGAGAATATGAAAAGTATAAATTAAGGATAGAGAAACATTTTTGAACTTTATTTTTCTAGCAATTAATGAGCATTTCTTTTCTCTTCGCAATGGAAAAAGAAAAAAAAAACAAAATCTTCATAACTAATATATAAAATCAGGCAAAACAGATGTCTGCAGTGGCCACATTCAAAAATGTATGTCTCATTCTACAACCGGAGCTTACTATCCCTCTGACAGGAGGTAGAATGCTTCATCGGAAATCCTCTAGAATCATGGTTTATCATTACACTAATCAGAGTTCTTAAAATCTTTCAAAGTTGTTTGTTTTTATGTTATTGCTACTATAGACATTGTTCTCCTGGTTCGGCCCACTTCATGTTGCATCAGTTCATATAAATCTTTCTAAATTTCTCTAAACTACCCTTTTCATCATTTTAAGAAATGAAACACAATAGTATTCCCTTGTATTCATGCACCATAATTTCTTCAGACACTCTCCATTCGATGAGCACCAGTTCTTTGCCACCACAAAAGAGTTACTGTGATGTTTGTGTACATATGAATTCTTTTCTTCTTTATGTGATCACTTCTGGGTATAGACTCAGCAGTGGCATACTGGACCTAAAAGAATGCACAATTTAGTCATTTCTGGCACATGATATCAAACTAAACCTTTGCAATCCAAAGGCATAGAAGTGATTCTACTTCTCAAAGGTATCTGTTCCTTTGGGTGAGATTAAATCCTCCCCTAAATTAGAGAACAGAGGATCACACTGCCCAGCAGATATTTGATTAATCAGGGAAAAAAGGGCAGCTCCTCAACCTTGGTTAGGCTTTGACTCAGCTGACTTTGTCCAGTGAAAGGCAATGCTGTAAGGAGAGAGACCTCATAAGCTGACATTTGGACCTATGAAAACAGGCCTCTCTTCTTTGCCTCAGCAGTTGTTTCTTTTCAGGTGAGAGGTATTAATTTGGAGGCCATGACCTTATAAGTTTTGAAAGGTCAAGAGAACATGCAAGTAGAGGACAGAGCGTCTGAGAACTGAGTCCATACCCAGGCCAGCATCAATGTCCAGCAACAGCTGACTCCAAGACTCAGTAGAAAGCTCACTCAAACAATGAGAAACTTTTTAAAGTCTGAGCCCACTCTCTCCAGAGATCAAGGTGGCATAGAAGATATCTGAAATGTTATGGGGGCAAAGAGGGGATGAGAGGAGAGATTTTTGTATTATGTATTTAAAGGAAACATCCCTTTATGAAAATGAGACAGACAGAAAGACAGACACACGCACAGTTACAAAAGAATGGGGAGAAAATCTAAATTGAATATTGGAAATTCCACGGTGAGAGCATCCTGGTTTGTCAAAGACTTAAAAGTTGATACTCCTATTTTCAAAAAGGGTACTGCTTTATCTGAGCTCTCCAAGAGCTGCCTGTTCTATCAATTATCTTCTAGCAGCAGACAAATCTCTGTATTCCTATATCAACATCATTAGTACTCGGAAATCTCCAAATCTTAGCTTTGGCATACACCAGGATTCCTAAGGATTAGAGCTCAACTGAGAGAGAGAGAGAGAGAGAGAGAGAGAGAGAGAGAGAGAGAGAGAGAGGGAGAGAGAGAGAGAGAGCATGAGGGAGAGAGAGAGAGAGAGAAAGAAGGGGGTGGAGAGACAGAAACAGAAAGAGAGAGAGAGAGAGAGAGAGAGAGAGAGAGAGAGAGAGAGAGAGAGAGCAAGGGAGCATGCAATTAGGACCATCGCTCAGACTGGAGTTAGTTTTTCCTAAGAGAAGGAGCTGGCTGATCAAAGATTTTTAGGTACTGGGGTTCAGGGATAGTATAGGAGAGTCCAGCAGAGCATGTGGGGTGGAACATACCCCATACTTCCACACCATGCCAAGGTAATGGAATGTGAGGATTACACAGACCCTTCATTTTTTCATTTTCATGAGAATTAAAAGCACTGTGAATGAGTTCCAATTAATTTTCTTCAACACTGGCTCTTAAAGTCAAAAGCCTACTGGATTTAGAGCTTAAAAAAAAAGAGCAGATTAGACAAGGGTGAAGATAGAGCTAGAGGTAAAATTTAGGGTAGCTTGAGTTCACAGGATCATAGATTTCAAGCTGGAAAAGAACCATGGCGATCACTTTGTTCTCCCCTACCCCTTAGCCCCACTCCCTGTTGTTCAGTCCTGTCCGACCCTCTGTGACCTCATTTGGGATTTTCTTGGCAAAGATAATAAAGTAGTTTGCCATTTCCTTCTCCAGATCATTTTCCAGATAAAGAACTAAGGTAAACAGGGTTAAGTGACTTACCTAGGGTCACACAGCTAGTAAGTGTCTGAGGTTGTATTTGAACTCATAGAAATGAGTGTTTCTGACTCCAGGCCCAGCATTCTCTCCATTGTACCACCTAGCTTCCCTACCCCCAGCAGAGGTGGAAACTGAGATCTAGATAGAAGTGACTCGTCCAAGGTTACCCCAGAAGTAAGAAACTGTGCCACAATTTTAACCCAGGTCCTCTGACTCCAGAACTAGCCCTCTTTCCCTTGCCCCCATCTATCAATCAATAAGCATTTATTAAGAGGTCATTTAGTACAATTATCTCATTTTTATGCAGTTAGGTGGCACTGGGGGAAAGAGAGTAAAATGCGGAGTCAGAAAGGCTTGAGTTCCACCATGACATCAGACACTTCCTAGCCATTTGTCTCAGTTTTCTCAACATTAAAGTGGGGATGATAATAGCACCTACCTCACAGGGTTGTTGTGAGGAACAAATAAGAATCTATTTTAAAAACATTTATGACGTGCCTGGCACACACAAGGCACTTAATATATGCTTATGGAAGAATAACTGGAGGTCCAGAGATGTTCAATGACTTGATCAGTATCATAGGTCATAAGTAACAGAGCCAGGGCTAGACCCTGATGCCAAATCATACTCAGTTCCCAGGACTCCAAGAGCAAGACCTCTGTCCCTGCCTCACAGCACCCCCCTGAGAATGCATCACAGGGAACAGTCACGCCATTAACCTAGCACTGGTGGGTTAGAACGCGACATATAACCTGTTCTTAAAAGCCACTGTCTCAAATGCAAAACACAAATTTAAATTCTTTTCTAATTCAAGTTTTATTTTTAATATTGAAGTCAGTAATTACACATTTATAGGTCACGGTCATTTATAGGTCATTAGCAAAGACTTGTATGATGTTGACATATATAATGCCCCAAACCTCTTAAAGGTTCATGCATTTAGAGTAGGGAGGATAAAGTAATTCAACCAATTAAGAAATAATAATGTGAAAATAGCGCAGGGAATAGAAGAGTCATCCCTTGTATACAAAGCTCTCATCTTTTCACTCATCAATAGGTCAAGGACCATCAATCACAAAGCATTAGGATCACAAATTCAGAACTGGAAGACCTCGATCTATGTAATTCCATTGCTTCATTTTAGAGATGAGAAAATTGAGGCCATCTAAGCACAATCCTCTCATTTTCAGATGAGGAGGCTGAGACCCCAAGAGGTGAGATGAGTACACAAAGCCACACTAGCATGTGGCACAGCTAGGATTCAAACTCATGGCCCTGAACTCCAAGTCTGGCACTCCAACATAAGGCAGCTAGTGGTGCAGTGGAAAGAGTACTAGATCTGCAGTCAAGGAGGCCTGCTCAAATCTGACCTCAGACACTTACTGTCTTTGTGAACCTGGGCAAGTCATTTGCCTCTGTTCCCTTACCTGTAAGATAGGGATGATAACACCTACTCCCCAAAGTTGTCATGAGAATATCAGTTGTAAAGTGTCTGCAAACCCTATAGAGCTCTATAAATGCTAGTTCTTAGTATTTCCACTGTTCAGTGTGACACATCCCAGTGTGATTACTCCCTCTACCAGTGCAGATATCAACTCCTATTATGCCTATGCAAGACATTTAGAGAGTAACCGTCGTGAACCAGAAAAATTCATTATTTCCGTGTGGTCCTTGGACAAAACTCTAAAACCATGCTAAACGACTTTCTAGTGTGATAAAACCTACCAGAATTTGTGCCCTGATGGGATAGCTTAGATAAGCAATGTAAGGTACTTTTGAAACTGAAAAGCAGTACATAAGTTATTACAGGGCATAGTAGAGAGAATACTGAATATGAAATGAGGAATACCAAAAAAGAAGATAAAGCCTTGAGAAGATAAATATTCAGCTTCACCTGTGCATTAGGATGGATTATTTATTTACTTTTAAAAATGCTTTATGGGGTAGAAAAATCTATCTTGCCCTACAAAAAAATAAGGCGGAAAAGGATAAAGGGGGGCGTGATAGAAAAGAGGGCAGACTAGGGGTAAAGGTAATCAGAATGCATGCCACCTTGGGGTGGGGGAAGGGGAGAGATGGGGAGAAATTTTTGGAACTCAAAATCTTGTGGAAATGAATGCCGAAAACTAAAAATAAATAAATAATTTTTTAGAAGATGCCTTAACTGTGCTCAAAAGACAATAAAATTGTACATACCCTTTGACCCAGAAACACCACTACTTGGTCTGGGCCTCAAAATGATTAAAGAAAAAGGAAAAGAATCTATATGTACAAATATTTACAGCACCTCTTTTTTTATGGTGGCAAAGAATTAGAAACTGGGGAGATGTTCATCAACTGGAGAATGGCTGAGCAAGTTGTGGTATATGATTGTGATGGAGAATTATTGTGCTCTAAGAAATAATGAGGGGGATGGTTTCAGAAAAACCTGGGAAGACCTATACGAACTGATGCAAAGTGAAGTGAGCAGAACCAGGAGGTCATTGTTCAATGTAATAGCAATATTTTAATGATGATCAATTGTGAAAGACTTAGCCACTCTGATCAATACTGTGATCCAAGACAGTTCCAAAGGACCCATGATGAAAAAATGCTCATCCACTTGCAGAGAGCTGAGGAACTCCGAGTTCAAACTGAAGTATAATTTTTCACTTTATTTTTCTTGTTTTTTTTATTATAGCTAATATGGAAATATATTTTGCTTAATTTCACATGTATAATTGAAATCCTATTGCTTGCCTTCTCAGTGGGTAGGAGGAATGGGAAGGAGAGAGAAAAAATAATAAAAATAAAGGAATTAATCAATCAATCAATACATACCTTAAGCACCTGCAAGCAAGATACTGTGCTAAGCCCTGGGATACAAAGGCAAAAAGGAAATAGTTCCTGCCCTCATAAAGCTTACAGTCTATTAACAGCCTGCCAGAATAGGTTGGGTTTTTTTTAAAGATCAGGGAAAGACAAGAGTGAAAGGAATCATTATTGGGTAGTAGATTTAGAGCTGGAAGGTGCCTTAACAGAGTCCTCTCATTTTTCAGATGAAGAAGCTGAGATCCAGAGATGTTAAATGAAATATAAATATAGATATATCAGTCTATTCTACCTCATACATATTATATATATATATATATATATATATATATATATATATAATATATATTTTATTTATAGCAGCCTATCATGCCTTATGAAGTAGTAGTAGTGATACTATAGCTAGTGTTTATCACTTTAAATTTTGCAAAGTACTTTATCAATATTATTTCATTTGATTCTCACTTCCCACAGAGTAGCCCAGGGTCACACAGCTAATAAAAGTCTGAGGTAGGAACTGAATTCATGTCTTCTGGTCTCCTAATCTAACACTCTATACATGTGTCAACCCAGCTAATTGCCTGTTAAAATAATGACCACTTTTGGTAAAGTTATAAGATTTCTTTTGTTTGACTAAAATTTTCCTGTTTTAAGCTTTAAGGATGTGTCCCTATTCTAAAATCCATTATATTATATATACTTTAAAGATCTTCAAAAATCTCACTTTATAAGGTGCAGAAATTGACATCTAAAGAGACTAAGCAATCTGCCCAAGGTCATAGACAGTGAGTTAGTGAGAAAACCAGGACTAATTAACAAAATCAATCAAATTCAACAATTGCTTAAGTGTTCACTGTGTTGAAGGCCTTGTGCTCTGAGCTCTGAGCCCACAGCTTATTCCAATATATGACCCTACCCTTGCTTCAGAATAGTGTAGGTAAGAAATCAACTGCAGTCTATCAAAGGAATTAAAATTAAAGATATTTAGAAGTAAGTACATCACCAGTAAGACTGATATCTTTTGGAGAGAGAAGAAAAAAGATAAAAGTTCTAAAAAACGTCCCTGGATTCGATGTTCAAAGATACTCAAAATCTTGTGGAAATGAATGTTGAAAACTAAAAATTATTTTTTAAAAAATGCCTCAACTGTGCTCAAAGGGTAATAAAACTGTGCATACCCTTTGACCCAGAAATACTACTACTAGGTGTGGGCCTCAAAATGATTAAACACTGACTGAATATGACAATTTTCAAATGTCTTTACCCTTCAAAAAATACAAGTATTTATGAATCACCTACTAAGTGCCAAACACTATGGGGTTACAAAAAGGAAAACAAAGTTCTTACCTTCAAGGGGCTTATACTCCATAAGGAGAGAGAACATGTACACACATACATGAAAAATATTTACGAAACAAATACAAAATTATTCATACTAGGAATAGCTAATTGCCTTCACTTGGTTTACATCTTACAATCCCAGCTAGGAAGAAGCATGACATCGCACTCATGTATATCACAATGATTTACTTGCCACCTGACAATATCCGGTATCTAAGGAAAGCATCAGGTACTTGCCACACCCACGCTCACAGGCAAGGACTCAACTCTAATGCAATGGAAGAGACTGGTAACTGTGGTTACACCTGTTAATCACTTCCACCTGGCAACCTTTTAAATCTACTTTACACAAACACCTACCTCCCCTTCACACAGCTGACAATGTGGGAACCTCGTTCCAAAAAAAAATGAGGTCAGGACCAAAGTAATCAAAAACACTGGCACACCTTGCCAACGGTGAGACCAGAAAACAGTCTTTCTTCTTGTCACAACTCCACAAATTCCTTCAGTTCAAAAGATCATCACATCCGAGATCTACAACCAGAAAGGACCTCACATGCTCTGGTCCAACGCCTTCATTCTGTAGAGAAGAAAATGAAGCCCAGTGAGGTTAAGCCAAAGGTCACACTGGCAGGAAGCATTTATACTACATCTGAATCCAAGTCCTCTGACTCTGGAACCTGTTCTTTGCATCAACTTTTCAGAGACTGATGGAAAGGGAGAAAAAAACCCAAATCCTCTTAACCCAATAAGAACATTCTAAAAAAAAAATC
>CM053583.1:276691406-276718965 GCA_028627135.1 Pseudochirops cupreus | reverse complement strand
AAAGAAATTAATTCAGGCTATTTGCTGGAAGGTCAAATACTGAAGCTGAAGCTTAAATAATTTGGTCAAATAATGAGAAGACATGTCTCAATTAAAAAGACCCTGATGTTAGGAAAGATTAAAGGCAAAAGAAAAAGGGAACAGCATAGGAAAAGACAGATAGTGTGACAGAAACAACTGAACGTGAACTTGGACACTTTGAGAGATAGTGGTGGACAGAAGGGCCTGATGTGCTATGGTCCATGGCGGGGTGGGGAACATGTGACTTCAAGGCCACATAACATCCTCTAGGTTCTCAAGTGAGGCCCTTTGACTGAATTCAAACTTCACATAACAAATCCCCTTAAAAAAGGATGTGTTCTTGGGGTGGTGGATAGGGGAAAGATGGGGAGAAAATATGTAACTCAAAATCTTATGGAAACGAATGATGCAAACTAAAATAAAATTAAAAAAAAAAAGGATGTGTTCAGTAAAACTTGGACTCAGTCAAAAAGTCATACCCAAGGACCTAGAAGGCCACGGGTTCCCCATTCCAGTCACAGAGAGTCAAACACCACCAAGTGACTGAACAATGACAACAACAACAAGGGGAATATGGATATGAGGATTCAAAGAATCCTGAGAAGGATTTTATGACCTGATACAGAAGTAAAGTAAGCAGAACCAGGAAAAAAATTTGCTCAATAGCTCAACAATGGGATTGGAAAGAACTAAAAGAAAAAAAATCAAACCTGAACACAATTTAATTGTGATGATCAAACATGGCCCTGGAAGGAGAGAGGAAAAACAAATCCACCACCCTCACTTCTAATAATAATAAGTAGAACTATTTATACAATCACAGTATTGCAAAGAAAAAAACCTTTTAAATACTTGAGACATGCAGTGATCAAAGATAATTCTCAAAGACTATGAAGAGGCATTGCTTTACCTCCTGACAAAGAGGAAAGGAAATCAAGGTACAGATCACAAATATTTTTGGTAAATGGAAAATAATGTACTTATTTTCCTTGACTGTACTTATTTGATTGTGATGATTGTTTTTCTTTCTTTACGGAGGAGGTGAAAAGGGGAACTAGCAATGGTATTGTCAGGAAAGAAAGAAGAGAGTGTCACTAACACTTTAATGTACGAAAGAGAGGGAAGTTCACAAGGAAATAAACAAGTAGGACATTTATGAAAATAAGCTGGATTTACATACTTTTTGAAAAAGCAAACTGTAAGAGATTCATAGTTTCACATATAATCTTCCTTTTTTGTTTTTTTTTTCAATGTCAGTAAGCTTTTATTAGTCACCTACTATGTGTCAGGCATTGGGGGTTCAAAGAAAGGCAAAAACCATCTCCGCCCTTGAGGAGCTCCCAATCTAATGGGGAAGAAAACATGCAAATAGCCATGTACAAACAAGGTGTATACAGGATAAGTTGGAGGTACTTTGAGGTCATTAAGTTCAGGACAGAAAATTAAACAATTTTAAAAAAGAAACGAGTCGGGGGCAACTAGGTGGTGCAGTGACAGAGCACCAGTCCTAGAGGAGAACCTGAGTTCAAATCCAACCTCAGACACTTACTAGCTGTGTGACCTCGGGCAAGTCACTTCACCCTGATGCCTCCAAAAAAAGAAGAAGAAGAAAAGGAAAAGAAATGGGTCCATAAACCAAAACTGGTATGTTACTTTTTCTAGAACCCCCAAACCAGAACTCTTTCCAGAAAAGAGCCTAGAAAAACCATCTGTTCCTTCATGGTTTTTTTATTCCCTCTGAAACCACCTCAAATTTACCTTCAATCAAATAGCCTTTATTCTCTAGGAAACTTTTATTGTTGTGCAGTCATTTCAGTCATGTCTGACTCTTCCAAACCCTCCAGACCCCGTCTGGGCTAAGCCTAGGCAAATAACCATAGAGACCTATGCCCTACAAATTTCCAACAGTCTTACAAGCACAGGAGCCAATTCATCATACTTGAAAGAGGTTCAAAGAATTAAAGTTATTTGTTGTGTAATAAGATAGAAAAGTCCTTTACGCTGGATGTTGACATTTCACAAATAGCTTTGAAAACCAATCAAGTACCCCTGAAATTTGGACTAATTATCTTCAGCTGACCTATGCCACGGATGGGAAAACTTTTTACTGAAAAGTCAAAATTGTTCTTTAAGAAAGTCTGAAACATTCATTTACAACCAGACTAAGCTTCCTCCATTAGAGATGAAAAGTGAAATGTTCCTTTCTTTAAAAACATAAAAAGACCTTCTTAAAATGACAACTTCACAAATATGAATGATTGCTTTATTTCCATTCCTCTTTGTTAACCTAATGGTCTCATTTCTTTAACATGTATTTGCCACACTGGATAGCAGAGTGTCATTCTTAGGATAAAGGGTTAATCTGAGTAGCATTTCAGTTTTTTGTTAATTTAAGCTAAGTAATAACAAATTTCTTTCTTTGGGACCAAAATACATGGTTCACTTCTAATCCTACATATCTTTGTGAACACATACATGCTCAGTTAGTACAATAAACTCTGTAGCAGGCTGTGAGATAGATGCCCGAGGCAAAAAAAAAAGAATGCATTTAACGTGTTCCCAAACCAAAAATAAACCTTCTCATTTTGAATTACCAAATCACACCACAAAGGAGCCTACCTTATTGATGTATGTTGAAGATTTTCAAATCAAGCACTGTTTCCAAGTCGGTATCAGGTAAATGGAAAGAACTCAACAGTTTAGTAAAGCAGTCCATCCAATTCCATGAAAATCATCCTGAAATGTGAAAGAAAATATCATTTAGATACATTAGAACATGTTTCAAGTAAAACATAAATAAAACAGTACTAAATCAAGCACGAGGGAAATCTAATAATGAAATGTAATACACAGAAACCTCATTAGCTTACAGTAATTGGTGTAGGATATGACAAAGAAAGGTCCGAAGGCAAGCCTAGATAAAGGAAGCTTTCTCGGCATTCTCAATTCTGTGATCAACTTCTCCCAGAAATGCTCAAAGAAATAGGGGAGGTTTCCTTTCCAAAGATGGGATCTTAAGTCCATGGTCCATGGTTCTACTCTCCTTTCCTTCCCAATGAAGTTGTCTCTTCAAAAAAGTCTAATATCAGCCAACTACTCCTTTCACTCCTCCCTGACTTTGAACTCTCCATGATTAACGCCAAGTTCATGCTCTGGAGGACTGGGTTTAATTCTGGGCACCAGGAAAAATACCGAGAAGCTGGAATTCGTCCAGAAAAGGTCAAAGCAGGATGGTGTGGGAGACTGAAGGCCTGCCATAGGGGGATAATTTGTAGGCCTAGAGAAGACTTATTGGAGACATAATCATTGCCTTCAAATACCTGAAGGACTGTATTGAGTTTGTTGTGCTCAGTAAAAAGGCAGAACTAAAAAATAATGGGTGAAAGTTGAAGCAAAGCAAATTTTGACTTGAGAGAAGTTAATTTTTCTCACAATTACAGCTTTCAAAAAGAGGAATGGCCTCTGGAGGCATATTCTTCTTTATCCTTGGTTTGGGTGACCAACTATCTCTAAGATATTGTGGATGAAAATACCACTTCATATATGGAATAGCAGTGGCTGAGGTCCTGTCCAACTCCAAAATTCCATAATTCTACTCCAATTAAGTACACCAAGCACTTATCTACACCAAACAAATTAGTCCTTAATTAAAAGATATTTCTGACCATGCACTAATTGTTTCATGTATATTAGTGGTATCTCCCCAATTACTTAAGAAGTTTTTTGATTGTGGGGTCTTATATACCTAAAATAGTGATGAGGACATCAGTGGAATAGAAATACAAGTTGTTGTTTGGGGGTTTTTTTTATGTGCATTTTATGGATAGAGTAGAATAATGTAATTTCCCAAAATTAATTTTTTTTTGGAGAGGGGAAGGCAAGTAAGGCTAGTAAGTGTCAAATGTGTGAGGCCGCATTTGAATTCAGCTCTTCCTGACTCCAGGGTCAGCGCTCTATTCACTGCACCATCTCGCTGTCCCTCAAAATTAATTTTTTTGACAGACAAGTTTTATCAAATGGAATTCAATCAAGTAATAGTTAGCAATTCCTTTTAAATTCAGTTAATACTTTTTATTATAATTACTTGAGTTATAAGATATGAGCTATATGATAACCAAAACTACCATCAAAACCCTACAATTATTTCAATATTTGTAGAACACCCAACAAATTAATTCTTTTCTTGAAGCAAAGCTGCATATGTAATTTTATTCCATATGAATGCTATCAACCTTGAATTTTTTTTTGCAAAAAGTGTATTTAAGTGTTGAATTCTGAAAAATCTCCTACTTATAAATACTTATGCCTTAAGCTAAAGTTTATTTATCAATCCACATTTTTGTGCCCCCATTTGGAGAAAGGGCCAGCATAAATGTTGGTAATATTATCTACAGAAATCTGGAGCCTCTGACTCAACTGAGGTGCCTGGGACTGTAATTCACAGACAAATATTTGAAGGCAAGCATTTCTTTAATAACATAATAAATGTCATACTGCATCAGAGCTATCATTGAGTTCAGGGTTCTCACTATGACAGAATTAGTAAGCAATAGCTGCCCCACAGTATCAGCTTTTACAGTTATCCCTTCCACACACTAGGTTTGTGGGGGGGCAGCACTGCCACAATCCGGAAAACATGAAAAAAAATTTGGCCCTCCTTTTGTACCAAAGAGGAAGTCTGAATTACCATGGCATTAAAGGATAAAATATGTTGATATTATACAAACTATACATATATTTTACGCATTTCTGAGTTTCTAAACCTTTTCTGCATCATCTGCAGGCCTTTGCTGTGTTGTCTGTGGCTTCTGTAAAACTCTCCCCAAATTTCCATTTAATTTCTTATGCCAACCAACAATATATTGAAACCATGATGGGGAAAGTTGTGCTGTAGAAGGGGTAACTGTATTATCTCTTGTTTTGTACTGTCTAAACGGTCAGTTAATTAGGTATATAACAATGGCAAACATTTTTTACGTAGCCTTTCAGGATCTATGAAGTACTTTATGTAAATTATCTCATTTAATCCTAGCAACAGTCTTATTAGATGAGGTGTTACTGTAACTATCACCCCCATTTTACAGATAAAGAAATTGCGGTACAGTGTTAATGGTTTGTTTATGATTGCACAGCTTTCTATGTGTTAGGGGTGGATGTAAACCCAGGTCTTTCCAGATTCCAAGCTCTTCATTCTTGCTACTACATTTGGCCATTTATTAAACAGATGTAGATTTATTTATTTAAACATTTATATACTAGTAGCAACTCACTTATAAAATTCTTTAAGGTTTACAAAGTGTGCCCCTGACAATAACACAATGAAACATTTACTTCTGCAAAATCAGAGTATCAGGGCCAGAATGCAAACCTCTCAATTCCAAATCCAACATTCTTTCCATTATACAATGCTAAAGTTAAGAGGTTGGAGGTGGAGATGGGGAGGGGGAATAGTATAGAACATGTGCTAAGAGCAGAGGTTCTAAACCTCTTTTCTGTCATGGACCTCTTTGTTTGGTGAGGCCTAGGCACCACTTCTTGGAGTAATGACTTTATTGAAAAATTCTTAATTGACCTAGGTGCTACATTTCAGTTAGGCATTAAGTGGAAATAAAGGTGTAATTTTTTTTCTCACGCAAATTCAGAGACTTGCTAAAATCTTCACAATCCCTTCTCTCTACCTACATGGCCACTACACTAGTCAGGCCTATCATCTCTTAATTGGCCCCCAAACTCCAAGTTTCTTCCCTTTTCGATACATCTTCCACACAGAGGCTGGTGACTTTCCTGGAGTACAAGGTCTGACTGTGTTAGTCCCATACTCAACAAACTTCAGTGGTTCTCTATTCCTTTTAGGAGGAAATATATATATAGTCCTCTACTTGGCACTTACAGCCCTTCAAAACCTGACCCAATCCAGTCTTTTCAGTCTATTTACCACACATTACCGCCTTTCACACACAGCACCAAACGGGCCTTCTAACTGTTCCTTCCACTTTCTCTTCTGACTCTGTTTCTTTGAATTGTATGTCCCCAATGCCCAGGATGTCCTCCCTCCTCACCTCTGTCTCTTAGTAACCCTAGTTTCCTTCAAGGCTTAGCTTTCTCAGGAAGCCTTTCTTTTCCCCCCTGCTTGCTACTGCTTCATTCCCTAAATAATCTGGTATCTGTTTTGTGTGTGCATGTGCGTGTGTGTGTATACATATGCACACTATAAATATATATTTGCATATTTATATGTATTTGTATGTGCGTGTATTTATTGTGTATATCCATCCCCACGGATGGAGGTAGACAGATAGACAGACAGATAGATAGATAGATGATAGATAGATATAGATAGAAAGAGAGAAATAGACAGATAGATGATAGAGAGACAGAGATAGATGATAAATAGATAAATGATAGAGATAATAGAGAGATGATAGACAGATAGATTAGATAGATAAGATAGACAGATAGATAGATGATAGAGAGAGATAGACAGACAGATGATAGATAGATGATAGATAGATATAGAGATAGATAAATGATAGATAAAGAGACAGACAGATAGATGATAGACAGATATAGAGAGAGATAGACAGATAGATGATAGATAAAGAAACAGATAGATGATAGAGAGAGATAATAGATAGATGATAGATAGATAGATTAGACAGATAGATAACATAGACAGACAGATTAGATAGATGATAGATAGATAGACAGACAGATGGACAGACAGATAGTTGGACAGATAGATTAGATAGATAGACAGACAGATAGACAGACAGACAGACAGATGGATGGATGGACAAATGGACAGACAATCTCTATCCATGGAATTTCCTCCATTAGAATGAACACTCCTTGAGGGAAGAAATTATTTCAGTTCTTTGTATCCCCAGTACCTGGCCCAATCCCTCGTACATAATAAGTCTGTAATAAATGCTTACTGATTTCAAAAACTGCTAATATATTTATCATGTGATATTCTATTATAGTAATCTGTGTTCATCGTATCCCTCCACTAGATCCATAAAGGCAGGCACTGTGACTGTGGTAGGGAGACCCATCCTGCCCTACCGGAAAGTCAGAGGAGTGAGGGGGGAAGACATAGGAGAGAAGAGATTGGGGGAGGGGGGATACAATGGGATGGCTGTTTTGGGGTGGTGGGTAGGGGAAAGATGGGGAGAAAATTTGTAACTCAAAATTTCGTGGAAATGAATGATATAAACTAAAATAAAAAAAAAGCAGGCACTGTGTCTTAAATTTGTCAAAAACAAGTAAAAATAAAGAGAATTCCATTTATCCATCTACCCCTTAAGTCTTGGTTCCCGAAAGAACTCTTCTACTGCCAGAGTCTAATAACTGACTTCATAAATAGCATGGCTTACAGGCTGGTGGACAAGCCTAGCCTGGCTTGGCAGAACTGGGAATACTTACCTAATAAGAACAACTAATTCTGCTCCTACCCGTGCTCTAGCAAATGTGAACCTCCAATCTACTTCAAACCAGCAGCCCAGCTAAAAGATCTAAAATCAAAATAGCCTTCCAGTTAGAAACTGTGTTATTCACTTTGTGTGACCTAATAATTTATAGCTGTCGGGTTGCTGTTGTTGTTTTTTGCCTAATTAAACTAGGTATCATTTCTAAAAAGTGGTGACCACAGTTTGTGAGCGGGCCCCCATGGTGCAGTGTAGAGTCCTGCTCTTCATTAAGTCTTACTATATGACCTTAGACAGATCATTTTACATCTCTAGACCTCAGTTTCCACAGCTACAAAATAAAAGACTAGGCATACTAGCAGCACCTAACATTGTTTAGCAGCTTTAAGATGTGGATTCAATTGATGTTTCAGATATTATTTCAATGGGTCAGAAGCAGTCTGGTGTTGTGGCCCTCGGCCTCCTTGTCAGAAGACCTGTATAAGAGTCTCTCCTTAATACTTACTGGCAATCTGCCTGACATTGGGCAAATCACTGCTTTTCAGAAGTAGGCAATTCTCTTGAGGCTATAAGTTACAGAGTAAGAAGATAAAGATCTGCATTAGCAAAAGGAATTTCTACATCAGAAGTACCCTATAGCAATGAAATCCCAGGTCTGTTCTCCCTCACTTACAAATATTAGATTTTCACAACAATACTATGAGGTTTTGGGACAGCTAGGTAGCAGAGTGAATAAAGCATTGCCCCTGGAGTTAGGGGGACCTGACTTCAAATCTAGCCTCAGAGACATGACACACTTATTAGCTGTGTGCCCTTGGGCAAGTCACTTAACCCCAAACACTTTGCTTCCCCCCTCCAAAAAAAAAGAAAAAAAGAAAAAATTACTATGAGGTTTTATCCACATAATTTTAGGGTTAAGGAAGCTATGGTTCTGATGAGTGACTGACATAGAGCTATTAAGTAAAGCATCATTTGAACACATCTTAAGTCTAACTCCATGTTCAGTGAGCTTTCCACTAAACCACCCTTTCCAGCTCTGAATATGGTGATCCTACAACCATGTGGAAGTCCCTTCATCTCTCTCCATCTCAGCTTCCTTATTTGTAAAAATAAGAACAGCTGTCCTAGCTATACTTCTTGGAGTTTTGTTGTGAGAAGAGCAGTTTGTAAGTTGTCAACTTTAAGAGAAATGAGCATCATTAGCCGTGATATTTGGCTCCCCAACACTATCTATAATAAATATGATTCCAAAACAACATGCTTCCCTTTATCAGTAACACTGCTCCCTTACTTTAACAACTCTGCCAAAGGCAAAATACAATCTTCACCCCATAACCATGAACCTACTACTTCCTATACCGAATCAGCCCTCCTGTCCTGCCCTCTTGGAAGTGCCCTCTCTTACTGTTAGGTTGAAATTTCAGTCAAGAAATAAATATCAGCTTGAAACCAAGACCACTTTATCAGTGAACACAACTGTAAGCCCATGACAACACAAAACAAAAACCAGTTCCACATGTCCGATGTCTGTTCACTTCTTCAACACAACATATACCTAAATCTAAACTGCAGGACAGTGGCAGTACAGTCCTCTTACATATAAATATTTTATGTGCAGCTTGTAATGAAATTCTAGATGAACATATAGTGGCAGATCCTTTGCAATCCAGCTGGTTGCACAAGTGAGCTTTTTGTCAATACTGTGGAAAGTAAGGTCATTTAATTCTACTGGAATCCCCCTGAGTTAGAGCTCAGAACTCCTCAAATACTTTTATTATTTTATTTCAAAATTCCATAGTTGTACAACTGCTATCCTTTGGGGAAACCAGCTTGCAAAATGAATGCCAGACTAAGTGGTTGGCAATTGGGTTACTAGAGACTGCTGATGTTCATTTACAGTTAATTCATAATCACTAACAACACAGAAGGGGAATCTAGGTAACACGATGGATAGAGTGACGAGCCTAGAGTCAGGAAACTCAATTTCCTGAGTTCAAATCTGACCTCAGACACTAGCTGTGTGACCTTGGGCAAGTCACTTAACCTTGTTTGCCTCAGTTTCCTCATCAATAAAATGAGCTGGAGAAGGAAATGGCAAAGCACTCCAGTATCTTTGCCAAGAAAACTCCAAATGGGGTCACGAAGAGTTGGACATGACTGAAATGACTGAACAACAACAGGCACAAAAAGAGAATAAAAGACCACAAATCTAAATGAAAGAAGTATGCGGTCTGCCCCAACTCAGATTTCTTACGGGAGCTCACGGGCCTCTTTAAAAGACAAATTACAACCTAACAACAAGAGCAACAAAAAGAACAGGACGACAGGAAGATGTCCCACCACAATTAAATACTCTTGATTTTTTTGCAAAATCCTGCTTATTCATGGGATGCGTCTGCAGAAGCTTCAGGTCTCCCAAGGCATCTCTAGGCTGGGAACTGGCTGAGAGAAAAACAGGAACACAAAAAGAAAACCCTTTTTGGCAGTGAGGTTGCAGACAACAAGGGATCGCTGCTGAGGAGAGGTGTTCCACAATGACTGGTCATTCAGGCCTAAGGAGGGGAGGGAACGCTAACTGGCTGGCAGTTCTCTTCCAGGGGGCCAGCCTTTTCACGAGGAGAGTAAGAAACACTGGACAGAAGACAGAAAAGGCAAGAAAGGACAAAAGCAGGGGAGCAGCAGTGGAGGTGGGGACAGGGCAGCAAGCCACCCCAGGCACTGGAGAAGACAGCCAGCAAAGAGAGAACGAGGCCGCGGCGTGGCACCGGGCCTCAGTCGGTCCCTCATGCTATTAACAGGCGTTCTTCATCTGTAAAATGAGAAATGAGGGAGCCTGGGTGGGAGAGAGGCGTGGAACAGGTGATCGGTGATACGGTATCTTCTAACTGTATAATCCTACACTAAGCTCAAGGCACGTGAGCCAAGGAGGGTGGCTGTTTCATGAAGAGACATCAGTATAGCTTACCCTGAGAAAAGAGAGTATCTGGTAACACTGCCCTGCCCGGGCCACCTCACAGAATCAAAATAAGGCAAGTATGAATTATTAGCATTAACGACAATTATTACTGTTATTATTAAGTTATTCCATCAGAGGGAGGACCTCTGAGTGTAAATTAAAATTCAAGAGTTTCACTTTTTGGGGGGGGTGATACAGCTACTATGGAAATGTTTTGCATTATTTTGCATGCATAATTGATATGATTGTGCTTGCCTTCTCAGCGGGTATGAGAGGGGTGGGAGAGAATCTGGAACTCAATTTAAAAAGAAAAGAATGTCAAAAATAAAGAATGCTTTCTTAAAACATCAAATCATTATCAATATTAAACAGCCGGCATTTATACAGGGCTTTAAGGCTTCCTTGTGACAACTCTGAGTGATCTTCTGATGATAATAAAGAATCTCTACATTTATATTTTTTTAGAATTTCATTTTTAAAAAAATTTTGTATATTTTTTCCAATTACATGTAAAAATCATCTTAATAAAGAATTTCTTGGGGCGGCTAGGTGGCACAGTGAACAGAGTACTGGCCCAGGAGTCAGGAGGACCCAAGTTCAAATCCGGCCTCAGACTCTTAACACACACACACACACACACACAAACTAGCCATGTGACCTTGGGCAAGTCACTTAACCCCAATCTGCCCTCCTCCCCCCCCAAAAATAAAGAATCTCGTAAGTTTAGGAGAAGCAAGTTCTCAAAATAATGTAGCATAAATGCTTGAAGTGATTGGGGACGGCTATTTTTTTTTAATTCCCTTATAATTCCTAAAAATAGAAGAAATTTAAAACTCTGGAGTTTGACTTTATACCCATTACATAGGTAAGCAGTTGTAGTACAACAGAAAGAGCACTGGCTTCTGAAACAGAAAACCTGCATTCAAAACCCACTTCTGATACACCTGTGACCTAAACCTGTTTGAGTCTGTTTCCTCACCTATAAAATGCGGGTCAACTAGACGGCTTTCAAGATTCCTCCCAAATCTACTTCCATAACCTTAAAAGTAGTAGTCAATGCTAGAAAAGCTATAGGAAGTTAGCCACACTATTTCAAAAACCAGTAAATTGGTCTAACCTTTCTAGAAAACCCTTCTCTACTAATTCCAAAATGCTCTGTAGTTGAACATTTACTCCAAGAAATTCAAAGACAGAAAGTTTCCATGTATACCAAAATTGTCATAGGGCTAGAGATGGGGACTGGACCTGCCATGTCATCAGCATAGGGAGCTAAGAGGGAGGGACTTCTAGTACCAATGATGCTTGGAGCTTTTCTGCAAATTATAGTCTAGGGATTTGACCAGCGCAGTAAGAGGTTAAGTGATTTGCCCTGAGACACACAATCAAGTATGTATTCTGAAGCCAGCCATATCACACTTCCTCTCTATTCATAATATTGTGCCTTTTTTGTGATAGCAAAACACTAGAAATCAAACAGGTGACCCCTTGAGGTATACCAGAGGTTCCCAGACTTATTTATTTGGCCAACTTCTCCCTTAAAAAAAAATTACTCAGCACCCCTTTGGAAATCTACTTTCTTTAACCCTTTGATGGCTTGGGTGTTGTTTTTTTAATTTGTGTCATATCAAAAAAATTAAAACATTCTTTTGAAATGACTTCTCAAATTTAATAATTTATTATAAATTCATGGTTTTTTATCTGCACTGAAATTTTGATGACACAATATTGCATCATGTAACTGTATAGTATCATAATGTAAACAAGTTATTACACACACATATTCCTGCCCATGCATACTGGACTTCCCAACAATGAGCAACATGCTGGCCAGCCAACACTTGCTTGTTAAGACCTGTTGGTAGACTTGAAAACTGATTGGTTATACCTTGCATTTTGTGTGTTTATTTGGAAAATATTGTAATAATTACACTCTGTTCCATAACAGATGAGACATGGAGGTGGCTAGGTGGCACAGGGAATAGAGCACCAGCCCTGGAATAAGGAGGACCTGAGTTCAAATCTGACCTCAGACACTTAACACTTACTAGCTATGTGACCTTGGGCAAGTCACTTAACCCCAACTGCCCTACTATGCTCCTCCAAAAAGAAAAAAAAAAACAGATGAGACATGCACAAATGGTTTTTCAAAATTTTCTTCTCTTCTCTTCTTTCCTCATGCTTCCACTGCCCCTTTATTTTTATTCAATGCCCCCCAATTGCATCTGAGGCTGTATGGCCCCCCTGAGGGTTATATTACCCACTTTGCAAATCTGTGTGAACATGACTGTCAGGCAATATTACTGTACAATAAAAAATAACAAAAAATCAGAGAAACATAGGAAACATAATATGAATTGATGCAAAATGAAGAAAAGAGAATCAGGAGTAAAAAGTACATCATGTATGCAATAATTACAATATATGTAATACATACAATGTATACATGTATACAATAAATACAATAATGAAACAACACTAAAGGGCTGCAGAACTCAGATTAACTACAAGCACCAGCATGGATTCCTAAGGACCATTATGGGTACAGATATTGGATTAACTGTCAGAGGCATCTCCTGACTTTTTTTAATCTTGTTTATTTGTTTTCTTTTGTAACCAGGAGACTGGGTGGTCAGAGAACTGGGAAGAGATTGTAAGAGACTGTTAAAAACCACTACCACCACAACAAAAGGCACCAACCTATTTCTAATGATTGTTTTTTGCACTCACACTCCATGAACCAACAGTGAGCGAGAATGTCAGATGGAAGGATGAGCACAAACTGTGGACTGCAAAATGTGTCACTGTTATCAATGTAGAAATTGTTGAAAAGGTTTCACGAGGAGTGCTTACCAATCAAAGGAAATTGGTGGCAAGAGAAGAGAGGATGATTTTTCTAAGGAGTTGGGGGGGTGGGAAGACATCTTTCAGCCTTTGGTTCAGTAACTCATGTTTCAGAGTGACCGCTGTGTTGTCAAACTCCCCAGGGGGGCATGCTACACATGCCTTCACATTCCACCTTTATTAGAAAGAAGCAAATTATCAAAGAGTAAATCAGCAACAGGGCCTTTTGGCTCTAAGTTCACTATGCATTCATCCCTCTGTCTCTATGTGCTGTAATAAAAAGAGGATGGAAAAAAAATTTTTTTAATTTAAAAGAGAATGGGAATGTAACCAGAAACATGGGGTTCAAGCTAGCTCTGCCACTTACCACATAATTTGGGCTAAGTAACCTAACATCTGTAAGTCTTGGTTTCTACTTCTTTAAAATTGTGGTAATTCTGCTTAGCTCAAATCCCACAAAAAGATAAGAAATTTTTTTCAATCATACCTCTTCCACCCTACTGCCTTCCCTCTGGTATCACTTCCAATCTACCTTTTAAATGTCTGGCATGTCTTGTTTGCATGTGTCTCTACCATTAGAATGAACTTCTACTGGACACATAGCAGGTACCAACAAAGGTCTGTGTGGTCAAAGCTATGGTTATTCCAGCATGTGTGCATGTGTATGACTGTGAGAGTTGGACCCTATGGAAAGCTGAGCCCTGCAGAACTGAAGTTTTCTAACTGTGGTGCTGGAGAAGACTCCTGAGAGTCCCCTGGACAGCAAGGAGAGAAAATCAGTCAATGCTTAAAGAAATGATTTTAGACTATTCATTGGAAGGACAAATACCGAAACTAAAGCTTAAATATAAAGACTTTGGCCAAATAATAAGATGGGACTCACTAGAAATGACGTTGATGTCAGGAAAGACTGAAGACAAAAAGAAAAGTGGACAACAGTGGATGATATGAAGAGTGTCATGGAAGCAACAAACATGAGCTGGGATAGACTTCAGGAAATAGTGGAGGACAGCGCGGTGTGCTATATAGTCTGTGGGGCCATGAAAAGTCAGACACAACTGAATGAATAAACAACAAATAAATGCTTTAGCAAATATAAAGCATATTAAGGTTTGTAAAACGTTTCACAAATATATCATTTGATCCTCACAACAACTTTGGGAAGTAGGTGCTATTATTATACAGATGAGGAAACTGGCTGGTAGTTTCTCCAGCTTCACACCTCCAGCTATCAAGTCAAACGAAAAAATGTTCTACATGGGCAGCTAGGTGGCGCCAGTGAATAGAGCACGGGCCCTGGAGTCAGGAGGACCCGGGTTCAAATTAAACCTCAGACACTTCACACTAGCCGAGTGACCTTGGGCAAGTCATTTAGCCCCAATTGCCCTGCCCTCCCCCCTCCAAAAAAAAAGTTCTAAATCACTACTGATTAGAGTGCAAATTAAATTAAATTAAATTAGGGTGCAAATGCAAATTAAAACAACTCTGAGGTAGCACCTTATACCTAACATCATGTAATATGACAGAAAGTGGAAATGACAAATGTTGGAGGGATGTGGAAAAAAACTGGGACACCAATGTACTATTGGTGGAGTTGTGAACTGATCCAACCATTCTGGAGAGCAATTTGGAACTATTGCCAAAGGTGTAAAAAAATTGTGTGCATGTACCCTTTGACCCAACAATAGCACTACCAGGTCTATAGCCTATATATATATATATATTTTTGTTTTTGTTTTTTTTAAAGGAAAAGTACCTATACATAAACATATATTTATAACAAATTCTTTTGTATTGGCAAAGAATTGGAAATTCAGGGGATGTCCATCAATTGGAAGATGGCTAAACAAGTGATATGTAACTGTGATGGAATACTATTGTGCTATTAGAAATGGTGAACAGGATGCTTTCAGAAAAAAACTAGAAAGATTTACACAAAGTGATACAAAATGAAGTGAGCAGAAACAGGAGAACATTGTACACAGTTAACAGCAACACTGTACAATGATCAACTGTGAATGGTGTAACTATTCTCAGCAATACAAAGATCCAAGGCAATTCCAAAGGACTTATTGAAGACTGCTGTGGACCTCCAGGGAAAGAACTGATAGAATGTTAAGTCATGGATAAAAAAAAACAACCAAAACCAAGCTGTGCTACAGTAATGTAACCGAATATTCCTGTATTGTTAGATGTGATACATATGATGAATACAGAACAATATGGGAAGGTTTATGTGAACTACTACAAAGCGAAAGAAGCGAATCCTCAAAAATAACATACACGATGATTGTAACAACAAAGTAAAAGAAACAACAGAAAGATCAAAACTGAATGCTACACTGGGAAGTTACAATGATAAAGCTTGTACCCAGAGAAGATGCGAGAAGGTACCTTTCTTCTGCTTCTTTGCAGAGGGAGGAGATTGTGAGTGTGAAATACTACACATTTTTCAGTATGTTGGCTATGCTCTGTCTGTAAGAAATAGCTCTCCTTTGAGGGGAAATGGAGTGAAATGCATTGGTAAATAGAGCTGATGTAAAAAACAAGTGATCAACAAAAATGCATTTTAAAAATAATGTATCATCTGCAACTATCTCTCCACCTGGTGATCTTCATTCCTGGGGAACCCTAAAATTAGCTGCCAAGTTACCTAAAAAGTCAAAGTAGATGGCATGAAGCAAGATGGAACAAAAATCAACAGGTATAGGAAAATGTTGATGTAGAAAGTGACATTAACCCTCGCAAAACTGAGCTTAGCCTGAAGTATTTATTTCTGCTTAGAGATCATAGATCTAGACCAGAAGAATCCTTAGAGATCATCTGGTCAAACTCCTTCATTTTAGAGGTAAGAAAACTGAGACCCAAGGATGTTAAGTGATGCCTAAAATCACATGGTCATTAAGTAGTAGGGGTGGGGTGGGATTAGAACTCATGTACTGTGGATCCAATTAGTTTTAGACCCACAGAATTCAGTTTGAAATAATATATACACAAGCACACTATGATTTTTGTAAGAACAGCTTTTTTTAAAAAACTTTTTTGGAGGGGGGAAAGGTAGGGCAATTGGGGTTAAATGACTTTCCCACAGTCATGTGGATAGTTTTTTTCTTAAGTGTCTGAGGTCTCATTTGAACTCAGATCCTCCTGATTCTAGGGCTGGTGCTCTATTCACTGTGTCACCTAGCCACCCCAAGAACAGCTTTTCAATGTGATTTACTTTATTACCCAGGGAAAAAGAAATCTCTCTCCCCATTAAAACAAACAAACAAAAAAGACAGGCTGGTACATCCACTTACTTGGAGGATGATAGTCATACTTCTCTATAATATAGGGGGTTTTCATGGCATGCAGTGGTGGGGAAAGAGGCCAGCGTTTCCCCAAGTGGCCTAGTCACTTGGGGCAACTCAGCAAATTGTGCCAAAGAAATGTCCTCTCAAGCTTCAATTAATTATCAAGAGGATTAGCTTGTAGCATTTCAGTGAAGGCAGTTAAGGATCTGGCAACCTGCCCACTCACCAGCCTAGAGCTCTACAGCCTTAAGGCACAGAATCTCTTCAGTTCTCCCAATAACAGTGGACCCTCCAGACATTGCAGCTGACGGGTCAATGCAACACTAAAAAATTAGTAATTCCAGTTTCTGGCAATAGAAATTGTAAAGATGGGGATCCTACAACATAAAGCATCTAAGACTCAGGAGGCAGATTCCAGAGTTACTTAACACTAGCTTCTCTGGAAGACTATATTAGAAGCAACTGGGCGACCTTCCAATCAACTCTTCATGCCTTTCGGAGCCAGTCTCTCTCCAAGTAACTCATGACTTTCTACAATGAGTCTCCAGTTAAAACTAACTCCACAATGAAAACAAAGAATGTGCTGTAATCACATTATCCATCTGCAGGCATTCAGCTCAATCTTCTAATATAAGACTCAGTATTTTCTATGTGTGTCTATCATGCATACACAATAGCTTCCCAAACCAGTCATACTTACTGAAGCTCAATAAATTCTTGGGCATTTATACTCAGGTTTTTTTCCAGTTATCACAATCAAGCTGGACTGGGAATGTTTTGAAATTCATTTCAACCATCTTCTTCAATGTTATCTTCCATGGAAAAAAAAAAGAAACCTTCCAAATGTCTTACATTTTACTACCCTTTTTCAGGCTCTCCCAGTTCTTAATAGTAGTTAGCATTTAGACAGCACTTTTAGGTTTGCCTATATTTTCTCATTTGGTCCTCACAACTACCACTGATAGAAGTTTTATTATTTTTACAGATGAGGAAACTGAGGCTCAGATATTAAATGACCTGCCCAGGGTTCCTCAGCTAGTATCTGAAGCAGAAATTGTTATCATCTCTTCCTGTCTCCAAAGCGCAGCAGTCTATCCACTATGACATCCAGGTACCTAACTTCCATCCCTGGAAGAGAGGCTTGAATTATTTCCAGATTTCTTTTGCAAAATGAAGTCCTGTTTACCACACCTAGTAGAGTGCCTGACACACAGTAGGCTCTTAACATTTTTAAAAACTTGTTTGAAGGGCCTAAAATGAAATGGCCTATCAAATCATACCCTGCCAGTAAGTTAAACACTTTAGTACTTACATCAACTCATTCAGGCCATGAAAAACTAATTTTTATGAATTGCAGCAGGTATATCCTAAGTAACTTTCTTAAAAAGGCCCTTGTGGGTCTATAAAACTATCCAGCAATACCATTGCTAGGGCTGTATCCCAGAGATTTAAAAAAGGAAATACCTATTTGTACAAAAAATATTTATAGCAGCTCTTTTTGTGGTGGCTAAGAATTGGAAGTTAAGGGCAAGCCTCCCCCATCCTGCCTTAAAACTCTCCCCACAATCACCTAGAAGTTACCAGGAGAGATTAAATCAAAGATCCAAATGATCCTTTGAATTCTCCTACATCCATATAGATATAGATGTGAGTATTTATGTATTTAAACATATGTGCATATGTATACATAATTGTATATGTATATATAACACATGTCATGTAACATCTAGAAATTTACACCCTAAACTTTTTCTAATACACCTGACTAAAAATACCATAATAAATGAGGACTTCTCAGCCCTCTGAAACTAAAAAATCACTGCTTAAGAACATTTACTGGCCTTCAACTTGAGAGACTAAATTATAAATATCTTTTTTTTTTCTTTTTGGAGGGAGGAAGGCAGGGCATTTGGGGTTAAGTGACTTGCCCAAGGTTACACGGCTAGTAAGTGTTAAGTGTCTGAGGTCATATTTGAACTCAGGTCCTCCAGATTCCAGGGCTGATGCTGTATTCACTGTGCCACCTAGCCACCTGGAAATTATAAATACCTTAAAAAGTAATGTCTAAACTCCTAAAGACTCATGATGGAAAATGCTATCCACATTCAGAGAAAGAACTATGGAGTCTGAATGTACTTCAAAGCATACAGTTTGCTCTTTTTCTTCTTTCTCGTGGTTTCTCCCATTCATTCTAATTCTTCTTTACGATGTGACTAATGTGAAAATATGTTTAATAAGAATGCATATGTAGAGCTTTTATTAGATTGCACAGTCTTGGGGAGAGAGGAGAGAAGGGAGACAGAAAATTTAAAACTCAAAAGCTTATGGAAGTGAATGTTAAAAACTAAAATTAAATAAATTAATTCAAAGAAAAAAAGGGTAAATGTCTAGGAAAGAATTTCCTCTTTACTCATCACCAAGATATCCTATTTCAGTCCTGTTATTCTAGGAAGGGCATCCCATTCCCAGTGAGGTTTTGTTCTTTCATTCTATATTTCCTGAGAAGGCTACTCTACTTATAGCTTTGTGACAATAGAGTCCCCAGTATTAAAACAAACGCATTCAATGAACTTTTTGGCACTAAAAGAGGAATAAACCTGATGGAATCTGGAATTTTGTAAATTACCATACTCACTGAGAATTGCCTCTCTAATGCATCTTTTTTTTTAGCGTATCATGGAGTGAGATCATGTATCACTGATGCCAGCTGTTACCTTGGCAATGCATTTCTCTTTTGAAGACACATGATACTATATCACCATGTGGAATAAGTAAAACTTCCTGCAATGACCTGAGTCACTGTTGACTTGAATGTTTTATAGCCAATATAAAAAGAAAGAATTCAGCTAATATCCAGCTGAATTCTGTTTTTACATACTCCTCAATGGAGTTCCTAAAAAAAAAACTGAACTGTACATATAGCAAAGTCATAGTTTTATATATCTGTCACCCTTTTGTTTTTCTAAATATAGTAAAATATTATACTGATACTTAATTAAGTTCATGACAAAAAACTCAATTGTAAAAAATTTTTAAATAGCTAAATCCTTTTCACTTGTAAATTAATGATCCCATTCCTTCCCTTTTACTGGGGAGCTTAGATTCATGGAGCCAGCATGGTTAAAGCCAGCATGTCAAACTCAAATAGAAACCCATCTCTTCAAGGAGCATATTGACTTAGAAAACCACAAACCACAAATTAATATTATCTATTTTGTACTGTATTTTTATTTATTTTATTAAGCATTTCCCAATTACATTTTAATCTGGTTCTGGGCTTACTGGGGAGTTTGGATGTCCAGAGTTTGATGACACTGCTGTAGAAGACAGTCTGCTGGACTTAGGGGTAGACTGACCAGGACTCTAAGGCATGAGTCCATATTCTTCTCCCTCTCTAGCAACATCAATCTTTCTCATTCAAATGTCTTTTCTGGGGGTAGCAGCGGGCATGAGATTCAGAAAAACTGGGTTCAAATCTTCCCTTAGACATTAGCTGTGTGACACTAAAGTCACTTAATCTTTACATTCTTTGTCTTTGAGGGAATTGGACTCAACAGCCTTGGTGATCCCTTCCAGTTGTAAACCAATGACCCACATGTGAAAACAATAAAAAATCCCTCACTTGACCCTGATGCCCAACTCTCTCATTTTACAGATGAGAAAATTTATGGGGATTTGAGGATCACACATATTAATTAAGAGTCAGGATCTGAACACAGTCTGCTCCAAATATAACCTGTTCATTCTACTGTCACGTTACCTCTCTTCCTATTTCTCTTTCCTTCCACTGAACTTCTCTAAGTCAATTCTAGAAACATGTATTGTTTGATTCTGCAAGGCACTGTAGTTGGTTTTAAAAAAAAAATTGGAAAAGCAGCCTGAGATCTCAAGGTACTTGGGGTCACTGAAAGGGACCTCTTGGGGCTTCCTGAATGTCTATTGCAATCTTTGTATTTGCATCCCTAGCATTTTATACAATACCTAGCATGATAAATGGTTTAATAAATATGTTTGCTGACTGATTGACTTTCCAATTCTCCAACCTTATACTGAAACTGATGCCAAAGATCTCCTTAATGCCAAAACCAATAACATTTTATTCTATTCTTTTTCTCTCCTTGACCAGTGGGATGGGCTGGACTTGTTACTACTGACCATCCCTTCCATCTGGAAACTCTCCTCCCTTGGCTTTTACTTCTCCAGTTTATCCTGTACAGAAGGCTCAGGAGGGAGTGAGAGAAGTGGCACCATTGTAGTACAGGCTTTCTGAAAGAGATTGGCCACAGAAGAGGAACAGATACAGGGCAATAGTTGAGATGGTAGGATTAAGTGAAGGGTTTTTTTAGGACAGAAGGAACATGGGCATGTTGGTGGTAAGCAGCAGGGAAGGAGACAGTAGATATGGAGAGAATGGAGATAAGTGCATAAGGGTGTTTGGGGGGGTGGGGTGGGGGTGGCATTGAGAATAGATGGGATTGAGGCTAGAGAGGCTGACCTAGAGACATACAAAGTTACAACATCCCATATAATTGACCTATTCTTCAAATTAAACCCACCCAATTCCTTCGTCCAATCTAGTCTTCCAGTTGTTTTGTCAAACTAGTTATCATTTTCTGAACATAATTTGACCTAAGTCTTTTCTAAAATGTAGTGCAAAGAACTGAACGTGACACTTTGGAAACAGTTTCAATATGGCAAAGTATAGCTATAAAGGAATTACTTCCTTCTGTCTGGATACTAACACATCTCTCTTAATGCAGCTCAGCATTGTACTTGGGTAGCTAGGTGGTGAATTGGATAAAGAATCAGCCTGGAGGGACAGCTAGGTGGCATAGTGAATAGAGTGCCAGTCCTGGAGTCAGGAGGACCTGAGTTCAAATCTGGCCTCAGACACTTAACACGTACTAGCCGTGGGCTATCATTTGGCAATCACTTAACTCCAACTGCCCTTTCAAAAAGCAAAAAAAAAAAAAATCGACCTGGAGTCAGAAAGACTCATCTCAAATATGACCTCTGACACTTATTAGCTGTGTGAACCTGACCAAGTGTCTTAACCCTATTTGCTTCAGTTTCCTCTTCTGTAAAACAAGCTGGAGAATGAAATGGCAAACCACCCCAGTAACTTCGCCAAGAAAATTCCAAAAAGCATCACAAAGAGTCAGACATGACCGAAAACAACTGAACAACAACAAAAAGATAGTATTAACTTTGGGGGGGGGGGAGGAGGCCCAGGGTCTACTGTTTGGCAGTACTCTTGCTGGTACACCTAGCTGCATATTGAGCGAAACCCCTGTGGAAAATCTATAGGGGACAAAGACAAGAGTCACACAAATGGGTGGTCATAGCGAGTTTGTGCTCTGCCTCACTGGAGAAAATACCTAGAGTAAGATTACAGCCTGTAAGGAAGGAGGATTTTGTTATCCTTTTTAGAGTTTACTTTCTCAGGATTCATGGCCACGGCAATCTCTAGCGTCCCAGTGTTAGATAATAACTCCCAGAATAGCCCCAAAAGTCCTCGATAGTAATTCCTAGAATCATGGTAACAGACAGTCCTACTGAGAGTGCACCATGAGATACGGGGGTGACATAATTGATATTCACTACACTTGCGCAGAAGGACGATATTGCTAAAGTCAACCTGTGAGCTTAATGTTGGCAAGGTGCCTGATGAAGGCAAGTGGGCACTGGTCAGTGAGTGGGGGAAACCACAGGGAATCCATAGAGAAACCCATGGGGAATCCATTTAGAATTTAGGTAAAACACAGAAGAATGCATGTACCTGCCTCAACCAGCCGCCACTGAGGTTTGAGGGTATTTAGGGGAGTGCATAAACTGTGCCTGTCTCAACTGACCCCATCGAGAAGGAGGGGTAGCTGTCCTCCCTTCACGCAGGGGAAGAATGCTGTGGGAATCGATGTTCCCATTATTAGCAACCCTCTTGAAAAGACTAGATTAAAGTAAGATTATTAACCCCTCCAAAGCTGTCTTCCCATCCTTCCTGTCTGACCAGATCAAGAGTGAACCTGTTAGGCCCCAGAGTCCAAAAACTCCAGGGCCTCCCATGTGTTAACTGTGAAAAACAGACCCATCCAAATATTAAGGAAATAGCTCTACGGCTAGGTGGCTGTGTAGTATAGTGGATGGAGCACTGGGCTCGGATTCAGGGTGACCCAAGTTCAGATTTCGTCCTGGACATGTAATAGCTGTGTGACCCTGGGCAAGTCACTTAACTTCTGCCTGCCGCAGTTTCCTCAAGCATGAAATGGGGATAGAAGACAGTATCTGTAAAGCACGTAGCAGGCCTTTAATAAATGCTTATTCTTTTCCTCTTCTCCATGCTATAATGGGTCAAATACAAAAACCAGACATGACTTCAAATGCACAATTTACAGTACAACATTTCATCTCTGCACTCAATCTATCAGTATGTGCATGTCTGCCTACTAGTCAGAGGACTGGGTATTGACAAGTGGAAGAAATCTTACAATAAGATCAAGGAAAGGAAAACAATGTCGAGGTCCCCAGTATACATCAGCCAATGTGTGGTTTCTGCCCACAGATTCCAGATGTTTACAGTCTCTACACTGGGTTAAAGAAACAAAACAACAACTCAGCGTGTCCACCAGTATCCCACAAAATACTCGGGAAAAGCGCTGACGAGTCCGGTTCACACTATGTTACAGACAAAAGGTGAAAAACAAAAAGCCCAAGGAATCTTTCAGGGACAGCATTTATTGAGCACCAACACTATGCTCGGCCTGCCACCAAGGCCTACTCCAATGCACAGAGCTGATCCTGGGCTCTCAGTGGATCAATTAACAAGCTTGGTTAAAAACAATGCCATGCTGGGGATACAAAGAAAAATGTGAACCAACCCCTGACCTCAAGGTATCAACTCTCTGTCCAGGAATGTCTACTTCTCAAGAGCAGATGTTATACTCAATCATTTCTTGGTACAACCAATGGCAAGCACGACACCTGATATGCAGTAGGAGCTTAATAAATGCTTGTTGATTGATTCTGCAGATCATTGTAGCTATGTTTGGGAAGTTCATTACAGCAGAGCTGATTATTAGTGAACTGGTTTGAGCACAGAATCTCCTGAAATGGCCACGAAGCTAAATGAAGGGGCTACAAATGATGGTGGTTAAGGAAGCCCCTGCACTAATAAAAACACCCATCTTCTGAAGCACATACTGAGCACACTGGGACACATCTGCTATCATTTAATGGTGGGCTTAGAACAGAACAGGGAAAAAAGGAAACCAAAGGGGGAAAAGCAGCCAGATGGCGCCATCGTGCACAGAGTGCCAGGCCTGGAGTCAGGAAGACTCACCTCATAGGTTCAAATCTGGTCTCAGACACTAGCTGTGTGATCCTGGGCAAGTCACTTAACCCTGCTTGCCTCAGTTTCCTCATCTGGAAAATGAGCTAGAAAAGGAAATAGCAAACCACTCTAGTAACTTTGACAAGAAAAAGTCCAAATGGAGTCAGGAGTCGTCAGACATGACTGAGAAACGACGGAACAAGAAGTCCAAATGGAATTAAACGTAGTAGATGATCCTAACTATATTCTAATTATATACTTATAATATCTTTTTAAAAAACATACAATCATGCATGTGATTACACAACAAGCCTTGTTATAACAGGCAATTTCCCATTTGTACAGCGCCTATTCATAAGCTCACTCCTTCAGTAACACCACATTATGAAGAGAGACAAGGGAGGAGCCATTAGAACTGAAAACAATACACTTCTGCCCAAGGACAATGCAAGCAAGTGATTCACACAGAAAATTACTCTAACCACCCAGGGTCTATTCAAACCCATTCAGTAAATGGGACATTCATGTTTTAAGAGAACACAATGCGACACAGAACTATAAATACAGACACTTTACCACTTATCCAGGCGAAGCCAGCCTCTTGGAAAATCCATTATTTAGTCATTTTCTTTGATAATAGAGACTTCTGTGCCAGACAAGCAACACGCTCCCCAGCCCCCCTCCACTTCCTGCCTACTCTCCCCAAAATATCTGATGGGCCTGCCAGGGCTATCTTTCAAAACTCACCTACAATAAGTGAAACATGCAATTACCCACCTCCTAAACTATGAAGTCTAGGGAATAAATACTTCACTTTTCCAACATTTTAATTCTATTTAATTTTTCTTAATAATTCTACTTAATTTTTACACCTAGAGAAAGGAGATTTTTTTTGGTAGTTAAATTGGTTTTTGGAATTAAACCTGTCTTTGTTCTTTGCCCTTAGCTACAAAATCTTTTATATACTCTCACATCCCCACGGTGTGAAACAGTGGCCTGGAAAAAACCAACCAACCAACCAACCTCTGGAATTCACCAACAGCAGGACTTTGGGAAAGTTATTTTCCTTCTCTGGATTTAAGGGGAGGGAAAATGAGAACAATATCATCTTAACACATTTCACAAGGCTCTATGAAATGTGCTACATGCCCATGTGCACACAGATGCAGACATAGTACACACAATGTGAATTCCTCTTCTGGTTTGTGACAGTTCAAGATAAATTTCTCAGGTCCTTTTTCCCTTACTCATCCAAAAGTGGTATCTTCCCAAATTCCACAATATCCTACTAGATCTGGACTCTCTGTTGCTGCAACCAAGATAAGTGAAATAACCTGAAGAAACAGATGATATTGAACAGAAGTCACAGTACATAAAATGTAATTTATTTGCTCTGAAAAAATCTAAATCTAGTACATAGAACTACTATGTACATATATGCATATATGTACATATAAATCTAGAACATCCATTTATAAACTGTTTAAATGTTTGTATACTGATACAGCCATTTGTCAAGAGTTCCATTTACTCTTTTCCACATCTACCAATGCCATGTAATAGTACTATTCCATAACTCACCCCACATTTTATATATTTATTGGCTTTGGGGAAAGGTTTTTAAATTGTGGAGCCCACTAAAATTGTCTGTATTCTTTCTTGCACAAATATTTATTTTAATTTTTTTAATTTAAGTATTTAATTAAGTATTAAATTTAAGTATGTTTATTGGGTTCAGAGCAATGTGCTAGGGAGAACTAAAAGTTAGATAAGACCTTTGCCTGCCCTCATGGAGTTTATAATCTACACAAAGATTAGACTCAGAGTTAATTGTAAACACAACAAAGTATAAATGCATTAAAATTACAAAACAAAAACATGGAGTCTAAAAGGAAAATTTGTTACTAACTATAGGATTCTGAAGATGTTTCCTGTAAGAGTTGGATAAAAACATTAATGATTGAAGGGCAGGGAGGAAATATTTCAAAGGGTCCACAGGATACTTTTGAGAGGCTGAGAGAAGTCAGATTAGATTTTAGAGTGTTTGGTAGGAAGAAATATAAACAGAAGCTAGAAAGGTAGAGTTGTGTTAGATTGTACACAGTCATGAATCCAAGGCAAAGGGGTTACACACACACGCACACATGCACACACACACACACACACACTTCAGTGATTTCCCATCGTCCACACGTTTGGACAAAGCAATGGGTAAGAAAGATTATTCTGCTTAGAATATAATGGATGGACTAGAGCTGAGATGGAATAGTTATGGGAAGACAAATGTGTTTCATGCAAAACCCTATCATGTAATAGCATTGTAAAACAAGTTAGAAAGTGAGAGTTAAGATATATAATTTTAAATATCTTCCATAAACACACTTCCAATTAAGGAAACTCTAGGCCAGGGATTCTTCAACCTAGAATCTACCATAGATCTGAGGGGGTGTGTGAATGTGGCTGGGGAAGAAAAATCTTTATTTTCATTAACCTTTGGTTTTCTTTGTTATTCCATGCATTTTATTTTATGCATTTAAAAACATTATTCTGAAGAGATCCACAGGCTTTCACCAGATTGCCAAAGGTGTTCTTGGCAAAAAAAAAAAAAAAAAAGGTTAAGAACGCTTGTTCTAGTCATACCTTGTGGACTTCATCATAGAGTTCCTTAAAACTATAACCATCTGGGAGAGGAGGGGAGGGAAGGAAGGGAGAGATAGAATATGCAACTCAAAACTTTAAAAAAGTTTAATTGTACATGTAATTGGGGAAAAAATAAAGTACTATTTTTTAAAAACTGATTCCTCAACAAATAAGCCTGGAATGATTCTTCAAGTGAAGGCAAAGGTTTTGCATGAATTTATTTTGTACTTTCTGGAGAAACACAGCTCCAGAAGAAACAAAATGGGATAATGAAACCAAGTGGCAAGAAGACCAAAAACTATTTGACTAAATTCAAATGGAGGGAATAGTGAATTAGGCAGATTAACAGGAATGGGCCACAAACACAAAACAAAATAAAATCAGAAAATAAAAATGAGAAAACTAGCATTAGTTGAAAGAAAGGAAAACATGAACATACATTTTTACCCTAAAACAAGAACAGAAATTTTTACCCTAACAATTTGGCATTTCATCATCATAGCAAACGAGAGTGATATTTTGCAAACGCCTTTCAGGGTTTTGTTTGTTGTTGTTTTTTCAGAAGGAGCCTAAATGATAATTATATGTAATGTATAAACTAATTATAAGTTCATATTTATTTAGCATCTATCATCTAAGAGCTCAAAGATTATACACCATAACTAATTAGACCCAAACGCTATGAGGCAGATGATAGTCTTATAACTTTGACTTTTTATATTTTTCCAAAGACCTTCTGAAAACTTTCTTGACCAATTTTTCCAAGTACCGGCATACGACATAACAAAAGTCACCATTCGGCCCATCTCAGCTGAACCTTTTTTCTACCACATTCTTATTTTCTCTCATTTCTGCCACACCACATTAACAACTTGCCAGGGCAAATCAGTGGCAAGGAAAAAAAAATTAATTATTTCACTAACTAATGGATTAGGAATTTCCTTTTTTACCTAAATTCCGTCGGGACTTTTCAAAAGTTGAACTTTGAAAAAAATTCACATTCCTCAGATTTTTCTTTGAGGCTCATTATGTACTCTGAGAGAAGGAGCCTAGT
>CM053583.1:276662253-276690906 GCA_028627135.1 Pseudochirops cupreus | reverse complement strand
TACAACCTGGTGTCAACCAAGCTCCAGATGCCAGCTAAAGAACTGACCTCTTGAATGACACCTCTTGGGGCAAGGACAAGTCTATGTCCAATTTCAGCAGGAAGTAGCTATGGAGAAGAGACCTTCACCCTTACTGTAAGATTTGAGCCCCATCCATTTGATGGGAGAATGACAGGGTACTTGTACTCAAGCCCCACCCAAAGACATTGTTTTATGTGCTTATTTTCTGTTACCCCTGTCATATTGTTGTCAAGGTCTGTTGACACCAGTTACCCCTAAACTCCCATTAACCTATGTAACAAAATGCATTGTTAATATATTTTTGTATTTTAATGTATGTTCCCTGCCCCTTAATTGGCCTAAGGGAATTTGAAGATCTTCTCTGCCCCTTAATAGGCCAAATGTAATCACAGGGAGTCTGTGGTGAGTAGAGCTTACTGAAGGGTGGAGCAGAGCCCATAGGAAGCTGGGAGTCAGATCAGTTAGATGGAGGGAGGAGAGAAGACTCAGTAAAGAGATAGCTCCGCTTCTGAGTGTTTGTGGGAAGGCTAAAGAATGGTGTGGCTTCCTGCTGTGTTATGGTGTGATTAACATCTTTGTTACTATGATGGATTTGGCTTTCTGGCATCTGAATAAATGTCTTCTGTCTTCTAAATGGAGAATCTGTTATATTTTGTGATTTAGAACTGTGCCGGCATAGTCATAGTCACTGTTGGTGCTGTAAATATTGCATTAGTGCTACAACCTGTTAGCCCACTGGTGGTCATTTTGGACAGCTAAGTGGTGGTAGTTGTTAGAAGGCTAGACTTGGAGTCAGAAAGACCTGAGTTCAAGTTCTGCCTCAGACACTTAGTAGCTATATGACTCTGAGCAAGTTACTTTAGCTTTGTTTGCCTCAGTATCCTCAGATCAAAATGAAGATAAAATAGCACCTATCTCCTTAGGTTGTTTTAAGGATCAAATAAGATAACACATAAAAGCATTCTTTAAAGCAAACTTCAAAGGACATTATTATTACTATTTCCAATGGGAATAAAAATCCAGGGGTTTAAAAGCAAACCTCAAAGAACACTCTACACACACACACGCATATGCTTCATATTATTATTTTCAGTAGGAATCAAAATTCAGGGTCTTCCTTTGTCAGTGGTCAGATTGAAAAAAAAAAGGCATATCTTTTTTTTCCCAAATAAAAGAACACAGAATTTGCTGCAGAAAACCTCCACTGCTGAAGTCACTGCCAGTGAAAGATGAAAATAAGGAGGGGAGTAAGTCATCTGAAACGGCAGCGAGCAGCTGCCGGGAGGACGGTCCTATGGCTGCTGAGGGGATGCTTTCTTCCTCTTGGAGAGGGGCTCTGGAGCACAGCACGGGACAAGCTAGGCAGCTGTCTCTGTGGAGAGGATCTTCACAAGTCAGGTGTTCCAAACTTACACATTCCTTGAAAATCCTTTCATTAAATAGCCGTACTTAATACCAAGGTTATTGTTGAAAGTTTTCTACTTGATAGAAAGGTCAGCGGGCTTGGAGTTAAACATCTGATCCGAACTCCTTAGGTTTCCACTTGCAACTGCAGTGATGCATTTTGGGTGTTTTTGTTTTGCTCTTTGTTTTATTCCATATTTATTTTTTGCATCCTCCTAAAATGTGCCTTGTATATGTTAACTTTGAGTAATTTTTTTTACACAACTCATATTTACTTATAATTATTCTCAACGGCCTCAGAATCTCTTTGTGAATCCACCACCTTCCAGAAAATGCACTTATCATTTTCTCTGCCCATTGAGCAGTCAATCCCTATTAGGTGTTCTGTGACCCTGGGCAAGTTACTCAATCCCTCGGTGCCCCAGGCTCCTGTCTAACAAAAATAAATTGCAAAGCATGTGATGATCTGCAGCAGAGAGGGAGTTTCCTCACTGGGAGCTCCTTTCACCAAGAAAAATCACAGTCCAGGTTAAAAAAAATTAATAAATAAATCCCTATCCAGTGCTCTAGGGGCTTTTGTATGTGTTCACTTGTATGTGTATTTTTTAAAGGGCAGACATAATTCCAGCCCTCAAGAAGACTGAATGCTTACTAAAGCCACTTGCCAACAAACACAAATTACTATCAATACTGGCAACCTGAGTATAATCAGGACCATCTGGAGTCTCGATCAATCAGGGAAACTTTCGGGAGGAACTGAGTTATTTTAAGCCAAGTTTTAAAAGGCAGGGAGAGAAACACATTTGGTAGAATAGGAAAATCACTGCAAGTGGAAGAGGTGGCATGTACAAAGATACAGAGGAAGGAACCAGGAAGACAGATGCTCATGTGTGACTGAGTGTGCAAGAGAGGAAGAGAAAGAGAAAGAGAGAGAGAGAGAGAAAGGGTGTGGGTGTGGGTGTGTAAGATGAGGGCCTCTGAAGGATAGGTTAAAGGGTGTGGATTTAACATAGGATGATAGATGGAAAGGACCTTAGGGATCAATGAGTTCAATTTCTTTCCCTTATTTTACAGATGAGGAAGCAAAGGTCCATAGTGGATCAGTGACTTGCCCAAGGTCACACACAGTTAGCATCTGAGATGGGACTCTTACCTAGTTGTTGTTCCTGACTCCAGGTCTGGTGGCTCAACAAAGGGCAACAGGAAGATCACCCTAGATACTAAGCATGGGACTGGACTGAAGTGACCAGAGACTGGAAGCAGGAAGACAAAATAATGGCTGTATCCACCACCTGGGTGAAGAGAGCAAGGACTGTAGGACCTGCGGTAGTTATGGAAATGGGTAGAAAGGGGTGAATATAGAGAATCAGCAGAATGGACTGAGGGACTGGGTAGAGGATGGGGAGTGTGAAGGTTAGGGAGAGAAGAGTATTGAAAACATTCAGGATTCTATGTGTGTGTCTACAGAAATGGGGAAACTGAGAAGGAAAACCTCATTTTGTCACATTTTGGCAAGGAATAAAAGAAAAAAAAAGCTCATTTCTGATATGTTAAATCTCCTGTGTTGGTGGAACATGGAAGTGGCTGGTGCTCTAGGGCAGTACCATCAAGCTCAAGTAGGAAATAGGGTCACCAGACATAAGGATTCCTGGGGCCACATACGGGTGGGATAGAGACTGGGAATGGGGGAGAGGGCAAAGAGGGGAGAAGATAAGGTAACAAGAATAGGGTAAAAAGAGAAAGAAAAATAATGAGTAAAAATAAGATGGAGAAAAATTCATAAATAGTAATAGTAGAATGCGAATAGGATGTTTATAGCAGCTCTCTTTGTGGTGGCTAAGAATTAGAAGCTACAGGGATCCAGATCAATTGGGGAACAGCTGAACAAGCTGTAATGTATGGTTGTGATGGAATGCTACTGTGCTATAAGAAATGATGAGCTCAGTGACCTTAGAAAGGCATGAAGAAAGACCTGCTTAAAACGGTAAAGAGCCAAGTGAACGATTCAAGAGAATACTGTATACAGTAATTGCAGTATTGTTTTAAGAAGGACTGAGTATTGAGGCGGCTGGAAAGATACTAACCAATAATAAAGGCAATGTGGGAGAGCAGAAAGAGTTTCAGGAGAGAACCAAATTTAAAACCCTTCTGACACTTATCCTCAGTGTGACTGGGGCAAATAAAATCACTCAAACTCCCTGACCTTCAGTTTTTCTCATATGTAAAGTGAGAATAATGATATCTGTGGCAGGATTATTATATCACAGGATTGCTCTGCCACTAAATGAAATAATACTGTCAAAGGTTTTGCAATCTTTGAAGTGTTATCCAAATGTCAGTGAGGATGATGATAAAGAGTTATTAAAATCGGAAAACAAAAAGAATGAGTGATTAAGTCATTTTGACTGTTATAAATACCCAAATTAAAAATAAAGGACATATGAAGAAAAACACTGTCTGTACACACCAGAGAAAGAACTGATAAATAGAAGTATATATAGAACAGTTTTACACATGTATACCTATTTGTGTATAATAGTGGTCATCTTTAGAATGGGGGAAGGAAAAAGGAAAAAAAAAGACATGTAGATGATAAGTTTATTATATATTTAAATATTTTATATATTCAAAAGGAACATAAAGTTGTACATAACAGATTTGCATTTCGTATGCAATTAATTTTTTTACAGTATTATGGAAATGCTTATTTTATTCCACAAAATAATTTTTTTTTCATTTTTAAAAAAGAAACAAAGAGAAAACCACAGAGTAATATCATCTAAGTTTTGTTGTATTTTTATCGAGTTAGCTAATTTTCAGTTACATACTCCAATTACATTTTAATCTGGTTCAGGCTGGCTGGCCAGGTAATGAACTGGGAAGTTTGGTACAGTGGAAAGAGCACTGGAGTCAGAAAATGTGAGTTCAAATTCCATTTTTTGGACACTACCCACATGACTTTAAGCAAGTCACAATTTTTTGAATGTCAGTTTCCTGACCCTTATAAAATGGGGGGAATGGAATAGATAAAATTTAATCTCCCTTCCAGCTCTGTGTGATCCTATGATGTTGAATCACCTGCATAAAGGGGAAATTTAACACGATGTAGCAAGGTTGAAAACACAGAGAGAAAAGAATAAGGCTCAAAAGGCCTTGCTAGCCATGTAAAATGGGCAGGAGAAAGGAGGAGATTTTAAGGGAAACAAGTAGCAATTGGAAAAAGAAGAAAATCAGGATACTTTGGAATATACATTGGAAACTGGTTGGGAAGAGAACTCAGAAGTTGTCTAATCTGATCCCCTTATTTTATGGATGAGGAAACTGATACTTGCTGGCTGTTACCCTGGTCATTTCATTTCACATGCGCCCCTTGGTCGCTGTCTGAGATTGTCAGTTGCAGAGCAGGTATGGAGGAGCATTGAAAAGTCTCACCTGGAGCTCCCTGCACCCAGAAGAAATCACAGGCGTGTTCTAAACAAAAGCCAGTAAGTCCTTCTTCTTTTATCTCCTAATGGTATGGAGATAACCCTGGGTTCTCAGAGATTACACTTGCCAAACTGAGGCAAACAGAGAGCGTCTGAAGCAGGATAAACTCAGGTTCTCTTGACTTTCTAGAGTCAGTGCCATACCCAGCACACCTCAACACTTTCTTTTTTTTTTTAATAATTTATTTATTTTCCTATGTACATCATTCATTTCCATGAGATACTGAGTTACAAATTTTCTCCCCATCTTTCCCCTACCCAACACCTCAAAACAGCCATCGCACTGTATAACCCCTCCCCCAATCTGCTCTCTCCTGTCCTCCCCCTTGCCTCTCTGACTCTCCAGTAGGGCAGGATGGATCTCCCTACCACAGTGCCTGTATATCTTAATTCCCAGCTCAACACTTTCAATATTTAAATATTAGTGACAATATGTCCTTGCTATAAGGCAGCAAGGTAGCACAGAGTGCTAGACCTGGATTCTGGAAGACTTATCTTCCTGAATTAAAATCTGGACTTAGACACTAGCTGTGTGACCCTAGGCAAGTCACTTAACTGTTGGCCTCAGTTTCCTCATCTGTAAAATGAGCTGGAGAAGGAAACTGTAAACCACTCTTGCTAAGAAAACCCCGAATGAGGTCACAAAAAGTCAATCTCAACTGAAATGACTCAATAACAAAACGTCCTCCCCTGATATCAATCTCTCAGCCAGGTGGTAGATTGTCTTTTCCAATTGCTATGGCTGAAAACATTTGAGCTCTTCTAAGTCAGCCCTCTAGTGGTGAGCTTCTACACTTAATGAGGCTGGTCTTTCCATAGTCACACTGCCCACATTCAAAAAGTCTTTTCAACTTATTAGTTCCTATCACAGCTTTTGCTGACGTGGCATAACCTGTGAGAATCCAGGGTCATCTCTGTGCCTTGGGGAAATATCAGCGTAAGGACGTATTGGCAAGTAAAGCATTTGGGTTTTTGGGAGATGAGGCCTATGATTTCTTCTGGGCACAGGGAGCTCTAGGTGAGAAACTTCTCTTCCTAATGTATGTCAGTATTTGCTCTGCAGCTTTTATTTTCAGACAGTTGCCCCAGGGACACTGAGAGACAGCCAGTATGTGTCACCAGGTTCACATTTGAACACAGATCTTCTTGACTTAAAGGCCTGCTTGTCATTTACCATGTTAAGAAGTCACGCCTCTGGCTGATAATAGCACTTTACAATTTACAAAGGCTTTTCTACTAGCCTTGAAGGACTTCACCCTGTTAGCTCCAGAACTCCTGTCCTGGGTCTGGACTGGTTGGTGAATGCTTCACATGTGACCCACTGTATTGAGCTAATTGCTCCAGCCAGGCTTCCATTTCTCCCCCCATCACTCAAGCCCCAGCCCCCTTGCAGCAACCACTCTTTAATCTTCTACGTGAAACAAGTATTCTTCATTGCAGCTCTAACAGTTCCCCTGTAAAAGAGGCTAGTGTGCCTGCTTCTGAGATAACATCGATTAAGAACTACCATTCAGAGAGTTCTTGGTTCATGTATTAGGAACCACTCTTCCTCCCAAGAGTACAGAAAGTTGAAGTCTGAGCAAGACTCAAGACATGGAGCTCATCCATAGCCTCTTGTGGTCAGGTCAGGCTAAGCCAAGAAACAGGAACTGAAGACCACTGCTATTTAAAAGTACCTGATAGCAAGGAAGATAATTTCTTTTCTTTCGAACTAAGTGCACTTTATAATGGCTTGGAGAAATAGAAATTTCTGAAGAACAACAAAAAATAGCTTTGGGGTGGCTAGAGCTGAAATGTTGACATCCACTGACTCAATGGCACTTTGGAGGATGTGCATAATTAAATCCTAAGTGTCCCAACTTGGACACACTGCAGTCAATTAGTTTGAATTAACACAAAATTCTCAGTTCTTCAGTACTGACTCATCCAGCATGGAGCAAATAGCCTTGATTTTAAAATTATCCTTTTCTTTCCCTTGATAGAAGGAGAGCAAGCTCAGCACCAGGGAGGACAAAAGAAACTTTCTGTCCAATTTCCTTATTTTGGCCAGACCTTAAGTCGTTTGGATTTGGTGCATGGTCACCCATCGAACTGCTTAGACATCGGTTACACAAGTACACTCAAGAGAAAATCAGAATTCGGCCTCACTCCGTCATCTTCAAGACCCCTTCAGAGCTACTGGCTGCTTTCTTGGTTTGTTAGATTTTGTTAATAAGACACAAAAGCAAAACTGTTAGCTACTCTAAAATCTGTTACCCAAGTTGGCGTTCTTCTTAAAACTTTTATTGATAGCGGCGGCTAGGTAGTGCAATGAATAAAGCACCAGCCCTGGAGTCAGGAGAATCTGAGTACAAATCTGGCCTTAACACTTGCTAGCCATGTGACCTTGGGCAAGTCACTTAACCCCAATTGTCCTGACTTCCCCCCTCCAAAAAGCAAAAAAAAGAAATAAAAGAAAATGGTATCTTCATTTATTGCCTCTACTGTCTCACTTCCTACTCAATTCTCCCCTTTGCAATCTGACTTCTGTCCCACCTCTTCAAAGAAACTGTTCTGTCCAAGGTCACTAGTGATGTCCTTGCTGCTAAATCCAACGATCTTTTTCAGTCCTCATGCTCCATGATCTGTCCACCACATCTAACACCATTAAGTGCCCCCACCTTTTGTATTCTTTCCCTCTTCTCCATCTAGCAGTTCCCCAATCTCTTTTGCAGAAGCTTCATCTGTGATCATGTTCTTGGTACCTCTTCTCTTTTCACATCTCATCAGCTCCTATAGAACCTTCTCAATACAGAGGGCTCACAAATGTACATATCTAGCCTTCATTTCTCTCTTCAACCATCTGTTAAACATCTCCACCTGGGTATCCCACTGACATCTCAAACTTGACATGTCCAAAACAGAATTCATCATCTTCTCCCAGAAATTTACCCCTGTTCTAAACTTCCCTCTTTCTACCAAATACACCAACATTCTTCCATTCGCCCAGGTTCATAATCTCAGTCATTCTCAATTCCTCCCTCACCTTCCCTGCCATGTACAATTAGTTGCCAAGTCATCAATTTTACTGCCACATCTTTCACAACCATCTCTTTCTCTCTACTGACATAGCAACCATACTAGCAGCCCTCAACACCCTTGGTGAGACTATTTATCTCCCTGTATCCACCCTCTCCCTTCTCCAATTAATCCTCTACACAGCTGCCAAATTGAGCATCCTAAAATATATTAGTCCAACCCTCAAGTTTAATAGATGAGAAAACAAAAGGCCCCAAAATCATGACATTCTCACAGTTATATAAGGCAGTGTTGGGGCTGGGACTAAAACTAAAAGTTTCATCCATCACCATGGTGAGAATTTGTTTTCCTTTATTATACAATATTTGCTACAAGAGTTTTGTTTTCCTTTCTTTTTGTAGGAGTAGGGAAGGGTGGGGGAAAGGTAGGTACAGACTAAAAAAAAATGAAAAAAGGGTAACTGTAGCATTAAAAAAAAATACACAGAAGAACACAGTAGTAGAGTGTTCAATGAACCCAAAAACTAGGCTTTAGTATTTTTTGCAGTATTCAACAAAAACTGCAAGGCATTCTGACAAAAATTAAGTTTCTCATACCACAATAAACTACAATGGATATGTGACCTAGATCTAAAAGGTCACAACACATACAAATTAAATGACCAAGGAAGAAAATATCCTTCGGAACTGTGGATAAGCAATATCAAGATAGGCGATGGACAGAGAGGCTCATGAAGATAAAAAAACATTTTAAAATCCTGAATATGTCACATTTTTAAAATTTTGCATAATAAAATAAATTCAGTTAAAATTGGGAGAGCAATAGTAACTGGGAAACAAATCTTGGTGGCAAAGTTTTTGGCTAAAGATGTTTCAAAAATGTATAAAGAACTGATTCAAATGTGTAAGAATGATAGCAACTCCCCAATGTATAAATAGCCAAAGGCTATGAAGAGGCAGTTCCCAGAGGCAGAAATCCAAGTAACCAACAGTAATATTTTTTAAATGTTACAAATTACTAACAGAAAAAAACACAAGTTAAAATAATTCTGAGGAACCGCCCAGATAAGCAAAGATGACCAAAAAGCAAAATGACAATTATTGGCGGGATATGGAAAGACAAGCAAACTAGTCTAGTTATTCTGAAAAGCAATTTGGAACTATGTCCCAAAGGTCAATAGACCATGTTTAACATTAGCCCTAGAGATTTCTTTATTAGACCTGCACCCATAAAATAAAGAATGAAGCAAAATGGTATCCATATTTCCAGAAGCATTTATGGGGGCACTTTTTTTTTAAAGCAAAGAGGTAGAAATAAAGAGAAAGGAATGACCAAACAAATTATAGTAGTGGAATGTAATGAATATTATTGTACCATAAGAAATAACTAAAGGGAGGACTTCAGAGAATCCTGGGAAGACCTGCATTCACTCATTCAAAACCAATAGTAAAGTAAAACAACTTTGAAAGTCTTACAAACCCTGATCAATGAAATGACCATCTTTGAGTCCAAAGGACTGATGAGGAAGCATACTTGCTACCCACACATCTAAGGGATCTAAGGTACAGAATGGACATACATGTTTGAAAATGGCAAATATGTATATTTATTTTGCTTGACTATAATTGTTCAAAGGATTGTTTTGCTTTTTTTTTTTTTTTTTACTTGGGGAGGTAGAGAAAAGAACTTGTGATAGGGTTGAAAAAACAGGAAAAGTGGAGACAAATTTTTCAAATGCAAAGAAGAGAACTGAAGGAGATACAGACAAATGCTTTTGAAAGTTGCATGTTTAAGTTCTTAGACACTTAAAAAGGAAGGTATGCTCAAGGTAAGTGATTCAGGGTTGGTAGTCACTTACTGGGTGACCCTGCCAAGTCACTTAAATGCTGTCTGCCTTGCTTTCCTCAACTGTAAAGTGAACATAATAAAAGCACATACCTCACAGGAAGATCAAATGAGGTAATATTTCTAAAGCATTTTGCACAATGCCTGTCTTTAATGCTTGTTCCCTTCCTCCTTTCCACTCATATACAATCTTTTTTCTCTGATCTACTTTGTACATGGAAGTACACATTTTATTTGGTGTTTAACTTCAAAAAAAAAAATCTAAGTTTCCTGCTTTCTAATCTTTTTTTTCCTTTATACTATATTGCTTTTCTAAAGCCAGGTGGCTATCTAAAGAATCAGTAGGAAGCCTGTCTAAATTCTTAGTGCCTCAGTTTCTCTATTTATAAATCGGGAGCAATTATAACTGCTTCTAGGTACTCCAGAAACTATCCGTAAGATGGTCAGTCCAATTCTTTTCCCATGTACTTGGAAGCATAGTTCATAATATCACACTGCCTGACAGACATGGACAATGAGACCACCCACTATAGGTAGCATACAATCTCAATATTGTCTACACCTGGACTATCTACTATGCTCAGAAAGCACAGATCATTGTTAAAAGGGGATAAGATGGGCAACTACGTGGTGAAGTGAATGGAGCACTGACCCTGGAGTCAGGAGGACCTGAGTTCAAATCTAGTCTCAGACACTTAATACTTACTAGCTATGTGACCTTGGGCAAGTCACTTAACCCCAATTGCCCTGCCCTTCCCCCAAAAGGCAAAAAAAAAAAAGAACAAGAAAAATGGCTGTGTGGGCATGCTAAAACAAGGTTCCTGGCACCACTTCCACCATTAGCTACTTGGATGCTTGGCAGTCCTACTTTGAGGTGAACAGAATCTCTCTCCTTTGAAATGGCCCAGCCAGACTGCTTGTGGTCCAGACAGTGGGTGGGAGGATAGGAATAAATATTTAACATCGTCCATGCTTTCTTCCCTCTCCATTCAGGAGGGCGTTTACCTCATCTTTTCCTAAAAGCAACAAAGCTCAAAGGAGCTGAACACTCACTACAATTATGAAGCAGAAGAAAAAAGGGACCATTCCAGCATAATGTAAGTTTCTTGAGGACAAGGACAACTTCATTTTTGTTTCTGTGTCTTTAGCACCTAGCACAGTGCCTGGCTGTCAGAGTATGTTTGATAAATGTTGCTGAGGTTTAAATGAATGGGTGGCTTGGGGGTGATCTATGGTTTATTCCATGTACAGGGGCCAGATGTGCTAACAGCTACATAACTATGGAGGAAAAATTCACCTCCCATTAGGGCAAAAGCAAAAGACAAAAAAATTAAAGCATCACCACTGATAATAAGGAATAGATGCACTTCTGTCAATAGAGCACCAGCCCTGGAGTCAGGAGGATCTGCGTTCAAATCTGGCCTCAGACATTTGACACACTAAGTAGGTGTGTGACCTTGGGAAAGTCACTTAACCCCAACTGCCTTGCTTTCCCCCTCCAAAAAAAAAAGTCATCAGCATTTCTGGAAAAAAAAATGTTATGATCAATTCATGATCAAATAAGTAATAGAGAAGATCATACAATATAACTGTTTACACAAAACTGAAGAGTTTTTGCACAAGCAAAACCAATGAGTAAAATTAGAAGGGAAACATAATGCAGAATGGGGTTGTGGGGAGAGAATGGGGCACCAGAGGGAATCTTTGCAACAAGTTTGTCTGATTAAAGTCTTATTTCTAAATATACATATGTGTATATTTAGTCAGCGAATGTAACAGGTACCTCTTTGTCTGTCAAGTTAAAAAAAAAGAGGAAAAAGAGAGAAGTGGGAGGAGGATCAAGAAAGAGAGAGGAAGAGAAAGAAAGCAGAGGGGAGAGGGAGAGAGGAATAGAGAAAAATGAGGCATGGGGAGAGGATAGGGAGGGAGGAAGGAAGGAAGATGGGAGGGAGGGAAGAAGCAAGGAAAGGAGGGAGGGAGGGAGGGAGGAAGCAAGGAAAGGAGGGAGGGAGGGAGGAAGCAAGGAAGGAAGGAAGGAAGGAAGGAAGGAAGAAAAGAAGGAAGGAAAAAAGCTGATGCTTCTATGAGTGACTTCACTAAAAGAAAATAATCAGATGCAGTCTGGAGAACATTGCCAACTCAGGTAGGAAATGATGCAGTCGAATCCCACGACCTTTTATGCTTTGGGTAGAAGCCAGAGAAAGTATATGCTGGGGGGCAGGAAGTCTTTGATAAAAGAAATCACTCCTAGTGCTCTAATCTGGCTTCCCTTCTTTCCATTAGTTACATCACTGCAGTTAGGATATGATTACTATCATTGCAATTTACAACCTTGGTATAAGACTAAAGCTATTTCTACAGACACAAAACAAAATCCAAAACAAAACAAAAGCTAGCACACTCTCTGGGGCCCTCATAAATCTTTATGAATGAAGCATGATAAAAAGGAAAAAGTATGAAACATATTTAACGGCTGCTTCCTTCAACTTCTGTATTAATGTAGTGGGGTTATAAATTTTATTAGTTCAACCTTCAGCCCATATGTTTAAATACCAATATTTTTCTGAGAAGCTTTGGTACCCTCTGTGCCTAGTGCCACAAGGAATATCACTGGAGAAATATATGATTGGAAAAGGAGATGGCAAGAACATAAACTGGACATAGAGACAGTCTAAGAGGTGCACTGATTGGCACCCATGAAAAATAAAAAGATATAGACTACAGCCTCCAGTATATTAGAAGATCTTTTTCAGAGGAGATCCAGGAAAACATATAGTGGAATCACATGGGATGAGAAGGAATGGAAAGTTGACTCTGAACCAATAAGAGAGGATACCCCTACACAATGAGGTCATAGACATATCACCTGTATTTTCTTCGGCTGAAGTTCTTTGATGGTGAAGCAAGTGAGACCACCATCTCAAAGGATCACAACTGAAAGTGATCTACAGACCAACAGCACGTTGGGATAACAAAACTGCAGGACATTATCAGTGCCAAAGGACTCAAGAAGGTGCCTTTATGAAAGATTTATGGAAAGGCATGACCAAGAATTATACTAGTCAAGAAGGAATGGATAACTAAAGAATTATTTTATAGAGTCAGGAAAAAAAATAACAAAATAGATCTGAAAGAACAAAAAGTCAAGAATCTTTTGGGAAATAATGAAAAAAGTAAGAAGAAAGGGAGTCCAGCAGTACAAGATCTCAAACTATACTGCAAAGCAATAACCATCAAAATGATTTGGTACTGGTTAAGAAATAGAAAGATCAACCAGGGTACACAACATGGAAAAGCAAATAAACACATTAGTCGTCTCATTTTTGATAAAGACCCCTTACAGAAAGAACTCTCAGTATTTAACAAAAATTACTAAGAAAACCAGACGCATTCTAGCAGAAACTAGGTATAGACCTGCACTTGACACCATATACCATAATGAGCTCTAAATTGAAATATGAATCAAACATAAAGGATAACACTTGGAGGAGCAGTGCCTTTCAGATCTATGGACAGGGAAAGAGTTCATGATCAAATAAGGAAGAGAGAAGATCACAGAAGATAACTCTGATTACACAAAACAAAAGATTTTGCACAAGCAAAACCAATGAGTAAAACTAGAAGGGAAACATAATGCAGAGTGGGGTGGTGGGGAGAGAATGGGGCGCCAGAGGGAATCTCTGCAGCAAGTTTATCTGATAAAAGTCTTATTTCTAAATATACATATATGTATATTTAGTCAGTATGTGTGTGTGTGTGTGTGTGTGTGTGTAGCTGATACAAATTTAGAACAAGAGCCATTTCCCAAATAATCAATGGTCAAAGGATATGAATAGGCAATTTTCTAAGGAAGAAATCTAAGCTATCAATAGCCACATGATAAAAATGCTCCAAATCACTAATAACTCTGAAGTTCCACCTCACAGCCAACAAATTAGAAAAATTACAAAAATAGAAAATGACACATGGAGGAGCTGCAGGGGAAAGGGGCATGGTGGAGGTATAAAGTGTTCCAGACATTCTGGAAAACCAATTTGGAACTATGCCTAAAAGTTATTAAACCTATACTAATCCTATGACCCAGTGATATCACTGCTAGGCCTTTACCCTAAATGATTCTGAGAATGTTAGGGGTAAGATGAATATATACAAAAACATTTATAGTAGCTCTTTTTGTGGTAACAAGGAACTGGAAACGAAGGGGGTGCCCATCAGTAAAGGAATGGCTGAACAAATTATATCATACAATATAAAGGAATACTATGCATAAGAAATAACAGAGGAAAATTTCAAAGAAACCTGGGAAGAATTATATGAACTGATTCAGAGTATAAGAAGAACCAGAAAAACAAATTATAATAAGATTATAAATATAAACAACTTTGACAAATGTAAGAACTCAAATAAATATACAAATCAGATCCTGAGGACTGATCATGAAACATCAGAGTACAGACTGAGACATACATTTTTTTTGAACATGTTTGATAAATGAATTTTTTTTGCTTGACTAGGAATATTTCTTTGGTTTTTCTTTTTTCCTTTTTTTTCCAATGGTGGGGGGTGAGTAGAGAAAATATGTGTATTAATCAGAAAATGAAATTAATGTTAATAAAAAAGATAATTGTTCTACACATCCAAAACGAGGGAATGAATGGATAATAACAGGTTTAAGGTTTGCAAAGCATTTTACCTATATTCTCTTTCAATCTTCATAATTACCCTATAAGAGAAGGTTTTTATTCTCATTTCCTTGTCCATAGTAATTCTAAGATTAAGTAAGTGTCTGAGGTAGGATTTAAACTCAGGGCTTTTCTTCTAGGGGCAGCTAGGTGGGGCAGTAAATACAGTGCTAGGCTGGGAGTCAGGAAGACTCATCTTCCTGGGTTCAAATCTGGCTTCAGAGACATACTAGCTGTGTGACCCTGGGCAAGTCACTTAACCATGTTTGCCTCAGTTTCCTCATCTGTAAAATGAGCTGGAGAATGAAATGGCAAACCACTGCAGTATGTTGGCCAAGAAAACCCCAAATGGAGTCACGAAGGTTGAACAACAAATCTCCTGACTCCAAAAAGTTCAGCAGCTCTACTCAATGTACCAACTACAATGTACCAATGTACCAACTACAATGTCCCAATGTACCAACTGGTTATGGAAATGTATGGCAATTAGCACAGGGGGAGAGAATGCCAAATCCAATGAGATAAAAGATACACTGAATAAGATTAAGAGAGAATACTTACATGCCAGTCAGCTGACTACTGCATAACTATGGAGGAAAAATTCACCTCCCGTTAGGGCAAAACCAAAAGACAAAAACATTAAAGTGTTCACCACTGGTATATGAGGAATATAGATGTACTTCTGTCAAAAAGTGTCACCAGCATTTCTGGGAAAAAAAAGTTATATACCATGCCAAAGACTCTACTACATTTATCTAGGAGGCACTTTTCCACAAATAACATGGAACCTACTTTCCCACCAATTCAGCTAAAGCAGATTTTTTTTCATTTGAATATATGTGCTAAGTACAATATTAATTTTAAGGGGGGGTAAATTAAAAGAGAAAAATTTAAAGAGGAAAATAAGTTTTAAAAGTTATTTTAAGAATTAGTGTTGTACATGAGTAATGTGGAAATATGTTTAATATGATTATTCATGCATAGCCTACAACAGACTGCATGCCATCTTGGGGAAGGGGAAAAATTTAGAACTCAAAAAGCTTTAAAAGTTGAAAACCAAAAATAAATAAATAACTAGATTTTTTACAAAGAGATATTTTAAAAATAAAAAGAATTTGTGCTGTGGTTTTGGTAGCTACCACATTTCTGCATTACATTTTCTAAATTTCCTGTGACCACAAGTCATATGGATTTAAAACCTCATTCTTTTCACTGCCACTAATAATTCACTTGCTATCCTAATGCCCTTTTCTGACATTTGCTAAGAGGGGCAGCTATCAGTTTACAAGGAAGCACTTATTTGGATGAGTTCAAGTTTACCAAAATTGAGGCAGGTAGGTAGTGCAGTGAATTGGAGTGCTGGGCCTAGAATCAAGAAAATTCATCTTCCTGAGTCCAGACACTTACTAGTTGCGTGATCCTAAGCAAGTCACTTAACCCTATTTGCCTCAGTTTCCTCATCTGTAAAATGAGCTGGAGAAGGAAATGGCAAACCACTCCAGTGTCTCTGCCAACAAAACCCCAAAAAGGTCACAAAGAGTCAGACCCAACTAAAACAACTGAACAAAATTTACCAAAATTAGGAAGACTTTCTCCTTTCTCCTTTAGTCTTTCTCCTTTACTGCCAGATTGCATAAAAATGCTTAATGGTATAGGGGTAAAACCTACTTGCACCCTTCTACCTAAATCATCAAATCAGACAGAAAGACACCTTAAATGGGATAATGGTTAAACAACTTGTGATGCATGAATGCAACAGAATATTGTCAATCTTTAAGAAAGGATGAATATGATGGATACAGAGAATCATAGGAAGGCTAATATGAAGTGATGTAAAGCTAACAGAACCATGAGCATAATAACGAAAGCTGACTACATCAAAATGGTAATCATGATCAAAATTGGCCCTAAAGAAGAGACACACTGCATACAATGATGAACTTGACTGAACATTTTTTCTCCCACTTCTTTTTTAAGAGGGATAATCCACTGAGAGAAGGGGAGGTTGGGATGGGAGAGGGAGAGGGGGGCAGAGAGAGAAAGGAATACATTGGGGAATATGACCAACATTAAAATAAAAGAATTAATTAAAATCATTTTAAATCACATAGTACATTTAGAGTTCACCACATTCAACCCCATCATGTTACTGATTTTTTTTTAAAAACCAAGAAACAAAAAACTGACACCTACTAAAGATTAAATGATTTTTCCAAAGTTGGTGTCAGAGATGAACTGAGAACTCAGGTTTCCAGACTCCCAGTTGCTGGCTTGTACTCCACACTGTGTCATCAGTCTCAGGCCAATTTTCTGTAATCTGGGAGTAACAGCCAGTAGATTCCCCAACTCCTCCTGAACAATGATGTCAGCGCCAAGTGATTTTGTTTTGCTTTTCATAACATGGGAAAGGGGAGGCATGGCTTGGGGACAATTTGATAATGAAGCCAGCTAGTGAAAACAAAAATTCCAGCAAGAGGTTGGGGGGTGGGGAGGAGAAACACATCAACTCTTCAAAGAATTCATGACCTTCAGATCTTCCTCCTTTATTCTGTTCCCCCTCCTCTTGAATGAACTTGAAACTAGAAATGCTGGACTTAATTCTGTCTGGAAATAACTGGGGATTCCTACCTGCCCTTGTTCCTGGCTTCCTAACTTCTCCAACTGATCACCTAACAGCAATTCAGGATTTAAATAAATTACAAGTTAATGATTCTATGTATGGGTGAGGGAGAAGATAGTATTTTCCATTATACAAGGGTTCATGAAGACCCTCACTTCAATCCAATTCACTTGCAAGTTAAGACATCACCCTCCTGATGTCACTAGTCCTCTTTGAGAATGAAGGACACCTTCAAAATCAGAATGGAGCAAATGGCAGCTAATGACTTTATAAGAAATCAAGATATCATAAAACGGAACCAGAAGAATGACAAAATAGAAGACAATGTGAAATATCTCACTAGAAAAATCATTGACCTGGAAAACAGATCCAGGAGAGATAATTTAAAAATTATTGCACTACCTGAAAGCCGTGATTAAAAAGAGAGAGAGAGAGAGAGAGAGAGAGAGAATGAAGGACAAAGAACAAGAACATTCCACAGTCTCATTCTGCAGACAAGAAAACTGAGGCCTACCTTTCCCAAAGTCACTCAAATACTAAATGTCAAAGGCAGGATTTGAATCCAGGTCATGTGAATTCAGAGTCAGTGTTCTTCTAATTCTTCCAGAAACAAAGGTCTATCATTGTATATACCCCCATACCACTCAGGCCCAGGCAAACCCTCTTTAAGGCTTAAGGAGTTTTACTGACAAAATTAAGGATTAGAGCTCTTTTCCCCTGACCTTTGTACCTACTTCATGAAATTAAAACACACCCAGCTTCATCTCTGACCTACAGTTAGGTCATGTTATTCACAACACCATCTTCAAAGCAATGAACAACTAACTACAAGTGCATTAACTCACCTAAGCTTGTCTGGCACTAAGAAGAAAAAAAATCCAGGTCCAGAAAGATTCCTTCTTTACAGGCGAATTGTGCAAGGCTCCCCATTATCTGCAGTAAACCGCCCACCTCCTCCAGCTTGCAGCTGTGTACATAAAGTTTATGACTGCCCTCCCCAATTCCTTTCACTCCCAAGCAGAGAGATAAGAAAAATACAGTTGAATAAGATGCCACCAGGAGGCAAAGCTCTGAGGGTTTTCAAAAATAAAGTTTTTACCTCATAACATTTTTCCATAGACAAACTCTGGCAAGGATTAAAAAAAAAAGACCTTGGAATTCAGACACCACTTATTTAAAAGAGAATTTCAGTCTCCTAAACTACTAACAAATCCCACTGTTCAAACTCTCCCCTAGCCAAGCAAAGAGCTTAAAATGATTATCTCCATGGGTTTTAATTTCTTCAAGTGTGAAATGGGAGCACTGGACTGGATGGCCTCTAAGATCTCTTCCAGATTTAGATCTATTATCCTAACAAGTGGACAGTGCTGGGCCTGGAGTCAGGAAGACCTGAGTTCAAATCCAGTCTCAGATACTAGCTGTGTGACCCTGGCCAAGTCACCTAACCCTGTTTGTCTCAGTTTCCTTATCTGTAAAATGAATTGGAAAAGGAAATGTCAAACCACTCCCAGAACTTTGCCAAGAAAACCAAAAATAGGGGCGGCTAGGTGGTACAGTGAATAAAGCACTGGCCCTGGAGTCAGGAGGACCTAAGTTTAAATCCTACCTTAGACACTTGACACACATTTACTAGCTGTGTGACCTTGGGCAAGTCAACTTAACCCCTATTGCCTTGCCTCCCCTCCTTAAAAAAGAAAAAGAAAAGAAAACCAAAAATGGGGTCATGACGAATCAGACATGACTGAAATGACTGAATAACAAAATCCCAAGAAGACTCTCAATGAAAATACCTCACTACCTCTTGCCCTGTCCCTTTCTATCTACTCACATAGCTCATTCAGTTAAGGCCCCATCACCACTCTTGCAGACGACTGTCACAGTCCCTTAAAAGTATTCCTGTTTCCAAAATCTCATCCTTCTCCAGTCTAACTGGGGATGTATCTAATCTCCCTCACTCAGTCTACCACTGGAACTGGCACCAAGAATACATTCAGTAAGCCTACAGAAGATAAGCCTCCATCCTCAAACTTTTATTCAATAGGCAAAAGCAAAATTTTTACACCCCCCATACAATAGTTCGTAGACTGTTAAATATAAAATAATAGTGACACGGTGACTCTTCCTGAACTCTGTAAAAAAATCAGAAGATAATAACAGTAATATATCAAAAGGCTTCTGGTCACTAGTCTCATTCTTTAAGAAATAAAATAAAGACAAATTTAAACGGGAGTTTCTCATTCCAGGATCAACCAAAATATTATTCCATGAGATTCACTTTGCAATCTGTTCACAGGCCAAGCACCTACTATGTACAACTACTATGGCAACCATATGGCAGCAGAGTGGACAGACTGCTAGGTTTGGCGTTAGAAAGACTCATCTTTCTGAGTTCAAATCTAGCCTCAGATACATGTAAGCTGTGTGACTCTGGGGTAGTCACTTAACCCTGTTTGCCTCAGTTTCCTCACCTAAAAAATGACCTAGAGAAGGAAATGGCAAACTGCTCCAGTATCTTTGCCAAGAAAACCCCAAATGGGGTCATGTGTCAGCTGGACACAACTGAAACAACTGAACAAAACCTAATGTGTACAAGAAACAGATGAAAGAAAGACAAAAATGAACTCTCCCCAAAAGCTCACCTTTTAACGGAAAAGAAGTGAGAGGTTCTCTGAACATATGACACCTGAGCCAGTACAGCTTCCGAGATCCTACTCTTAAGAGATTATAAACTCTATGAAGGTAGGGTCCTTAAGTCTAGCCCTCCCTCCAGTACTTCAAGCAGAGTACATATTTAATAAATGTTAATTAATTTAGTATGATGAATTTTTAGATCATAAGTTTCCAAGACACCTGATATTTTGTAGCAAGCAAAATTCTTCAAAGAAAAGATACTGGAAATAAGGACTCTTTTTTTCTCTCATCTCTGGATAAGAGACTTACATACAGTAGCACACTTAAGACTTAACACCTGGAGAAGTACAATAGAATCAAAACAGAAAGCCCACAGCTGCAGAAGGTTGGCTCCAAAATTACTGATCCCTAAACCAACAGGTAACAGATAGTCTTAGGCAAAGTGTTTTATTCTGGGCCAGAACCCAAAAGAAAAAACAGCACAGAAGTACACCAAGCTCGTCAGGTCTGCAAAACTCTTCTTTTTACCTCATTTGTTGATTTTATATCTATACTATGTTGCTGGTTTAAAAAAAAAGTATTAGAGCTTACTTTTTCATTTTGATACCAATGATACAATCCAGTTACTGGGTTAAAAGGAAAGAAATTTTTCCCGAGTTCCAAATTAGTTTCTAAAAAACAGACTGAGTGATAAAAAATGTCAAATTATAATACAGGAAGCCAGATTCAAAAGAAATCTCCAGATTTGTAAAGAATAGGAATGCAAATAATACGTAGATTGTATGCCCTATGCATTTCAGCCAAATATAAGCATTCTTTTCAAAATTCTGAGTCTGCCGAGTAAATAGTTATTTGCCAAAGGCAGCAACATTTGATCACAGTTTTTTCTTTCTAGAAAAGATTCTGATCACAGTCATTTCCAACAGTAGAGCAGTAGAGGGTGTGGGTGTCTATGTGGGTGTGGGTGTCCTTCCAGTGCCAGCTTTATAATCTCATACTGAGTATCAATCTGTTTTTGCAAATAGCAAAAAACTGGAAACAAAGTAGATGCCTATCTGTTGAGGGATTGACTAAACAAGTTGTGATAATGTGAATATGATAGACTAATACTGTGCTGTGAGAAAAAAGGAATATGATGAATACAAAGAAGCATGAGAAGACTAAAATTAACAGGCAAAGTAAAGTAAGCAGAACCAGGAAAACAACATGTACAACAACTAAAACAATGTACAAATATTTAAAGAAGACCAACAAAACAATGGAAACTGAATACTGTGAAGTCATAATGTCCTTACTTGACCCCAGGGGCAGCTAGATGCTGAAATGGACTGAGTGCATGCAAGGCCTGGAGTGAGAAAGACTCATCTTCCTGAATTTGTATCTGGCCTCAGGCACTAGCTATGTGACCCTGGACAAGTCACTTAACCCTGTTGGCCTCAGTTTCCCCATTTGTAAAATAAGCAAGAGAAGAAAATGGCAAACCAGTACAGTATCTTTGTGAAGAAAACCCCAGATAGGGGCACAAAGTCAGACACGACTGAAAAACAACTGAATAACAACAAAGTCTGAGCCCAAAGAAGACATATGAGAAGCCACCTCCCAACTCACCTTCTTTGGAGAAGTGAGAGACACCAAGAGTAGAACAAGTTGATTAGTTTTACTGAATTGCTTTTTCTTCCTTTTTAAAAATTCTTTGTTATTAGAAATTACTTTTCAGAGGGGGTGGAGCAAGAGTTACATTTGGAAATATGTGATATAAAAACAAAAATAAATAGGTGGGCAAACAAATAAGTGGTTGAGTGAATGAATGGATTTTTCTTTTTTAAATTCCAGTTCTGATTCACTGCAACCTATAGAGCTTTAATTTCCAAAGGAAATACTATCTGTAAGCATCCTTATATACCCCTAGTGAAAAAAGGAATTAGAATTTGCTTTCTCATTCTGATGCCAAGGATATAGCCTGGATACTGGGATGAAAGGAAAATTTCCCTGAACTACATTTCCAAAAGTCAGGCTTAGTGACATAAACCTGAAGTCATATTTTTATATTATTAAAAGTCAAATCTAAATTTATGAAATTATAATTTGAGCTTAAAGAGTTTTCCATTTAAATTTAAAAGTTTGGAACTATATGAATTCAGGCAATTTGCCAAAAGACAACTAATTGACCACTGAAAGAACAGGGTCTCTTGTAGACATTTCTAGAGGAAAGATAAGAAGCACCCTTAAGCTAAAAAAAGGGCAAGCAACACCTAAAACTTACTGTAAACACTTCTCGTTAAATTCACAACTATTCAAAACATTGTTGTTGAGTTGTTTCAGTCAGGTTCAAACACAATTGGAGTTTTCTTGGCATAGATGCTGGAATGGTCTACTATTTTCTTCTCCAATTCATTTTACAGATGAGGAAACTCGGGAATAGAGGATTTAAATAACTTACCCAGGGCCACACAGCTAGTAAGTATCTGAACCTAGATTCGAACTCAGGTCCTCCCTACTCCAGGGCTAGTACTTCTCCACCAAGCTTTCCTAAACAAAACATTAGTTTAATTATTTTTATACCTAGAGGACTTTCATTTAGAAAAGTGCTCTACTTTCCACATAGTATCAAAGGGATGGAAAAGGACTTCAGTGTTCAAAGACAAAATTCCAAATATCACCTTTTAAAAAGAAGAAAAAAAAACAACCTCATAGACTAATCTCATAAGAAAATAACTGCTTGGGCTTACAAGTTATTTTAAAAAATAAGCTTCCTTGATCTAAGAAAAGAATTATTTCATAATTTCAAATTTAAAAAAACAATTTTTGGTCTTTTTTTTTTTTGAGGGGGGAAGGAAGGGCAATTGGGGTAGAGTGACTTCCCCAAGGTCACACAACTAGTAAGTGTTAAGTGTCTAAGGTCACATTTGAACTCAGGTCCTCTGGACTCCAGGGCCGGTGATCTCAAAATTTTCTTAATGTTTACCATATTAAAACAGAAAAAATATAGGTTTTCCTATCAACAAATTTCCATGCCAAAGAACAAGATTGCTCACAAAGTGTAATGGAAATGACCCAAGCCATTTCCTACATTTTTACCTTTTAAAAAAAGGGAGTTTGGGGGAATGGAGGGGAGAAGAGAAGAGGTATTGAGGTGGGGGTGGGGAAGAAGATCTTAAATTGCTTAGTATTTCCCTGGCCTTTAGAAGACCCTGAGGAGAACAATGGTTGTTCAGAAGTCAAGGTTCAACTGCTCATTCTTCCTAGAGAAGTGTAATTAATCTCTAACTTGGGGAGGGGATGGTACAAGAATAAAGGTTATAAATTAAAAAGGCAAACCAGTCTCTTAGAGAAAGACAGAAACATCCTAAGAATCCAGCTCATAATTCTACCTTGCTGCTTAGATAGGATAATTCCCCACATTGTATAAGATTAAAAACAAAGATTTCAGATAGATCTTGATTCTAAGCATCTAAATGATTCTATAGGCGATCATTTGATTATAGCAAAATGCTTATTTGAATGAACTGATGTTTCAAAAAAAATACTTTCCACAACAAAAAATGACAAAATTCTAACTTCTCTCACACAGTTGAAAGTGGGCCTGGTGAAAAGAAATACGTACTAACAAAAAAAAAGCCCAGTTTCTTAAAAAATACATAAATAAATGTGAATTTAAGAGTGGTTCTTTCCCATATTCAAAAACAATATTAAGAGACTGTCTGTAGGAGTATCCCATTCAAATGTTTCTGTGCTGAGCAGCAATATCTTCATCATCGGGAACAAATGCAAAGTCCATGGCTTACCCAGAGGCCTTGCCTTAGAAACTATAGTGCCTGCTCTTCAGCTCCAGTTCCAGGCCAACAGTTCTCACTGCCAAAGCTAGCAAGTGTAATGAGAAATAGGCCTGTTGTCTTAGACAAGAAGGACACATGGAAAGAATGGCATTTCACAGGACTACAGAAGATCTCCTGAAGTTGAGGACCAGGTTGTGGCCAACATCACCCCCCATGCTTAGGAAGAAGGCCCAGTTTCTGATGGGAAGAGACAAAGAAGAGTTCAAAGAAACACTCGTCTAGGGAGGACAAGTGCCAAAATACTTTGCTAAACTGGTAGGTTTTCCTAGGTAGGGCAGCTCAGACCCAGAGCTAAGGTGGGAGAGTCACATTTGCTTGGAAAAAGAAAATAATAGCAAGTCACTGAGGACTTTTTCCCCTGAGCCAAACTCAAAGAGACTTAGGAGGGGGCAGACAAAGGAGACAAAAAGCATAATGAGAGAAATATTAGATAGCCTTACACTGTAACAGCCAGCACGCCACATGCCCTTAGACCCTTCATAATGGATTACAGTGAGCCAGAACAAAAAGGCAGAAGAGCCTACAAACCCTCTTTACTACAGGTAAGACAAAACCAAAATCTGGTCAAATCTGGGAAAGTCAACTCAATAGCCATGAACACTTTATTAAGGGCCTCAAAAATAAGCAGTGGCTAATAAATGAGCATATTATCACTCTTTTCAGTTCACTGGCTATGAGACCCATGACAATTTATTTAATCCCCGAGTCACAGGGAAGCTACTGATCTGCCATTGATGGAGGGCATTTCCACAGTGGGAATTCCCTATAATGATAAAGATCGCAGGTTCTACCTCCCTCCCCCCTCAAAAAACATTCATGAACGAAAAAAAACAATTATTTCAATAATTCCCTCTCTTACAGAGTAATCCCTTGTTTCTCCAGCCGTGCCCCATTCCTGTAATGCTGTCCCCCTCCTCATTTCTAGCTCCTGCCTTCCCTGGATTCCTTCAAGTCTGAGATAAAATTCCACCTTCTCCAGGAAGCATTTCCCAATTTCTCTTAATTATAGTGTCTTCCCTCTGTTGAGTATTTCCAACTTATCCTGTATATAGCTTGTTTGGGTTTTTTTGGTGAGCCCCTCAAGGGCAGAACTGTTTTTTGTCCCCAACTTTCCAGTGTCTGGAACATAGGAGACATTTAATTAATGACTATTCCCTAACTGACTAATAATATGCTAAGCACTGAGGCTACAAATACAAAAGTGGAGACAACCACCCTTCAAAGGACTTGCTTCTTTAATGGAAGAGAATAAGCTGATTTCAGCTGTGTAAACATTTCTTCCATGGGTGCAAGATCCTAAACCATCCATGACTTTTGCACCCTGGGCAATTCTTACACATGTCTTTCTATAAATCCTTCAGAGGGGGCAGCTAGGAGGAGCAGTGAATAGAGCACCGGCCCCGGAGTTAGGAGGATCTAAGTTCAAATCTGAACTCAGACACTTGACACACTTACTAGCTGTGTGACCTTGGGCAAGTCACTTAACTCTAATAGCCTTGCCTTTCCCCCTCCAAAAAGGAAAAAATATATGTAAAATTTAAAAAAAATTATAAATCCTTCAGAAGATCTCCCCAGAAAAATAAAGGGGCACACAATATTACCCAATGAGAAAGGAAACCGATATATTTGGCAGACATAGTATATAAAGGCAATTTGTTTGCATTAGAGATTCCTAGGCACCTGCTAATCACAAAATAAAATAAGATAGAGTCATACCATGATAAGGTGAAAAGCTAGCTATAAATCAAGTGTCTCTTACGATGCTTCCAGTGTGGCAAAAAGGCACTTTGCCAGGGCAAGTATTCAAAAAACTACCAACAAGAATGGCAGAGATTTTAAGGTACTGCTTCCATAGCAAGTGCGCGCGTGCGCACACACACACACACACACACACACACACACACACACACACAAGCAAGGAAAATTTTTCAGTGACTGGCAAAGAGTCTGTGTTTCTGTTGAAGCCATGAAACAGCTAAGACCCAGCTGGGCGTCTGCTGTGGAAGTAATATCAAATATCTTTCTTCTTGCAAGTGGGTATAGTTTTCCCCTAAAAGACAACAAAGCTGTCCCCTGGGATTTGACTGGTTCAGGGGGCTAAGGCTCAAGCTAAGTCTTGACTATCTTCCTAGTGGTCTCTGGTCCCAGTGACCTGGCTCTCTTGTCACTTAAGGGCCCTTCAGACTAGGCCCAGGTACCATCATACCCGGACTTTGTGATGAGATTCGTTTCCACGTTTCCATATAGAAACACACATTTCTATTAACTACTAGAGTATCCTTGTTGAATATCTTTTCCACACCAAGGCTAATTAAGCCTTTTACTCACACATAAGCGTCTCATTTTGTTCCAATATCAAACCTGAACAGAGGACGAGCCCAAGTCGTGTCTGCCCACTGAAGTCTCAAAACTAGAAAAGGCAATAATATAGCTGTGAATCAGAGATGTGGAACCTGAGGCCTTGAGGCCACATGTGGTCCCCTAGCTCCTCAAGTGCGGCCCTCTGACTGAATCCAAACTTAATGAAACAAATCCCACTAATAAAAGGATTTGCGGGCCCAGGGAATAGAGTACCAGCCCTGGAGTCAAGAGAACCTGAGTTCAAAATGTGGCCTCAGCCACTTGATACTTACTAGCTGTGTGACCTTGGGCAAGTCCCTTAACCCCAACTGCTGTGCCTTCTTCTCTCCCAAAAAAAATAAATAAAAGAACTTGCTCTGTAAAACTTGGATTTGGTCAACAGGCTGAACTTGAGGACTTAGAGCAGTGGTTCTCAACCTTTGTAATGCTACGACCCATTAATACAGTTCCTCATGTTGTGGTGACCCCCAACCATAAAATTATTTTCATTGCTACTTCATAACTGTAATTTTGCTACTGTTATGAATCGTAATGTAAATATCTGATATGCAGGATGTATTTAAATTGAACGTAACCCACAGGTTGAGAACCGCTGACCCAGAGGGTCACATGTGGCCTCAAAGCCACATGTTCCCCACCCCTGCTCCAATCTATGTATCTACTTCCCAGGTTACCAGGGAAAATGAACTGCTCATTGAAAGGACAGAAGAAATGCTTCCTAAACAGTTAAAGAAGAAAAAACCATCTGTATTTACAGAGGAGAAACCCTGCTCTTTGTCAGGATGTTGGAGGAAGAAAGAACTCAGCAAAGAAGCAGGTAAGAAGAAAGACCAATGAATACTTATTCATAAGTAAAAGGTAAAAGTGTTTTTCCCCCATTCATAAATGAAAGGCAAAAATTGTAGCTGGGTCCTCTGAGAAGGAAGTAGCTTTTAGTGGGTGAAGGAGAGAGGATCCAAAGGGACCACCAAGAGTGAGGTCATCCTCTAATGATTAGAAGAAGACAAGAGGTAGTAGTTAGTAACAGCCCACTGAGGAGGGAAAGGGGGATGTCCCTTTCATGGGATGGATTGGACAAGATGGCTTCCAATGTCCCTTCCAATTTCAAGCTATCTTTCTTACTGAGTTCCCAAAGAGGTAATTTGTTGGCCAAATTTGATAATGGTCCGCTATCTTCATGGAGCCCATGTCCAGAATGTGATGAAGAAACATGTGGGACGTGTCAAGACTGATGACCCATAACCCATTCCTGAGAACTCCATATGGGAACAAACAATAAGTCCAGAAATAACCTGAACACTCCTAGAAATTATGAGCAAGAAACAAAGACCTTAGGGACACTGGTGGTATGGTGCAGACGAAAGGCAGGGGAATCAAAAGATTAAGGCAGGTCCAGGAAATAAACAGCTAAGATAATGGTATATGAATATAGGATTTCTGAATCACAGATGAAAATATGGAGTGTATCTCATGAGAACTAGTACAAACATAGTTGTCTGGTGACAAAAGATAGAAATAGTTAATGTTGGAGGGACTGCTGCATAAAGACAGGCACAACAATACATAATTGGTGACTTGGTTTAATTATTCTGGAACCCAACTTGGAATCATTTTTTAAAAGTGCTAAAAATAAAAAGTGACAAAAAACGTCCATACTCTTTGACCCTGAGATCTCACTGTGAGTCCTCTACCAAAGTCTTCAAGATGAATTCACAAAGGTCTCACGTATACCAAAATATTCCTAGCAGTACTTTTGTGGGAGCCAAAAAACCCAAAAAACTGGAAATAAAATAATGCCTGCAGATTGGGGAATAACTTTGCTAGAGGTATGGCTTCATTAACTGTAGTACATGAACATAAAGAATTCTGGAGGGAGCGGAGCCAAGATGGTGGCGTAGGAGCAGCAAGGTACTGCAGCTCCCACAAAGCCACCTCAAATACCCATAAAATATGATTCTAAACAAATTTTAGGGCTCTAAAACTCACACAAATACACCTCCCGTTGAAGGCAGCTCGGCAGGAAGAGATCATTTCAGTGCTGGAAGCCGAAACCAGCCCAGCATGAAACCGCAGTGATGTGGCCCCAGGTGTGGCCAGGACAAGCTGCAGCTGGAGCTTCAGGAGAGTGGATCAGCAGCAGCTGTGGCAGTTTCCAGAATTATCAAGCCATAAGAAACAAGCACTAAGTGAAAGGTCAGTGGAACTCGGCTAAAGTTGGGGGAGAAAAGCAGTCCGACCAAACTGCCTCCAGGGCAAGTAAGTGGCAGAAGCAGAGGCCCTGCAGCCGCCTCCACATAGCTGCTTCAGAGCTCCCAGCCTGCAGACTGCATGGGGGCCAAGCCATCATTCAGAGGCCAAGTGCTCTTGTGTTGAGCGGCCTGGATCCGGATCTGGATCCAGATCATGGGCTTGGGTGGAGGTCCTGGGGTGTGTGTTCAGTGAGCCAAAGCTGGTGGAGGCTGCAAAAAAACGACAGCCCCCTAATAGCTTCAGCAGCTGGGAAAACCCCAGCGATTTAGGACAGAGCTTTCCCCTTTGGAAGCAGAGTTCCACAGAGCTAAAAAATCATTGACTGGCCATCATTAGCAAGTGAAGGAAGCAAAGTAAGAACACAACCAAATTCTAGATTCCTTCTTTGGGGACAAGAAGGATCAAAGAATGGAACGGGAAGAAGACAACACAGGCAGAACTCCCGCACCAAAAGCTTTCAAGAAACATGTGACTGCCTACAAGCCATAGAGGAGCTTAAG
>CM053583.1:276645791-276661753 GCA_028627135.1 Pseudochirops cupreus | reverse complement strand
GAGGGACATATAATCAGTCTCTCACAATATGCTCACTGTGGAGAGGTTCTGCGTAATTATACAGGTACGGCCTGTATTTAATTGCTTGTCCTTCCAGTGGGGGTGGGTGACGAGGGAGGAAGAGAAAGAATTTAGAATTTAAAGTTCTATAATCAAATGTTAAAAATATATATGCATATATATATATATATATACAATTATTATTATTATTATTAACTACATCCAACTGGGAATTAAGATACACAGGCACTGTAGTATGGAGATCCATCCTGCCCTACCGGAAAGTCAGAGGGGTGAGGGGGAGGACATAGGAGAGAGCAGATTGGGGGAGGGGTTATACAGTGGGATGGCAGTTTTGAGGTGTTGGGTAGGTAAAACGTGGGGAGAAAATTTGTAACTCAAAATCTCGTGGAAATGAATGATGTAAACAAGAAAATAAATTAATTAATTTTAAAAAAAAGAATTCTGGAAAGCAAAGCAAGGCCTCAATTGAAGCAGAACCAGGAAAACATACATAATGACTACATCATTACAATTAACAGGATTAATTTAAATTTTTAAAAATTAATCTTGTAAATTATAATGTTTTATTGACACAAAAAGCCCTTATTCTCATAAAGAAAAAAAATCTAAAAGAGACTTATTAAATGTAGATATAAGCTGAGGAACTCAGATTCTAAATAAACATGGAGAGAAAAATGGAAACAAAGGTAGGTAATGATGAATAAATACAAAACACGGTCCTATAAGGATACTACCAGGAGTACTAGAGGTCAGCCTAATGTGAAGGAGACAAGGAATAATAACCTCAAAGAGATTTTTTTTTAGCCATATTCAGGGCAAAAGGAACATTAAAGAAAAAGAAATTAAACTGTAGGTTGGAATGAATAGGACAATAACGAATGATGGCGAGTCAGCCAAACTACTCAATCCTTGTTTTGCTTCTGCTTTTTCTAGCAAAGAACAAAAATAAGAAGCGTTTGAAAATTGTGATCAAGGAAATCAGCCCTCAATAGAACCAACTGCCCAGCTACTAAGTGTGGAAGGGAACTTGGAACCCAGATCTTCCAACTACAAATCCAGCGTTCACCAAAATGGCCTCTACCAGAGCTGACTGTGTTCAAGATTGGTTTCATTTCCTCTTTGGACATACCTTTCAGTAAAATATGTGTCTTGTGACATTTTTAAGCACGAGAGAGACAGATAATTAGTGATTGCTAAGGGCCCCAATGACTCCACATCAACAACAATCAAGAAGAGGTCATAAAAACCACAATATCTCTGATGAAATGGGTCATAGTAGAGTTAATGAATTCAGAAATGACTGAAAGAACAGACTTATGGAGCAGTCATTAGGTAATTTGAACTTGGAAGGTCTCTAATAGAGTAACCAAAGGAATCTGTCTTCAACACTATGCTGTTCAACAATTTTGTTCATGATTCAGATAAATACGTAATCGACATGTTCATCAAATCTGCGAAGTAAATTATGCCAGGAAGAATAACAAAATTGCTGAGGTTATTTCGGACCCTATCACTTTCGACCCTACTGGCTCCAAAGAGAGCCTAGACAACACAGTCCCTGTGAAAATTAACTGGAATTTCTGGTAGATAAGAAACTCAATGTTGGCAATATTTCATAGTGTTTACAAAAGTTAAATTTATCTCGGGTGGCAGTAAGAGACATAATAAATTCTTCTTGAATTTGACTAGTGGCCAGAACCAGGAGACTGATGGTCTCACAATATCTTATAGTGGTCTAACCACACCTCGAGCATCGTGTTCAATTGTGTTATTTATTTGTTTGTTTGTTTTGGGTTTTGGTGTTCACTTTTATAATATGTTCTAATTTTTTTCTAATTTTTTTTCTCCCCTCCCTCCTCAAGATGGCAAGCAATCTGATATAGGCTACACATGTACAATCATATTAAACATGCTTCCACATTAGTCATGTTGTGAATGAAGAATCAGAACAAAAAGGAAAAACCCTGAGAAAGAGAAAAAAGAAAGAAAAAATACTGTTTCAGTCTGCATTCAGACTCTATAGTGTTCTTTTTCTGAATGTGGCTATCATTTTCCCTCATGAGTCTTAGATGAGTGTATTGCTGAGAAGAGTTAAGTCTGGCAAAGTTGATCATCACACAATATTGCTGTTACTGTGTACATTGTAAAGTTCTCCTGGTTCTGCTTACTTCATTCAGCATTAGTCCATGCAAGTCTTTCTAGGTGTTTCTGAAATTGGCCTGCTTATCATTCTTTATAGCACAAAGGTATTCCATTACATTCTTATGCCACAATTTGTTCAGTCATTTCCCAACTGATGGGCACTTACTAGATTTCTAATTCTTTGTTACCACAAAATATATATAAATATTTTTGTACATGTGGGTCTTTTTCTAATTTTTTATGATGTCCAAACCTAGTAGTGGTATTGCTGAATCAAAGGGTATGCACATTTTTATAGCCATTTGGGCATAGTTCCAAATTGCTCTCGAGAATGGTCAGATCAGTTCACAATTCCACCAACAATGCAGCAGTGTTCCAATTTTCCCAAATTTTCTCCAATATTTATCATTTTCCTGTTTTGTCATATTAACCAATCTGATTGGTGGTGATGTGGTACCTCAGAGTTGTTTTAATTTGCATTTCTCTAATCAATAGTCATTTAGAGCATTTTTTCACATGACTATATCTATAGTCTAAATCTAAAGCTATCTAACTTTAATTTCTTAATCTGAAAACTTCCTGTTCATATCCTTTGATCATTTATCAGTTGGGGAGGCAACACACTTTAGGACCAACAATGACAATGAACTAGAGACCATGCCATATTAGAACTGGCTGTAGGCACTTCTGATGGCTGGCCAGAAGAAGGGAAGACTTAAGGAGACAAGATAGCTGTCTTCCAGAAGTAGACTGTGATGTGATAGAGGCATTAGCTTTGTTCTACTTTATCTGAGGGTAGATGATCATTTGTTTGAGGATATGGTAGAAGGGATTCCTGTATAGGTATAAGGTTCAACAAGATGACTTCCAAGGTCTGAGGTTCTTCTAGTTCTGAGGTTCTGTGAGCAAAGAGCCTAGACTTCCAGGGTCTCATTAAGAAGCATCTTAACGTACAAACAACCCTGGCTGGACTTGAAATCAAGGTCTGATTACAGGCTCATATTATTATTAGCTATGTGACCATGCATTTAATTTCCCTGAACACATTTTCTTATCTCTAAAAGAGAAATAACACCTGCCCTACTGATCTCACAAGGCAGGTGTAAGAAAAGGCCTCTGTACCCATAAAGTACAATATAAACATGTTTGTACTTTTTTTTTTAAAGGAAAATATTCTAAGCATAACTGTTATATGAACTTGAACCTTAATCAGCACCTTTATTAAGCACTGAATCCATTTAACAGTATTTTTTCCGCAATAGATTAAGCAAACATAGAAACACAGAGATGAAAGAAGCTATTTTTTCCCCACTGTTTTCAAGATAATTTGATAATTCATTTTGGCTTAAGGCTTTATACAGACAGTACTTTGTTCTACTGAGTGAGGCTGTGGGAAGACTTGAAAGAAGATTCAGGAAAGAGTGGCAACTGGACAAAAAACAGATAAAACACTGTTTCCACGCATAAGAAAAGGGTACTGTACGTTTTCTGGAAGAGGTCAGAAGAAGCTGCAAAACCACATGGTCTTTCACTAACAGAAAACACAGGGACAACCCAATTGGATTTATTTGTTCACCCATGAGCAAGAAAACAATGCCTAAAATTTGACACCTGCAGCCCCTCCCAAAAAAAGAAAACAACCCAAAGTCTCTGTTTATCTAGCAATTTGTGAAAGAGGCAGGCAAAACAAAAGTTCACAAGGCCTTTTAGACATGCTCAAAAGTCCAAGTCAGGGCCCCATTTACTTCAATCAACACGATAAAACAAAATTCCAAGTCAACAAAACAATCTAGGCAATCCCTTTGAGTAATGGGGCTTAATTTTTGCATAAAGCTGCTAGAAATGATTCTTAAAACAAGTTACCAAGTTTCACCCTGGAGAAGAGATGAGAAAATGTGTCTCTTTCCTTCCTTGCAGAAGGGGATGGAAGCTTGTATATAGTATCAGACTCAGTTTATAAGCTGATACATTTTGCTAAACTGCTTCCTCTCCCCGCCCCTGCCCCTGCCCCCCCCTCCCCCCCGCGTTTATTCTTTATTACAAGAGATGGCTGTCCTAGGCGGGGAGAGGGAGGGAGGGATCTATTTGGAAGTGAGGGAGATGGAGAGCAAAAGATGTCAATGAAGATAGTTTAAGAAAACATCATCCTTGACTTAACAAATTCTCCCCGTCTCCCATTGTGACATACAGGTGACTTTGGGTTCTTGGTCTAATCTAGACAGAAAGGGCTCAGTAAAGACCTACCAAGATGGAAGAACTTAAAGCTGAGCATGTAATACACAGTCATTCAAACACTTGGGCAGCTAAGTTCTGAAAGGTTCATCACTACAAGTTTTACTCCTAAAGTGATGATTTTTTCAGCCAGCAGAAGTCATGAACTACATGTTCAATAACTGGCATAATCTTAAATCTGAAGTTTCCCTTAATTTCAATGATCAGCTTTTAAGCCAGTCAACATGCATTTATTAAGTACCTACTATATTCCTGGCACTGTGCTAAGTTCTGGGGGTACAAAAATGGTTTTAAAAAAAACACCAACACCAGGGCAGCTAAGTGGCACAGTGAATAGAGCATTGGCCCTGGAGTCAGGAGGACCTGAGTCAAAATTTGACCTCAGATACTCGACACACTTACTAGCTGTGTGAGTCACTTAACTTAGTCAAGTCACTTAACCCCAATTACCCTGCCTTCCCCCCACCAAAAAAAAAGCCCAAAACAATAAATTGATGACAGTCTCACTGTGCTAAATCTCCATACAAATATCACCTCCCTTGATCCTCACAAGAACCCTGAGAGGGGCATGTCATTTTTATCCCTATTTTTCAGCTCTAGAAACTGAGGCAGGCAGAGGCTAAATGGCTTGCCTAGGGTCACACAGCTAGTGTCTGAGATAGCATTGGACTCCGGGCCTGGCGCTATATGTACTGCTTATCTGCACTAAGATTAATGAGAATTAGGAAATGTTTCTTGGTTATTAAATCTCTACTGATTAAAAATTTAAGCTCTTGTTGGGGTGGGTAGGTGGCACAGTGAATAGAGCACCGGGCCTGGAGTCAGGAGCACCTGAGTTCAGATTTGGCCTCAGACACTTAACATACACACTAGCCATGTGACCTTGGGCAAGTCACTTACCCCCAAATGCCCTTCCCCCCAAAAAAGCAAAAAAAAATTTTAAGTTCTTCCTTCAAACAACTGAAGAAAAAACAGTTGTGGACTGTAGTTACAACGTGACGAACTTCATGCAGCATATCTGGCATTAAAGGGTTGTTACACAGGATAATTTGAGCAGACATGCAATTAGTCTCCACTTATTGGGAGGCCTTATTAATACCAGGGAGTAAATGTGTATCTTTATTAGATTTCAAATTATAGGTTTGAAGAAAAAATACCAGGCTCTTGTGCCACAGACTACGTTTTGCCAGAGCTTCAAGATTTTATGCTCTTATGTGACGTAATGGTAATGGGAATCTGAAGATCTTCCCTGCCCCTTAATAGGCCAAATGTAATCACATGGAGCCTGTGGTGGGAGGAGTTTGCTGAATGAGTGGAGCAGGAAGGGTTGAACAGAGCTGAGAGGAAGCTGAGAGGCAGAGTAGTTAGAATGGAGGGAGGAGAGAGTATGCAGGCAAGGTAACAGCTAGGATTTGTGAGTGTTTGTTTGTGAGAAGGCTTTGGGATGGTGCTGCTCTCTGCAGGGTTACTGTGTATAGATTTCTTTGTTGCTATAATGGTTCCCTGGTGTTGGGATTTGGCTTTCTGGTGTCTGAATAAATGTTTTGCTTCTGTCTTCTATATGGAGAGTCTGTTATATTTTGTGATTCAGAGCTATGCCAGCATATTCATAGTCACCGCGAGTGCTGTAAATATTGAGTTGGAACTACATGTGACAAAATGTGAAAACGTTTAATATGAATATCTATGTAGAGCCTGTATCAGATTATACATCATCTTGGGATGAGGGGAGGGGAGAAAATTTGGAACTCAAAATCTTATAGAAGTGAATGGTGAAAACTAAAAACTAAAATTTTAAGAAGATTTTATGCTCTTAAAAAAATCTATTTGCACAAGACCTTTATAGGCAACTAGGTGGTACAGTGGATAGTGTCAGTCCAGGAGTTAGGAAGACTTATCTTTGTGAGTTCAACTTTCGGCTCAGACACTTAGTGGCTACATGACCCTGGGCAAGTCACTTATAACCCTGTTTGCCTCATTTATAAAATGAGCTGTAGAAGGAAATGGCAAGGCACTCCAGTATCTTTGCCAAGAACACCTCAAGTGGGGTCCCCTCAGTTGGACATGACTGAAATGAATGAGCAAAAAAACCAAAATCTGAATAATAGTATTCCTGTAGCTCCTCAAAAATGCAAAGAGTACCAACAGTTGACATATAAATATTTGCCCTACTTTATTTCATTTGATCCTCATAACCATCCCTTAAAGTATATAATACAAACATTTATCCCCATTTTATATATGAGAAAACAGAAACTCAGAGGAGTTGACCTATTGGCCCACAATCGAGAGCTGACTAGTGTCAGTAGCCAGATACAAAGTCCTGATTCAGTTTTCTCCTACGTCGTTCTCATGCCTCATCTAATACTTTGTTTTACAAGGGAGACAGCAAAGTAAATGGAGAATGTGGGGTCCAGGGTTCAAATCCGAGCTTTGCCACTTACTATCTATATTATCTCAAGCAATTCATCTTCTCAGGCCTCAGTTTCTTCATCTGTAAGAGGAGAGAGATTAGATGAAATGATTCCCAGAATGTCTTTCCAGCTCCAACTCTGGTCTTGATACACTAATCTATATAATGTTCTATATCTCTTTATGAGAATGGGAACTGTTTTCATAATTAAATTGGGAGAGAAGGGCGCAAACAGAATGTAAGAGCTCAAACAGTTCAAAGCTTGTGAATACTGACTATTATATCCCTAAAAAGGTTTGCAGTTTAAAGAGACAAACTTGAAAAATTTAAGCAATATGGAATTTGAAGTTGTATGTGATCTTATTTTGTAATGGCTTTAATGTAACTAAATTTACATTACACATCTTTTTTCCCCCAAAATAAAAAGGGAATAAAAACCACTGAGCACAATTTAGAGTTATAGAAAATTAATCAAACCAAAACCTGCTTCCCTTTCTCAATCAAGCTTCAGGATGTGACATCATCCATTTAATTTACTTAGGTAGCAATAGCTACCAATGTTGGTGTTTGCTTTTCCCTTTACAGGGCCTAAAACAAGTTCCATTTTGCCCCCCACCCCCAATAGAAACAGTACCCTAGCAGAAGGATTAAATCATCTCTGCAGCTGCTGAAGGTGAGTTCTTATCCCAACAATGAATTTAAACACCTGAAATACCTCCCCCCCAAATGCCAGTTGCAGAACATCATAGGGATTGGCAATATCACTAAGTTCAATTATCAAATGAGAAATGTTGAAAGAGGAAAATCGTGTGCATGAAATTTTAGTCTTCAAACAAATGAAATACTGTAATCCACAAACCAGGATGCATGCCAGATAATCAGTTTATTCATGAGCGGAATTCCTCTCCCACAACCCGAAACAAAAAGGAAAAAATGTTTTCCAGGGCATAAACATAGGGACTTGCATACAGAAAATCAGCCTCCTGGCTGGCCAATGGAAAGATTCCCTGAGCCCCACTTAACCACCATCAGCAGCTTTCTCAAAGTGACCACACCACTTTGTGCTACCTACCTCACAGAGCAGCTCTCAGAAAATGCTTTGTGAACCAGAAAGTGCTATGGAAATACTAGCTATTAGCAAAGTTTCAACCAAGGTGGAGAGAATGGAGCTTTGTTTGCCCTAAGGCCCTGAAATTTAGAGGATGCTGTCTGCACTTGTGCTTCTTCAAGGAAGAAGGGAAAAAAAAACACAACTGAAGTTAGTATCCTATTAGCCATAATAGATGAAATAGAAAGCTACTGGATGGAGAAGAATCCCATCTCCGATTTCTCTGCCTTTGTATAGGCCATATCCCATGAGCAGAAGGCATTCCCTCCTGCCTTCTGCCTAAAAATCACTTTTTTACTGAAAACCCAGCTCAAGACAGCTCTACATAAGGACCTTTCCAGATTCCCTAAGCTGCTTAGAGCCTCTCATTTCTACCTCCTATTTACTTTATATCTACTTAGATTTGGACATGTTGTTTCCATGAAGAGATGTATATTTCTTGAACAAAGGGGCATAGGATTATAAAATTCAAGCTGGACAGAAGCTTAGAAGCCACCAAGACAAACTTCTTCATTTTACTGATAAGGAAACTGAGCCCTAGCTAAGTAAAGTAACTTGCTGGCAGTCACACGGCTACCAACTGTCAAAGGCACACTGAACTAGGGTCTGTCTTCCTGACTCTCACAATTCAAGGCTCTATCCACTGCACTACCTGAGATTGTTGGAGGTTTTTTTGGTCTTTGTATCCACAGTGTTTAACACAGTCCTGATAAATTGTAGACCCTTCAATACATGCTTCTCTATGGAGTGCTGCTCTGCCTGTTATTAAAAATTACTGAAGATATTTTAAAAGCAAAGATGAAAGGCAGAATATAAGCTATGGTATGTTACCAATGATGACCAAGAAGTAGAGTAAAAGACATAATTCTGAACATATGTAGGTGGAAAAGATGGGACAGTCATGTAAACAAGAAAAAGAGACAACAGATAAAAAAGGAAAAGTGCATTTATTAAGCACCCACTGTGTGCTATGGCACCGTGCTAAATGATGGGGATACGAAAAGAAGACAATTCCTTTTTTTTTTGTTTGCTTTTCTGGAGGGGGGAGGGCAGGGCAATTGGGGTTAAGTGACTTGCCCAGGGTCACACAGCTAGTAAGTGTTAAGTGTCTGAGGCCACATTTGAACTCAGGTCCTCCTGACTATTTGCTATGCCACCTAGCCGCCCCAAGAGCTTATATTCTAATGGGGTAAGACAACATTTAATGGAGGAGGTAAAAAGGGGTGCAGAGAGGGAGGGTAAGGCAGCTGATGTGGAGGCAGAGTCAACCAGAGTGAGCAGGGAGGGACTTGTGATGATGTGGCAGGTTCAGGCAAGGTCTCACCAAGCATCAAGGCAGTGGGGAGAGTCATCCAATCACAGGAAGGCAAGGAAGTCAGTAGGGGGGTGAAGCAGACTGGGGTGGATAACCAGAGTGATCCCTCCTTCCTCCAAATATTAAAGCAAACAGGGGAAGACGTCCAGGATTAGATGGTTCCTTTATGTAGGATTTGTGAGAACCCAAGGAAAAGAACAGCAGAGAATGTTGGAAGACAGAGCCAAGTTTTCCATCTGCACAGGTAGACGGATACCCAATAAGTATGAAATCACACAATCGTTATCTTTAGAATATAAAGTGTTCAGTGTCTGTGTCTAAACCATTTCTTAACAGTTCCTTTAAAAACCAAACGAGGGCAGCTAGGTAGCACAGTGAATAGAGCACCAGCCCTGGAGTCAGAAGAATCTGAGGTCAAATCCGACCTCAGACACTTACTAGCCCTGTGACCTTGGGCAAGTCACTTAACCCCAACTGCCTCGCCTCCCCCCCTCCAAAAAAGGGAAAAAACAAAAAAAACCTCAAACAGAAAGTTCTTTTCTAAACCAACAGTACTATCAGTTATGAATTGAATCATTGTATATAAACCAAGTTATACAAAGACCAAAAAAAAAAAAGAGTAGTATCTTCATGCAATAAAACTTCACTTATGACAAAAAAAATAAGAGAACATTTCTCATGCCTGTCGACAAATAGCAACAATGAGGTTCATGAGTTCAATTTTCCCCCTTTGGTGGGAAAGCTGTTATTGGCAGAGTAGTAGGAAAGAGTAAAGAAATGCTCTGGCAGGGATGATCCTAACATGTAAGAAGTTAAGCAGCTATTCGTAGATGGTACTTGGTGGGAACAAAAAACAAGTCACAAAGGATTTAGCAGAGTAAGGGGCTGGGGGTGGGGAGCAGGGAATCACAGAAGCAAAGAATCATGGGAGTAGAAGGGACGTCAAAAATCTCCAAGTCCAAAGAATCTGAACTCTGTTCTCTGTGACTCAAATGAAATATTTCCACATTATTTTCATGTCAAGGACTGAACAAGTCAAAGTGGTGTCAGATGAAGAAGATAATCACCCTAGCATTACTTTTCTTCTCCTAACCATCTTAACAAAAAACAAAGTTGTTCAATTCAGTCATTTTTTTCAGTTGTGTCTGACTCTTCCTGACCCCATTTGGGAATTTCTTGTCAAAGATACCAGAGTGGTTTGCCATTTCCTTCTCCAGCTCATTTTACAGATAAGGAAACTGAGACCAACAGGATTAAGTGACTAGCCCAGGGTTACACAGTTAGTATGTGCCTGACGCCACATTTGAACTCAAGAAGATGAGTCTTGGGGCAGCTAGGTGGAGAAGTGAATACAGCCCCAGCCCTGGAGTCAGGAGTTCAAATCTGGCCTCAGACACATAACATTTACTAGCTGTGTGACCTTGGTCAAGTCACTTAACCCCAACTGCCCTGCTCTTCCCCCTCCAAAAAAGAAAAAAGAAAAAAATTTAAAAGAATTTGAGTCTTCCTGACTCTTAGCCCAGTGCTCTATCCACTCTGCTCCCTAGCATGTACTAAAAACAACCACCAAAAAAAAAACTAGAATGAATAACAACTTCTTTTGTTCAATAAATACTGAGTCAACACATGTATAACCTATCTCAAATTGCTTGCCTTCTCCGTGAGGGAAGAGAGAGAAGGGAGAATTTGGAACTCAAAAAATTTTAAAAACAAATGTTAAAAACTGTTTTTACATGTAATTGGGACAAAATAAAACATTAAATTTAAATTTAAAAGCTGCCTTCCCCTAAACTAAACTAAAATAGGGGCAACTAGGTGGCTCAGTGAATAGAGCACTGGCCCTGGAGTCAGGAAGACCCGAGTTCAAATCCAACCTCAGACACTTGACACACTAGCTGTGTGACCTTGGGCAAGTCACTTAACCCCAACTGCCCTGCCTTCCTCCCTCCAAAATTAAAATATAAAGTGAGCAAACTGTGAACATAATTTCTTTCCACTCCCCAACGAATGAGGTGATATAGGGTGGGAGAGATGGATTATGCCACACATGTTGAGGAATAAGTTTCTATAGTTTTTAAAGTAAATATTCCTCTGTAAAATCCAAAACAGAAAGTAAAAAAATAAATTCTAAAAATAAATTAATACTGAATCAGCATTGCCCAAAATTTATTTTTAAATTGTCAATATATTGATGGTACTCTTAAATTTTGGCCTAAGAAACCTGAGGAAATAAAAAGAAAATTTGAAATGGGGGTCAAGGAAACACTGGAGGAAATTAATCCCATTATCATGCTAAAGAAGGGTCACACTTAAGTATTTTTATTTTTTATTTTTATTTTTTTTTGCTTTCTGGAGGGCAATTGGGGGTAAGTGACCTGCCCAAAGTCACACAGCCAGGAAGTGGGTCAAGTGTCTGAGGTTGAATTTGAACTCAGGTCCTCCCGACTCCAGAGCTGGCGCTCTATTCACTGCACCACCTAGCCACCCTGCACTTGAGTATTTTTGATACACTGAAGGGCAGAGACCCATAGTAAAACTGAAAAAAAGTTGGATTTTGAGTCAAGAGACCTGGGTTTAAATCCTGGTCCAGTCGCCTCCTATACTTGTGTGATCATGGTTAGGCCACTCAGTTTTGAGGGGCCTCAGTTACCTCAGCTATAAAGGGGAGATGTTGAACTAGATGAACTCACAGGTCCTTTGTATCTCCAAAGCTGAAATTCTATTCTGCTCTCTGAAATGTTGAGGTGATTTTCGGTTACTGAAAACCAGTGAGATCAGTGGACCACAAGTTCCAGCAGATCATACTGGAATGGAAAGGGGATAGTCCCATTTAATTCCCGTAGGTTTGTCTGTCATGCGAGGACCAGCCTAGTTAAATGATTAAGTGCCAGGCTCTGTTCTTGGGATATAAATAGAAACAGGAGGCAAATTCTGCTTATAGGAGCTTACACTCTACTGAAAGGACACAATATATTCACAGATAAGGAAATATACAGCATACATACAATAGAGGTAGAGAGTAATTCCACCACTAAAGAAATCAGGAAGGGGCAGCTAGGTGGTGAAATGAATAGAGCACAGGCCCTGGAGTCAGGAGGACCTGAGTTCAAATCAGACCTCAGACACTTAACACTTTATTAGCCATGTGACCTTGGGCAAGTCACTTAACCCCAACTGCCCAGCCTTCCCCCCTCCAATAAGCCAAAAAAAAAAAAAGTATCAGGAAATGCCCCTTGAGAAACCCGCCTTGCACTTAAGATGAGGCCTAGAAAGGAACTGGCCACAGCAATTCGTGAGGCATTTTACTAAGGGGGAGGAAGTGATCTATAATCAATCAACCAAGTGCCAATTAGAAACCCTTAATATATGCCAAATACTGTGCTAGGCACAAAGTAAATATGGTGTCCAGATAGTATTAAAAAATGTACAATGTCACCAGTGGTACCCAAAAGGAGGAAATACTTAAGAATTCAGAAGCTCACCCCCCCCAAAAAAAGAATTTAGAATGCAAAATAGTTCTAGCATTCTGAAATGTTCTCACAGACCCCCTGCTCACAAAGTGTGGGACACCAAACTCCTCTAAATCACAGAACTTTGGGAAAATGTCATGGTTGTGAGTTACTTGACATTTGATAGAGGAAGGGGTGAGGATAAGAACTAAAGTGGACCATCTGTGATGAAATTCTCCATTAGATCAGTGGTCAAAATCAAGTCAACAAGCCTTTTGTTGTTCAATCGTGTCCAACTCTTTGTGATCCCATTTGGGGTTTTCTTACTGGAGTGGTTTGCCATTTTCTTCTCCAACTCATTTTACAGTGAGGAACTGAGGCAAACAGGGTTAAGTGACTTGCCCAGGGTCACGCAGCTAGTAAGTGTCTGAGACTGGATTTGAATTCCTAAACATGAGCCTTCCTGATTTCAAGCCCAGCACTCTATCCACTGATTCACCTAGCTGCCCAAAAAAGCATTCATTAAGTGCCTTTCATGAGTGATCAAAAGATATGAGCAAACAGTTCTCAAAAGAACTAAAAAATAAGAGCTTGTTCCAAACCACTAATAAGAAACATGAATTTTTCTTGTAGAACTTAAAATTTCATTTTACACCCACCAAATTGGTCAGAATAACAAAAGGCAAAAATTAATCATTCTTGAAGGGGTTGCAGACAGACAAATCCATTAGTCTATTGTTAGTGAGCTGTGAATTTGGTCCCAACATTTTGAAGAGTAATTTGTCATTAAGCTAAGAAAATGATTAAAATGTCCAGAACTTTTGAGCCAGAAAAGTCACTGCTAGGCAGATACTCCAAGGAGGTCAAAGACAGAAAAACAGCAAAATATTTAAATCATCACTTTCTGGTGCAGCAAACATTTGGAAGCAAAGTCGACGTCCACTGACTGGGGACCAATTAAACAAATTGTAGTACATGAATGTAACTGAGGCACAGAGAAGTTAATGACTTCCCCAAACTCACGCAGATAGTAAGTAGCATAATCAAGATTTGAGCTAATGTGTTAACTCGGCTAAACTGCTTCTTTCTCTTTAAATCTTTATCACAAGGAATGACTCAATTGGTAGGGGAGGAGAAGGGATATATTTAGAAATGAAGGTGATGGAAAAACAGAAGATCAACAAAAATATGATTCTTCATTAAAGAGAATAGTCTTCTGATGCTTCAAACTGAGCCCCATTACTCAAGTCCATTAGCTAAATGAGTTAAAAAAAAATCTCCTCGGAGTTATAGGGCTGCTAAAGGTGCTGACATCATAGGAAACGTGTAGCTGTTCCCATTAACTGATTGCTTCTGTAAAAAAAGAAAGAAACATAAACCGCTGCCCATTTTGGACAAATTTTTCTAACAAAAACAAAACAAAAGAAAAAACAGCAACCCAACAACCAAACCATGCATCTGTTAGGAGATTCTTCCTAAAAGAATTTTCAGTATCTATTATTTAGAGGCAAAGGGTTGAGAAGGAATAGGGAAATAGGTGTTCAAGTTTAAAAGCCAAGGGAGGGAAAATGAGGATCGGGTTACACCCACGAACAATCAATATGCATTTTTCTGATGCTGCAAGTGGTTAATGAGAGTCTCACCACCAGAGCTGTTTTATACAGAACAATGCTCTAGTCACTACAACGCTTTTGAATGACTTCAAAAACACTAGGTTCGTAGCCCATTAAAGGACAGAAGGCCTGGCACTATTCTTGGTGGGGAATGAGGGGGAAGATGTCACTTTAAAAAGCCATTAACTTAAGTACCCACTGAGCAGACTTATTAGGAGTTTACTATAAGCCAGATATCATGCTAAGCAATAAGAAACACAATTGTTCCAGCCCTCAAGGACCTCACGCAGACAACATGCAAATTACTGCCTAAATACAAGATACATACAGAGTAGATGAAAGGTAATCTGCAATTAACCATGTACATAGAAGGTTCACACAGAGTACATAAAAGGTCATCTCAGGTAAGGTAATACTTGGAAAGATGAAGAAAGGTTTCCTGTAAAAGGCTGGATTTGAGCTGAGTCTTGGAGTAAGGCAGGGGAAACTGAGGCAGAGGTGAGGAGGCAGAGCACATCAGGAACAAGGGACAGTCAGAAGTTCTAAGTGCTGATTTCTCAGACAGTCCAATTGTCAAGACATAGTCCATGTACAGCAACAAAAAAATAGTTCAAAAGTGAATGCCCCCTTCACCAAGCCCGGGCTAAGAGAATGGGGAGGAGAAGTGGACCCCAAAAGAAGGATGTCACAGGAATGGGGGAGAAGAGGGAGGAAATAATGCTACTAGAAGACCATAAGGTGCAGTAGGTAAATTAATTCCCCCTTAGGCTGGGGAAAGAATTGGTCTCCTGAAATGCTATCCATATCCAGAGGAAGAATCATGGAGTCTGAATGCAAATCGAAACATACTTTCTTTTTTCTTTCTCATGGTTTTTCCCTTTTGTTGTGATTCTTCTTTCACAACATGACTAATACGGAAACATGTTTAATATGATTGTACATGTATAACCCATATCAGATTGCATGTCATTTCGGGGAGGGGAGAGGAGAGAAGGGAGAAATAAATTTGGAAGTCAAAATTTTATAAAATCGAATGCTGGAAATGTTCTTTGAATGTAATTTGAAAAAAAAATACTATTAAATGGGAAAAAATTAAGTCCATTTGAGTTCTGGGGAAAAACAAAAAGAAGTGGTGTCCTGGTATTAATTATAGTTCTGGCAAGGAGAAGAAGAAATTGCTTGAGATTGTTTATAAGAAGCAATCATAATCCAACTTTGAACCTCCATAACTTTTAGCTAGGGAATTCACGATGCTATTCTTGTGAATTAGGATCACAGATTTAGAGCTGAAAGGGTCCTTGGAGATCTCATTCAATTCTCTCTTTTTACAGTTAAAGAATCAGATTATTCTATATACATACATACATATATATATGTAGTGAGTGTGTGTGTGTGTGTGTGTGTGTGTGTGTGTCTCCTCACTTTACAAAGGTGACAGTTGAGACACAGAGACTCAAAACCTTGCCCAGGACCATAGAGCTTCCCCAGTACAAGCATCACTGCCTGTGCTGTAGGGAGGAGAGGACACACTCAACGAGACAGCTGGGCTTGTGTCTGTGGGAAGGCTAAAGGATGGTGTGGCCCCCTTCCGTGCTACAGTGCGTTAACTTCTTTGCTGCTGCGATATATTCAGTTTTCTGGTGTTTGGTTTTTGTTTTTTTTTTTT
>CM053583.1:276633456-276645291 GCA_028627135.1 Pseudochirops cupreus | reverse complement strand
GTGAGAGCTGCGATATGTTGCTGCTGCTACGCCGCCATCTTGGCTCCGCCCCCCGGTTTTCTGGTATTTGAATAGATGTTTTTCTTCTGTCTTCTATATGGAGAATCTGTTATAGTTTGCGATTGAGAACTATGCTACCATATTCATAGTTGCCTTCGGCACTGTGAATTTTGTGTTGGTGCTACTTTGCCTGTAGCTTGTACCGAGTTCATAGTCCAAGTGCTCTAAATACAGAGTTTAGAAATCCCTAATACTAAGATATTGATCCCAATAAGGCAACTGTTTCCATCAGGGTTCTAGGTATCTGTATTCCCATGAATTGCGACATCCTTTCATGCACTTCACCTCACCAGTACTCCATCTCTATTTCTGCTGGACATCAGGGGCAGCTGCTTGGTCCACAACAGGAGAGATGCTGCCAATGCCAGCATTTTCCATTATGTTACAATGGCTATAAATTACAAGTCATCCTATAAACCACCTAACTATGTTGGTCTGGGCAGTTAGGTGGCACAGTAGATACAGTTCTGTGCCTAGAGTCAAGAAGATACATCTTTGTGAGTTCAAAATATAGCTTCAGATACTTAGTAACTGTGCGACCCTGGGCAAGTCACCTCACCCTGTTGGTCTAAATCTCCTCTTCTGTAAAATGAGCTGGAGAAAGAAATGGCAAACCACTCCAGTATCTTTGCTGAGAAAACTCCATGGACAGTACTGGCATGCTATGTATGGTTCATGGGGTCACAAAGAGTTGGACATGACCAAATAAGAATAAGCAGTAAAGAATTATGTCATAAAAACCCAGACAGGAGAGTATGGTCAAGAGTTGTCAAAGGCAGCAGAGAGGCCTAGAAGGATGGGAGCTGCAGAAAGATCATGAAATCTGGCAATTAAAATATAACTGGTAATTTTGGCAGAAGTAGATTCAGTTAAATTATGAGGTCAGAATTCATATTTCAAAGGCATGAGAGGAGAGGAAGTAGAGGGTGGAATAGCTTTTTCTTAGGAGTTTGGATGAGAAATGGAGGACAGATCTAGGACTACAGCTTGAGGGTCATGGAGAAGTTGGTTTTTTTTTAAGGGTAGGGGAGAGTTGAGCATGTTTGAAAAGGGCACACTGAAGCTTTCCGAGTGCAGGGGGATGATTTTGAGAGTACAACCTAGTGGGGAAGATAGTTATACGCTTTCTGGTACATATCAGTGATACTGACTTCTCACTCCCAAAAGAATATAAACTCCTTGAAGCCAAGCATTTATCTTTTTTATTCCTTCCCTGTTTCCCTGATCCCACCCCAAATAGTAGTAGTAGCAGCAGCAGCAGCAGCAGCAGCAGTAGTAGTAGTAGTAGCAGTAGTAGTAGTAGTGGTGGTGGTGGTAGTAATGGTAGTGATGGTAGTAGTAGTAGCAATAGCAACAGCAACAATAGCTGGCCTTTACCGTAGTACTTTAAGGTTTACAAACTGCTTTATATGCTGTTCATTTAAATCTCACAACAATCAATCATAAAAACAGATACTGATGAATACTATTATTTTTAATCTAGAGAAGAAGAAAGTGTGGATCAACTCACATAATTTGTCTGAGGCAGTATTCAACATCTGAGGCCTCCTCTAACTGAAAGTCCAGGGCTCCTTCCACTACACTCCACTGCTTACACTGGAGAAAGCCTTGGCTACTTAAAAAAAAACAAAACAATTCCTCAATTTCATCAGTTTCTACACATATACAAACCTAAGAATGTCTACACAAAGTTAGAAGCCTTCCTTTTGTTCATTGAATAAGATATATCTACCTTTAAAGCTGGCAGAAATATATATGTGTATATATATATGTATATATATATATTATATATATATATATACACACATATATACACATATGCATACAAACATACATATATACATACACACATACATATGCACACACATATTTATTCATTCGAACACTTAATTCTCAAATGACTTGATCATGGTCACAAAGCTAGTGTTAATACTATAATGTGACCTCAGATTTTCTTAAATACAAATCCAGCACTCTACCCACTGTCTCTATTCATATGTTTAGTATCCAAGTGGCAGGATATATCCATGTGCCATTGGTACCGTCCACTGATTATCTAATTGGTCAACAAGTATTTGTACCCTTTTTTAAAAGTTAACTACAAATGTAAAATCCAAAGAGCCCTTAAGAAGAGGCTACCCATAAAATGGAGAGGGTTAGAGTAGACTCCAAAACACCGACACGCCGGGTCCTGCCAAATGGGTTGGATTCAAGTCTTCTCAGCCAAAGAAAAGTAAAGTTTATTAAAAGTTCACTTGTATTGGACACTGAGTAAGTCTGTGCTAGGTCATTCTATGGAGCTTTCACACACACAGGGACAAGAAGGGATCTTATACACAGGAAGGTTGCAAAAGGAACCTAGGAGTGGTCTGGAGGAGTTTGGGGAGGGTCTTCAATGAGGTCAGACTCCAGTAATGAGTTTGGGGAGAGTCTTCAGGAGGAGCCAATGAGGCCAGACTCCAGTAAGGAGTTTGGGGAGGGTCTTCAGGAAGAGTCAATGAGGTCAGACTCCAGTAAGGAGTTTGGGAAGGGTCTTCAGGAGGAGTCAATGAGGTCAGACTCCAGTAAGGATTTTGGGGAGGGTCTTCAGGAGGAGTCAATGAGGTCAGACTCCAGTAAGGAGTTTGGGGAGGGTCTTCAGGAAGAGTTAATGAGGTCAGTGCAAGAGTGGATTGATATTTTGATAGGCTCAAGGGTGGGAAGTACATGGACAATGAAGGGCTAGGCTAGTAACAGAGGTTTGGGCCCAGTCACAAGGAAAGCTTATGGCCTCTGCAAATGCCTCATCAAGTGGGAATTCAAGGGGATCCCAGAGCCTGTATTTCGAAGATTCAAGGAGAGCTCAAGGGGGCTCCCAGAGCCTGCACCTCATCACTTATAAAGAGGATATGTTTACATCATAACTGGGGGTGGAGGTGGCATGGAGTGTTAAAAAGAATTCTTCCAGAATCTCAAAACTCATACTGGGTCAGAGAGGTAGTTAAATTGAGACAGAAGACCTATAAATAGCTTTATGTTTCAAATACACTATGAGAAAAAAGAAAATAGTAGGGAAGAAGGATATATTAGAGGAAAATGAGAAGGAAGACGAGGGAACACATTAACAAACATAATCTGTTAGGGAAAGTACATTATACAAACAATTGGGGATGGGGGGGAGAGCGGGGAAGAAGAGGAAGCCAGAGTCACTGGAATTTCATTTTCATCTAAACTGGTCAAAAGAAGCAAGAACAGAAAGACACAAAGACAGAAATGAGGAAGACAGGGAAGAAGAGATTAGTCAAAACAAAACAAACTCTATGCTTAAAGAAGGGATAGTGAAGACAAGGTTGAAAGGAAAAGAAAGAGGAAAGAAGGCAGGATACCAACTTGGAATAAATAATAAATAAACAGGCGTCAAGCATAGAGAAGAAAAAGTATAAAACAACAGGATAGAGGGAAATAAACAATTAACTATCATAACTATGTGTGTGAATCAGATTAGCTCATGCACAAAATGGAAGAGGCTAGAAGAACAGATTAAAAGGAAAAATCCAACAAAAATGTTTGTAAGAAACATACTTGAAATGTAAACGTTCGTGTGAAGTTAAAATAACAGGTTGAAGCAAAATCTACTATGTATGTCCAACACAAAAAAGCAAGGGTCACAATTATGATTTCAGACAAGGCAACAGGAAAACCAAACTTAATTAAAAGATTAAGAGGGAAATTACATTTTGCTTAAAAGTAACAATGAATTTAATTCAATATTTACTATATATTCACTAAATGGCACTGCTTCTAAATAATTAACTGAAGAACTGAATTAGTTACTAGGAGAAATAGAGAGTAAAATTATAATAGTGGTAGATCTCAATTTATTCTTATCAGCCATAGATAAGGCTAGGCCAAAAAGTAAACAAGAAAGAAGTTAAGGACCTGAATAGAATTTTAGAAAAATATCATAAGGCTAAACCTCTAGCAATTACTAAATAGAAACAGAAAGGAGTATACATATTTCTTCAGTGCACACTGCACCTTTACAAAAACTGATCATGGCTAAGGACATAAAAACACAGTTTGCTACAGAACTACAGTTAACTCAACAAGGATATAGATAGGAAAGGGAAGAAGAGAAAGGAAGTATTAGTCAAAAACAGAAGAAACCCTAAGTGTGGAGAGGAATAGTTAAACAAAGGTTAAAAGAGAAAAGAAAGAAGACATACCAATTTGGAATAAACAGGGGGTAAATAAAGAAAAGCAGAAATATTAAATACATCCTTTACTGACCACAACACAATAAAAATTATATCAAATAAAAGGCAAATTTTATTTACTGAAAAAACATTAAAAGCAATTGGAGATTAAATAATTTAATCCTAAAGAACTGGTAAGTCAAAGAACAAATCATAGAATTGATAGATAATTTTATTAAAGATGATTAACAATAAGAACATACCAAAATACAGGGGATGCAAGCCAAAATAGATTATAGGGAAAATTTTCTAACTCTAAACACATTTATTTAAAAAGAAAGAACTTTATGTTTCATATACGCTATGGGGCAGCTAGATGGCACAGTGAACAGAGCGCTGGCCCTGGAGTCAGGAAGACCTGAGTTCAAATCCAACCTCAGACACTTGACACACTAGCTGTGTGACCTTGGGCAAGTCACTTAACCCCAACTGCCCTGCCTTTTACCCTCCAAAAAAAGACCAAAAAAAAGAGAGATTAACAAATTGTGAATGAAAATAAAAATATTAGAAGAAAAATTGTAAAAACTCAATTAAATACCAAGAGAGAAATCTTGAAAATCAAAGAAGGGATTTACAAAATTGAAACAAAAACAAAAAAACTATTAAACTAATAAATAAATAAAGCTAGGAGCTGGTTTTTTTTAAGCCAACAAAATAAATGAGCCATTAGCTAATTTGATTAAGAAAGAAAAGGAAAGCCAAATTGACAGTATCAAAAAGGAAAAAAGAAAAATTCCCAACAAATGAAGAAGAAATCAAGGATATTATTAGAAGTTATTTTGCCCAACTATATTCAAATAAAACCAACTTAAATAAAACAAAGTTACAAAACTCTAATACTAAAACTATCAGCACAAGAATGATAATTTTAAAAGCCTAATTTCAAAAGAAGGGAAGTAACACATAAATGAAGGGCCACATAGATCAGCGGTTCTCAACCTGTGGATTATGTTCAGTTTGTAATAATGAAAATACATCCTGCATATCAGATATTTACATTACGATTCATAACAGTAGCAAAATTAGTTATGAAGTAGCAACGAAAATAATTTTATAGTTGGGGATCACCACAACATGAGGAACTATATTAAAGGGTCGAGGCATTAGGAAGGTTGAGAACCACTGACATAGATTCACAAGTAAATTACATGAAATATTTGAAGAATAATTCATTCCAATACCATAAAAATTGTTTGTAAAGATAACAAAAGAAAGGATCTTACTAAATTTCCTTTATGACATAGACGTAATCTTGATACATAAACCAGGAAGAGACAAAACAGAAAAAGAAAACCACAGGTTAATTTTCATAGTGAATACTGATGTAAAAATTTTAAATAAAATTTAGCAAGGAGGTGAAAACATAGCATAAAAATTATTTACCAAGTTAAGATTTACACCAGCAACACAGAGTTGGTTTAGTGTTAAGAAAATCAGAAACTTGATTTAAATATATCAGTAATAAAAGAACAAAAATAATTTTCATATCAGTACATGCAGGGAAAACAAAAAACCTTTGACAAAATACAACACTTATTTCCATTAAAAACACTAGAAAACAGGAATAAATGAACCTTTCCTCAAAATGATAAATATGGGTGTGTGGCAAGAGCTATTATTATATGTAATGGAAATAAACTGGAATCCTTTCCAGTAAAATCAGGGGGAATCCAAGATGCCCACTGTGACTATTTCTACTTGATATAGTACTAGAAATGCTCACTATAAGTAACAAAATTTAAAAAAAGAAATTGAAGAAATAAGCACAGGTAAAGAAGAAACAACTGTCACTCTTTGCTGATAATGTGATGCTGTTCTTAATCCTAAAGGGCCAACTAAAAAAAAATTAAAATAATTCATAGTTTTAGCAAATATTCAAGATATAAAATAAATTCACACAAATCATTAGCATTTCTATATGACACCATTAAAATTCAGCAGGAAGAGATAGAAAGAAAATTTTCATTTAAAATACTTAATACTTAAAATACTTGGAAGTCTAACTTCCATGATAAACACAAGACCTATACAAATACAACAACAAGCCATGTTTACAGAAATAAAGATAAACCTAAATATTTGAAAAAAAATAACTCCTCATAAGTAGGGTAAAAATAACAATGCTGTCGAAATTAATTTTTTTATTCAATGCTATACCAATCAAACCACCAAAACATTACTTTATAGAATTAGAAAAACTAAAACAAAATTCATAGGGAGCCAAAAAAAGGTCAAGAATCTATTGATAATGAATAAAGAAGTGGAATGAAGAAAGAGACTTAGAAGTTCCAGATGACAAACTATTCTCTAAAGCATTAATTCTCAAAACAATCTAGTACATAAAATTTGATGAGTAGAGCAGATTAGCTATACAACACAGAATCAAATTTATCTAGTACCCTAGTATTTAATACATATAAACGCCTCAGCTACTAAGATAAGGGTTAGCTATTTGGCAAAAGCTGATGGAAAAATTGGACAGAAATTTGAAATAAATTAGATTTAGATCAACAATTCATACCAAGATAAACTTCAAATAGATATGTAGTCCAGATATAAAAGGTTACATCATAAGCAAATTAGAAAAACATGGAAAAATCATCTATCAGATCTATGTACAGGAAAAAAAGTCTTGACTAAATAAGGGATAAAAAGGATCACAGAAAATAAATGGATAATTTTGGATAACATTTAATTAACCCATTAAATAGATAACATTACATTTAAGTTTCTGCCCAAACAAATCCTACAAAACTGATATTAGGGGGCAGCTAGGTGGCGCAGTGAACAGAGTACCGGCCCTGGAGTCAGTAGGACCTGAGTTCAAATCCAACCTCAGCCACATAACACTTACTAGCCATGTGACCTTGGGCAAGTCACTTAACCTCAAATGCCCTGCCTTCTCCCCCCTCCAAAAAGCAAAGAAAAGAAATGAAAAAGAAAAAAAGGGGGGGAAAAACCTAATATTAACAGGTAAACAATTAACTGGGGAAAAATTTTTGCAACAAGTTTCTCTGATAAAGGTGTCATTCCCAAGATTGGAACTGATTGATATTTATAAAGAATAAGTGTCATTTTCAAGTTGATAAATGGTCTAAGGATATAAACAGTAGTCCTCAAAGGAAAAAACTGCCGATAGTGACATGAAAAAATACTGCAAATCACTACTAACTAGAGAAATGGAAATTAAAGCAACTCTGAGATTCCATCTCGCACTCTTTAGAAAGGCAAAGATGCCCCAAAAGGATAATGATAAATGTTCAAAGGGCTCTCGGAAAACAGGCACACTGATGCACTATGGGTGGACCTTTAAATGGGAACAACCATTTGGGAAAACAATTTGGAATTACACATAAGAACTTACTCAACAGAATATGATTTTTGACCAAGCTATACCACTTGCTAACCTTACACCCAAAAGCTATCAAAGAAAGTCCTATGTACACAAAAATATTTATAACAACTTTTTTTGATGACAAAAAACTAGAAATTAATGGGATGCTCATCAGTTGAGGAATGGTTGACTAATTTATGGTACGTGAATGTGGTACTACTTTGCTTCAAGAAACAAAGTAATAGATGACATCAAAGAGACAAGCAAAGACTTCTGAACTGATGCAAAATGAAGTTAGAATTGGAACAATTTATACTGCAACATCAATATTATAGAAATAATTTTCAAAGACCTTTAAAAAAACAATGAAGAATGAAATGAGCAGAACCAGAATAATTTATACAATAAGAAAACTTTAAAGATAAACAACTCTGAAAGCTGTAAGAACTACAATCAATACAATGACCATCCATGATTGCAAAAGATCGATGATGAAATGTAATATCGACCTGCTGACAAAGAGATGATTGATTAAGGGTACAGAACAATATATTTCTGTATTTAGCCAATAAGGGAATTTGTTTTTGCTTGACTGTGCATATTTTTATAAGGAATTTTCTTTTCTCTTTTTCTTCCAAAGGGATGAAGATAGAAGAGAGAGAAAGAGGATTTTTAATTTTTTTTTTAATAGAAAGGTGGGAGTGGGATAGATGTACAATGTAGAATTCACTTTCAGATGAGATCACTATTTTGATAGTTTTGCTTAACTGTTCTACTTGTTCCAAAAGACCTCAAGGAGCAGGGGGTAATCTGGAACTGTTTGTAATGTAAAATGAAAACAAATTAATAAAAAAAAATTTTTAAGACCACTATATTTTCTACTTTTTTGCTAAACTGCCCACCCAAATAAAAGGATATTAGCAGTATGCCTAAAATTCTACTTAAATTTAACCTTTTAACTCTTTTTGATGAGTAGGATTCTAAACATTTAAATTTTAAAAGTGAGATTTTAACTCCTTATCAGAGTGCTGGAGTTGGGGGAATGAAAAGGAAGGGGGTTGTTGGTAGGACACAGTACAACATCCTATTAAATAACCATAATACCTAAAAGTAAAACTGAACTACATTTACCAGGCTAAACATAGAACAACCAGGGTATTAAAAAAGTTCTTGATAAAACCATATGCTGAAAATATTGAATCATATATATCCCTAACACTAGCTGTTAGATCTAACTAACACTGTTGGATCAGAGAGTAAGGATCCAAAATGATAGTGACAGCCTAGAATACTGGGCTAGAATATTCTAATATGAAATTAAATAGGGACAAATGTAAAGTCTCACATTTGGGATCCAAAAACAAAAAAAAAATCAACTTCACTAGTATAGGCAAGGCTAGACAGTAGTTTGTGGATATGATCTATAGGGTTTTTAGTGGGCTGCAAGGTCAATGAGTCAAAAGTCTTATTGAGCAGTATTATCTTTGTTTTACAGTTGAGAAAATTGAGGCGGACAAAGGTTCAGTGACTTATCCAGGGTCACGGAGCTGAGAAACATCTAAGATCAGATATGAATTGTCAGGTCTTCCTGACTGCAGGCCTGTTGCTTTATTCACTGAAATACTTAAGCTTCCCTCAAGAGAAACAACAGTATTCAGAAGGAGGTAATGCTCTATATATTCTGCCCTGCTCAATCCCCATCTAGAATACCATTTTCCATTCTGGGGATCACATTTTAGAAAGGATGGTGACAAACTGAAAAGTGTCCCAAAAAGGGAAACCAGGTAAAGGACCACCAAGTCATATGAGGATCTCCTGAAGGAAGGGGAGGTGTTTAGCCAGGAGAAGATGTAGGTGCAACAAGGGTCTTTAAGTGTTTTAAAGGGCTGCAGGCCATGAAATGGGTCAGAATTGCAAAAAGGACAATTTTAGGGCTGATCTGAGAGAAAACTTCTAATCTTTTAGTACTAATGAAAACTGAAATGGTATGCCCTGGTGGGTAGCTGGTTCTCAGTCACTAGAAAGGTCTCAAGCAAAGAATAAACGAGCATTCATCTTGTACACTATGGAGGTAAGAGTTGAACCAGATGACTTCTGGGGTATCTTCTCCAGGTTGTGATTCTGTACTTTCTCAGTCTTGACAGCTTCAATTCAGTCACTAAAATGTGAGGTAGCGCTACTAATATCTTCATTTTATGGATGAAGAAACTGAGACCAAGATGGGCAAAGTGACCTGCCCAAGTTCAGCATTCTAATCAGTAAGACACCTGGCGTTGCATCTGAATCTGACTCAGTCTACTTTTGTCTTCTCTCTCCTTATTCTCCTCAGCTCCTCACCAAACCAAGTCCCTTCCATTCTCCCTAGCCCCAAGAAACATTTCCCAGTGACCACATCAAAGCCTCATCCTCTCATATCCATCACTTGACTGACAAAGCAGTAATGTGTATAAGGAAATTAATAAACAATACCAGTGAAGACAAAAACCTAGCTGCTCCTGAAATAATCAATCAAAAGGTGTAAGTTTGGGAGTATCGATTCTGGCAATCATTTGCCTGTGGTTTTCCTTTGAACAATGACAAAAAGACACACCTCTATATTTAGTTCCCCAGCTATTTTCCACCCCTCCTCAAAAAACCAAACCAAACCTTTGGACTCATTTTTGCTGAGGTGTAGCCTCAACAAGAGTAATTTATGGGCTAGGGCGGGACAGCAGTGCTTCAGGCAGAAAGCACAGTGCACACTCATCCCCTGAGGGGGATAAAATGCATTCCTAATTTACATATCTTCAGGAGGAGACAATTATTCCTCAGTGGCTGCTTCTCCCACAGAAGAAGAAATTTTAATCTCCAAGTAGCACAGCCCAGACAGAATTTTTTTTATCAACTCACCAGGTCACTTTTATCCTCCAGATAACTGCACAGTATATGGGAAAAATGAGACCCAATAGTGGTTAAATGACTTGCCCAAGGTCACTTCAGTAATAGAAACTAGATTTGAACAAAGGACCTCTAACTTCAGGCCTAGTAAGTGTTCCTTCCACTATACAACAAGCATTATTCCCATTTTATAGATGAGGAAACTGAAACTTTGATAAGTTAATTAACCTAGGTAAGGATAACAGCTCTAAGTGAGATCCAGGACAGAAAGTCAAATCCAGGGCTCAAATTCTGATCTGAATCCAGATCTTCTGAATCCAAGGCCAGTGTTCTTTTCACTGCAAGTAAAGTATTATCTCTCGCTAATTTCCTGCACAGGTCTGACATATGTTTCTCATTCAGACTAAATTTAAAATCATAGATTTATGTGAAAAGCTTCCCAATGTAATATATTGTTCATATTATACAATATATATGCTGGGTTACTGTCAAATAGGAAATTAGGGAACCCCAACTGGAGATAGGTGTTGAGAAGGGGGTACAAACTGAAGAACACTTAAGTGTCATTTAGTTAGTTCTTAAATTCACAATTTGCAAGTCTATCACAAATTGAGAGATGACCAATTTGGAAGCAGTAGGAACTGCCCCCTTTATAAAGAAGTATAGCAAAGCTCTCCATTTGCAGCCAGCAGGGCTCTTTCGGCCAGTCCACCCTGCCCTACTTATTAATTAATAAGCAAAGATGAACAGGCGACTTGCAAGACAGAAAACACTGGCCTTATTTTTTTGTAAAAAGAAAACACAGTCGCTTAACCAAAGCCTTCACTAAGTAATCCCAGGGTCAGCAGAGTGTTTGCTGGTTCATGTACGGCATCCAACGAGAGAAGTTTACTAACAAAGTTCCAAGAGAAACAGGCAGATAACTTATGAATCACAATGGGAAAAAGAGTGTGTGCAAGGTTTGGCTTTCCAGGGGTGGGTTGAGGAGGGGCTTGGGAAGCAGGGAATCTAGAAGTTGGGGTTTTTATTAACTATTATCCCCAGAGGCAAAGCCTCTCCAGTCTCACCCCAACAGAACCTGATATGCCATAAACAAAAGGAGTCTTCGACCCCTCTGGCCTGGGCTCCTGACCCGGGTTGAATGGGAGGAGGCAAAGGAGAAAGGGAAGGAAGGAATGCAATTTCCCTCCCCAACTCTCTTCTCTAACCCACTTCTCAGCGCCGTAGCAAGGTCAGGGAACTCGAGACAACCTGCTGCCTGAGGGTCTAAACTGGAATGTAAATAGCAAAGCCTACTTTCTTCCCCTCCAGAAAAGACCGGGGGGGGGG
>CM053583.1:276606330-276623922 GCA_028627135.1 Pseudochirops cupreus | reverse complement strand
TATTTTCTTCAGTGTATTTTTGGGTCTCCTTTAGCAGGCTGTTGACTCACTTTTCATGATTTTCTTGCATCATTCTCATTTCTCTTTCCAATTTTTCCTCCACTTCTCTTACTTGATTTTCAAAATCCTTCTTGAGCTCCTCTATGGTCAGATTTCTTATTCAATCTTAATTGGTCAATCAAAGGTCACAAGAAGCATACTGGGATTGGATGAAGTCATGCCCTGTTGGGAGTGGAGGGCTTGTATATAAAAATAGTAGACTGGTTTGGAACGTGGATATTCAAATGTCTGGTATCCTGGAGAGATAATAGTTCTAGCCAAGCACCTGAGAAGGAATCTCTTGGGGAAGTGGAGGAGAACTTTTGTCTCTAATTCCTAACCTACCCCACCCCTTACATAGGAAACCTTATAAACTTGAAAAGATTAGAAAATTTGGACTTCTCATCAGTGTCCTAGGGACATTCCCAGGACAGTGGCCCAACAGTGTCTGGACTGGAACCAAAGACAAACTAGAAATGCTCCAAGGAATCCAGCAGAAAATGACACGATGCCTAAGTGGGAACTTCATGTGGTTCTCACAACGGGGAAAAACACACTTTCAGAAGCTATGTTTACCCCTTTACCACATGAGTTCTCTAAGCTTATGTCCACTTTGCCCAGGGCTTTGTATGTACTCTTGGAGGAGTGTGCCCCCTCAGACTTTTGAGGGGCACATTTTGTTCCAATTGTTCTTCCTGCACCACCCTTATAAATACCCATAACTAACAACTAATCAAGTCTGACTGGTTACTTGGTATCAACTGGTAATCAACAGGAGGAGCACATTGGTAGGAACTTGTGAGCTGTAGTTACAGAGAAAACCACCTATTAACACCTCAGAATGCCTAATATGCCTAACAACTAACATGCCCAAGAATGCTGAAGGGAGAAAGAACAGCTGCCTGCTGGTGACCCAAACTACCAGTGAAGAGTTGGGGATGGCTAGAAGAGTGAGTGCTACAATCAAGCCTAAAACTGCTCTTCTAAAACTTTCTTGTTGTTTCTCCTAGTTCTGTGTCCTAAAGTCAAACATAACAAATCCAGTCCTTCTGGACCATGATAGCTAACCCTTCAGACACCCGAAACATGCTACGTGGTCCTTCCTCCCCACCCTACCCTCATCCTACCCCCATGTCTTCCATTTTCTGATCAAACATCTCAGTTATTTCCATTAATTTTCATATGTATAAGAGTCTGTTTCCTTACTATCCTGGTTGCCCTCTGATTGATTTTCTCCAGCTTGCCTGCCAATGTCCTTCCTAAAACATGATCTTCACAACACCATACTTTGAATGTCGTCTGACCAAAGGGGAGTAAAATGGGATTGTTGCCTCTCTTGTTCTGGGACACTATGTCTCTTAGAGCAGCATAGGAGAATGTTTGGTTATAAAAAATTTTTTTTATTACCACATCCCCTTGTTAATTCATTTTGAACTTGCCCCCAAATTCAGACTACAACCCCTCATATCTTTTTCAAATGGCCAATTGGCTTCTCATACTATATATGTGAATTAATTTTCTGAATCCTCTGGAAACCTTGACATTTATCCCTAAGGCATTTTAGCATGAGAGGCAGATTGAGGAACAGCCTTACACATAGGAAGATATAGGTTCATGTCTGGCATCTGAAATATACTGTGTAACCATGGGGAAGTCACTTTCTTTTCAAGTCTCCCAGGCAGCTTATTGAGACTATAAATCACAAAGGAGTTATCATTATTATTGTTGTTATTATTATTATTATTGCTTTTTGGAGGGCAATTGGGGTTAAGTAACTTAGCCAAGGTCACACAGCTAGTAAGTGTTAAGTGTCTGAGGCCGGATTTGAACTCAGGTCCTCCTGACTCCAGAGCTAGGGCTCTACTCACTGTGCCACTTAGCTGCCCCAGAATGACTTGTTCTTAAAGAAATTACTCTGGATCTCTGTGATTACAGCTTCCTTTTCTAAATGATCACACACTATCCCTTTAATAATGTTTTAGAGATTTTCTCTATAAAAATCACCATCCTTTACTTTGTGGACTCTACCGTTTGGTCTTTGAAAATTAGAGAAAATTTACCTTCTTCTGTTCTGCTCCATCTCTCCCAGTCTCCATGATCCTGCAGAAATTTCAGATAGAGCCTCAGCAGCCACATCTTTCAGCACTGGAGAATATCATTCAGCTAGGACCTGTGACTCAAACTCACCGAGGAAAGCTAGGGGCTTTCCTATCACTTCTCAACTTACCTCCCTTAAAATGTTTTTTGTTCTACCCTTTCCCATCCAAATACAATTTTTCCTGAAAGAGAAACAAAATAGGAATTGATTAAGTCCGTAAGTCTTCTTTTTCTTCTGGGTATCCTGAGGCATCATCTCCTGTTCACTTCACCCAACATTCCTAACATCTTTATTTCCTTAATCTTTTTCTTGCTTACAATAATGGCTTTTTAAAAAAGATCTTTTGTGTGTGTGTGTGTGTGTGTGTGTGTGTGTGTTTAGCATCAAATCTCTAGTCACAACTCATTCTGATTATTAGGGTTTCTGACTATTTTTACAGGACCATTCTTCTATTTTGTATTCATTCAGTCACTTGACTTTACTTACATCTTCCATTCATATTGTTTTAAAAATCTGAGTGAGTCAGTGAGTTCCCAGTGGAAAATAGCACCAGCCAGATGACCAAAGGCACTCTAATTTCATGAGAACCCTTTGGACTTGCATTTAGGTAACCAGTTGGGCTTTGGCTATTGAGAGACCCATCACCTTATAAAGCCTTTTCCCCCCACATACTCAGCTTTTCTTTGCATTATTTTGGGGGGTGATTTGTTCTTGGTCAGGATCTATGATTTTACTAGTGTGGGGAATTTTCAGTTAGAAAACTCCCTGTACCAAAGCAAATTGGCCATCATTCTGTAACTGAAAGTCTTAAGAGTTGTCTGGGAGGTAGTGAGAGGTTAAGTCACTTGCCTGGGTCGCATAGCCAGTATGTGTCAGAACCAGGATTGCAGTCCAAGTCTTTCTGACTCCATAGTGATGCTATTCACTATAACTATGTGTTTGGTGCTAAGGTTAATAATCAGTGAGTAGCCTAAAATCACGAACATGATAATAAGTCCCTGAAACACCCAGACTGGGCATTCTTAAACAACAGATGAAGGTGTTGTACATCGACCTTATCCAATGACTTTATATAGGCTCCACCACATCATTAGTTTTTCCAGTATTCATTATAATCACCCCCAGTGTGGGTACACAGGACTGTGCTCAGCACTTAGAACATAATGAGATTTAGAGCTGGAGGGGACCTTAGGGATCATAGGATCATGGGACCACGAGGTCCTAGATGTACAACTGGAAGATACCTTAGAGGTTAGCCAATGCAATCCCCTCATTTTAGAGATGAGGGAAGATGGGTCCAGTGATTCGGCCAAGGTCACACAAGCAGTAAATGGCAGTCAGTGTTTTAATTTAGTATTTTTACACCACCATCCAGTGCTCTTCTCAGGATGCTATGTGGCCTCCTTGAACAAAAGACAGAGAAGGCAGAGGTTCGTTATGTCACTTCTCTGTCCTCTCAATAAATTGTCAGTCTGGTGCTCTGAAGAGCTCATACTAGGAACAAGTTTTCTCTTTAGTCACTTTGCTGCCTTTATCTCACTTCCTATTATCTTATTAAAATGGAGTCTTACTCCTCGTGACTGTGGAATGAAAGAGATAATGACTGGTCTGAACATTTCTTAGTACCGCTTATTTTTACTGAGCCTCTAATGCATAAGGAAAGATTGCTTTAGGTGATTTTTTTTCTTTACTAAATGAATGCTAAAATCTTCAGTTTAGACATACACTCAATAAGTGTCAATAAGTAAAATGAATATTCATTTTTTACAGACTTTACTTATAAAGTGCTTAATATTGTGTATCTTTAGTCTAACAATATCATCCCAGAATGGTGCAGTATAAAATTGGTTTTAAAAAAAAGTTTGTGTTTCTGAAATAAATATATTATGGATGTTTATATATAATAAAATAATAACATTTATTTATATTATTTACTATATATTATATGTTTATGATATATAATCTATTATAATATGACATATTTATAATTATATATATTTTAAAAATATAGAATCACAATGTCAGTGCTAGAAAGAACCACAGAGATCATGTAGTCTAGGAGTTCTTAATTTGGTACCCACAGATAGATTTCAGGGGAAACTATATATATATATGTATATATGTATATGTATATGTATATATATATATATATGTATGTATGTATATAAAACTAACCTCTAGTATAAATTTAATACTTCTTTCAAGTATGAACTTTTTTAAAATTCTGATAAGGGGTCCCTGGGCTTTACTAGATTTCAAAGCAGTCTAGCATACAGACTAGGTTAAGAACTCTTGATCTAATATAACCCTGTCATTTCACAGGTGGAGAAACTGAGGCCCAGAGAGGTGAGGTGATTTGTCAAAGGTCATAAAGTCAGTTAGTGACAGAGCTGGGAGTAGAACGCAGATTTCCTGACTCCCGGTCTAATATGATTCCATTCAGGGATGTGCTGACAACTAGCTGTCTACCACTTTCTGCATTTAAACATGATACACTTTTAAATTTATTAAATATTAATAACATTTTTTTCATCACTTTCTTACATCTAGAGTCTAGACAATCAACAAAACAATAAATCAAGCCTTGACTTATTTGCTGATTTGGGAGGTATAAATGGTCACACTGAAAATTTAACAATTTGCTCTTGCAAGCTTCTTAGAGCTGGCTCTAGCACACCCCTGGTTCCACGATACCATATTATGTTTAAATTCACTTTACTTTTTTTTTTCATATAGATACACTCACTCTCATGGAATACCTGACTTGCAAAGGTCCTCTATTTAGAATGAGAGTCATAGGAATTCAAATCTAAAGCTTCTGCCCACACTACCAGGGAAGATAACTGCTAACCTCTGCTTCTGCTCCCAGTTCTGAATATATTTGGTTAGAGCTGGCTCCGGCATACTCCATCTCTTTCACTAGCTGTCTCTTCATAGCCCTGTTACAGATTTTCTAGCCTTTCCAACAGAATATAAGCCCCTTGAGGGAAGAGACTGCCTTTTTTGCTTGCATTTGCATCCTCAGAAGTTAGCATAGTATCTGGAACGTATTAAATGCTTAATAAATGCTTCGTGCCCTCTATCTCTGGAATGTTATCCTGCCATAACCTTGTTCACTGAATGCCTCCCTTCCTTTAAGGTTCAGCTCAAACATCACTAGAAGTATCTCTGAAAACAGCTGCACAAAACCCCTGAAGCCCTCCACCCTGGAAGCAGAACACTACTAGTTAAAAGTCAAGTAATAGACTGGGAAAATGAGCAAACATTCCTATGGTGACAAGATTAAAACACACACTGAGAAGAAGACAACAAAGTCAAAGCTCCTACATCCAAAGCTTCTAAGAAAAATATGAAGTGGTAACAGGCCATGGAAGAGCTCAAAAAGAATTTTGAAAACCAAGTAAGAGAAGTAGCGGAAAACTGGGAAGAGAAATGGGAGTGATGCAAGAACATCATGAAAAATGAGTCAATAGCTTGGTAAAGGAGACCCAAAAAAAATACTGAAAATGACACCTTAAAAAATAGACTAGGTCAAATGGTAAAAGAAATTTAAAAAAACCAATAAGGAGAAAAATGCCTTAAAAAGTGGAGTTGGCCAAAAGGAAAAGGAGGTCCAAAAGCTTACTGAAGAAAATAATTCCTTAAAAATTTTTTCCTCAGAATTTTATTTTAGATTCGAATGCCAGAACACAAATAGAGAATAAAAAAAGAAACAAAAACATATGATAAACTTAAATATTGAAACTTAAATATAAAGTTAGAAAGAAATGAAAGCATGTCATGTACATAGCAGAACATGAGAGGATTCAAATTATGTAACAATAAATTTTCATTTCAAGAAAGTCTATATGATAAATAATACTCATTGTGTTGAGAATTGCCCATTTTTTCTTTGCTTCTTTGTGAATTTTCTTTTGTTCCCTGTTGTGTATTTTTTTTACTTTGTTCTCCCCCTCCCCCCTCCACCAACCCCCCTTTCCTCCAGAAGGCCACGATAAAGTTTGGATATGTTTCTCTATAGCTATAGATATATACATACACATATACAGATGTATGCTTTCCCAAACCTATTCTACTCCTGACCTTTGTTTTCTTATATATGACTATATTTCTTGTCTCCTATCCCTTCTGTCTCCTCTACTTTACTTCTATCCATTATCTTGCCCTCCTATGATTGCTTACCCCCCTCCAAGGATCCCTCCCCTATCCTCCCATTCCCATAAATCTAAACACCTTTCTATACCCCTATACCTATTCTCTCACCTCCCCTCTAAAGATTCCTCCCTTATCCCCTCCCCTGTATCTACGCCCCTACCATTTTATTTCTTCTGAATTTAGAAGATGATTATATTCTTCTAAATATATATGTATTGTTCCTTTTTAAACCCAATCCCTATGAAAGATTACCAAAACTACTAGTCCTCATCCCCCATCTGATTACTCCGTAACAATTCTCCCTTTTGAACCTCAAATAATTACTCTTTTAAGCTATTCCTAAATGGTTTTACTTTTTAAATTCATATCATTCTCAGGTTTATCCCAATCTTTCTTATAAATGACTCAGTTATTGATAAGAATCTTAGATGTCCATTTTACATTTTACATATATAAAAAGTGAACAGTCTGTCCTTATGGGTCCCTTATATTCAGTCTTCATTGTATACCTTATATTTTTCTAGGTTCTTATATGTTGAATCTTCTATTAAGTTCAGGATTTTTTTTTAACAAAGTCTTAGAAGTCTGAGAGTTTATCAAATGTCCACTTTTTTTCCCATTCAGGCTAATATTTAACTTTGCAAGGTATGATATTTTTAGCTGGGGTTCCAATTCTTTTGCTCTTTAATATGTTGTGTTCCAAGACCTACAGTCCTTTAATGTCTCTGGTGCTGGGTCTTGTATAATTCTAATTATGGCACCATCATATTCAAGTTGCTTTAATCTTGATGCTTTTAGTATTTTTTCCTTGAGCTGGGGGTTTCAGAATTTGACTATGATATTCCTATAAGTTTTCCTCATAGGATCTCTTTTAAATGGTGATTAATCAATTTTTTCTATTTCTACTTTCCCCTCTTGTTCTAATACTTCAGGACAATTTTCTTTGATTATTTCTTGTATTATTGTATCAATATTCTTTTTTTTATTATAATTTTCAATTAGTCCAATTATTTATAAATTTTCTCTTCTTGATCTGTTCTCCAAATCTGTTGTTTTTCTTGTAAGATGTTTCACTTTCTCTTCTATTTTTTTCGTTTTTCATATTTTGCTTAATCATTTCTTAGTCTCTTATAATTTCAATGGCTTCACTCTGCTCAATTCCAATTTTCAAGGTGTCATTTTCTTCCTTAAGATTCTGAATCTCCTTTTCTAACTGGTTAACTTTCCTTTCATACCCTTCTTGTTTTTCTTGGATTATTCTTATTTTCTTTTTTAGTTTTTTCTCCATCTTTATCATTTGATTTTTGGTCTTTTTTAAGATCTTCTATGAATTCTTTTTGGGCAGGTGATCATTTAATGTTACTCTTTGGGGTTGTTTTTACTTCAGTATCCTCCTCTGAAGATGAACCCTGGTCACCTCTCTTCACATAATATGTTTCTAGAGTTGGATTCTTTCTCCTTTGCCTGTGCATTTTCTTTTTTTTTGTGGTGATGTCCTAATTATTTGTAGTCGCTTCTAGGCCTGGGGTGTGGGAAATGGTGTCTCTTGCCTCAGATCTTCAGTTCTTCCCTTTAACCTGAAACCAAAGCCAAACCTCCAGCCTCCTGTAAGTGCCCACAGTCAGGGGCTTTCTGTCCCCCTGCTTCCGTACTCACTGGGCGTGTGCTGGTTCCTTCTCACCCCCAACCTGTTCTTCGAAGTGCAGGATCAGCAGGGGTTTCCTCAACCTTCCTGGACTCAGAACCCCAACTCCCCTCACTATCCCAGGGGTAAAAGTTTCCATGGCTGGGACCAAGGCAGCCTCTCTAGCCAACTAACCCCAGGGCTTGCCTCTTGTTGTTTAAGAGGCTTGCTGCCTGCTAGGAAACCTGGCCTGGAGGTGTTTACTCTTCACAGGAACAAAACCTTCTCTTAGAATTTTTCTTCTGATCTTCTCAAATTATTGCAGGAGGACCCTGGTTAGGGCCCTGTTCTTATTTATCTCCACCCACACTTTGTTCGCTGTAAGGTGCTATTTTAACTCTTTTGTGGGGGGAAATCTTGAGAGCTCAGAATTTTCTGACCTGTTCCGCGATCTTCCCAGAATCCTCTCCAAAGCTGATTTTTTTTAAACCAAGTGTAAGACTTTGTATTTATCCTTTTTCATCTTTATCTTACAGTAATAAAAACAGTTCAATGTTCTTGCTTATTGAGGTCTTTTTGAACCGTGATGGTAATTTCTACTCTGTCATCTTATTTTTACCTATTAGGGTGCTTGAGGCCTAGGTCCATGTCTTCTATCAGCTTTGGATCTTTTACCATTTCTTTGTTGTGTGTGTTGATTTATAGAATTGAATTAGTTTTAAGAATCCATTTGATGATTAACTTTCTAAAACCAGAAAGCTTTTTCTATCCTCAAGCAGTATAAGCATATGGCTTATATGCCCCCTTACAGAACTAGTCCTAGTTTGTTTCTCAGAGCAATATCGTGGTACAGAGCCACAACTAGGACAGGGCTACTGGAGTTTTACCCCTGGGCCCTGAAATTTAGAAGGGGTAAAATTTTAACACATACTTCGGAAGGTAGTAACTAATAATTCTGCCTCCTACTTAATTAAATTTGTCTTAATTACTTCATTCATTATGATCACAAATGATAGAGTTGGTTTCAGGGCTTTTTATGCTACCTGTATATTTCATGCTGCTTGCCCCAGGCATGTTTCAGACTGCTTGCCTACTGTATATTTCATGCGGTTTGCCCTGGGTACCAACATTTCTAGTTAGAATTCCATTAAGGTAGTAATTTTAGAATGGAATTCTGCTTTGTGGTTGAACTATATATAGCCACCCCAAGTGACTCATAGACCCACACAGACAGGGATAGTCTCATATATCGATGAAGCAGATAGCCACCTACACTAGAACTATGTTATGAATGTGAAACATTGAAGAAGAATTAATTTTTTTCTGTTTAGACCCAGAAGATACAACTAGTAGCTGTGTACAAGCTGCACAAGTTGCAAGAAGACTAATTTTATCTTACCATCAAAGAAAACTTCCTGAGTATTATTATGGGGAATTAGGCTGTCTTGGGAGATAGTTTCATGTCCCTGGAGATTCCTGAGACAGAAACTAAATGACCACCTCTTACAGATGTAGTAGTGGGGATTCTGGGTCAGATGTGAATTGGACTAGAGATACCTAGAGTCCTTCAAAGGCTGAGCCTGAGTGACTGTATGAGAGGAGCTCCTGGGCATAGACTTGGAATCTTGTAGTTTTCAGAGTAAGTCACCATAATTTTTAGAATGTGAGCTTCTTGAGAACAGGGACCGTTACACTATTCTATCAGTATCTCTGGTACTTACTGAGCATAGTATTTTGTGAATTATAAATACTTTAAAAATGCTTTGTCACTCATTCACTTGTTCATTCACAGAAAAGCATTTTTAAAATAGTTATATGCTTGTCTCCCAATCAATTTGAAATTATGAGAGACTTTTGGTAGCCTTCTTGTTTGTGGGCAGGAAGGCCCTGACCTGGTGATCTGAGCAATCTCATCTCAGCTCTCTCCCAAAGGCCAGACTTTTTCCACAGCTTCATGTTGTATAGTGTTCAATGTGTGCCTGAATGCACAGGAATGCAAATCCAGCAATTATTTACCAGATGGAATGCAGTTCCTGGGTCTCTCTCTGTCTTAAAGGGACTCTGTCAAGGTGTTCATTTCGAATTTTGACTGAGTGTAGTGCAGACCTGTTACAACTTGATGAGGGGAAAATTTCTAAATTCATTTGAATTCTTAGATTAAAAAAAAAGATTAACCTACACAAGACTATCTAAGTAGTCTTGAGTATCTGACCACCTGATAGATAGCCTGAGTATTTAATAAATCATTATTACTTCAATGAGATGAGATTTTATCGTTTGTTATAGACATTCTTCAGGATTTTCTGCCCCCTTCCTGCCCCTCCTCCCCCACAAAAAATTCATTACCTGCTGGCAAACTTACTGATCAGTGTCTCCAAACTTATCCAGGCTGGTCCTCAGGCAACAGAAACACTCCATCCCTAGGCCAGTACTTGACCCTTGTTCATCCTTGGAAAACCTGTCAGAGCTTGTGCTCCAATAGTCTTTGAGAAACTGGGGTCACCTCTATACCAGACACAGGGATCAGAAGAGGAAGACTTCAATGAAAAAAAATACTACTTTCCAAAATTTATATTTTCTCAGTGTCCAACCAGTTTGCATGGAGATGAGAGGGGGTAAGTATTTATTAAGCACGTCCTATTGCCCACTGGGTAGAGCACAGGGCCTGGAGTCAGGAAGACTGAGTTCCAATTTGATCTTACATGCTTATTTAGCTACGTGATCATTTATCCTCTTAGTGAGTCATTTAACCTCTGCCTCAATCCACTGAAATGCAAACTACTCCAGCATCTTTGCCAAGAAAACCCCACGGACAGCATGGGCCTGCTTTGGGCCACAGCATCATGAAGCTGCATACAATTGAACAGCAATAACAAAAATGTGCCAGGCACCATCACATTTGATCCTTACAACAACCTTAGAAGGTCAGTGTTATTATTATATCATATTATATAAGAGGAAACTAAAGCAGACTGAGGTTAAGTGACTTGCCTAGGGCGGCACAGCTAGTATCTGAGGTTGGATTGGAACTCGGGTCTTCACTGGCATAGCTTTAATGTCTTTAAGTCATGTCCGACTTGTTCTCTGATGGGAATATTTGCTGACCCGATGAGCTGACATTTGTAATTAAGATCAGAAAAGAAGATCATAGGGATTGTTACCCTTTTGGAGAAATGAGGTCATGTTCAAGTTGAATTCTTAGAGTGTAATTCTAAAATCATGTTGGAATGAGCCAAAATTGTTTAAGTACCAAAATCAGAGGGAAGAGGTAGGAAGTGGGAAAATCTTTGGCAGTGGGTTCAAAGGGGAAAGGTCAATATAAGAGTGTGTCTGAGCAGCAGTATTATATAGGGGAGTGGGAGAGAGCAGGAGGTGATGACTTGTTCTCACATGACCCATTCACCCATCAGCCTTTTTTTTTTTTAAGAAGTAACATTCAAGTGACAGCTAGGCAGCACAGTGAATAGAGCACTGGCCCTGGAGTTAGGAGGACCTGACTTCAAATCTGGCCTCAGACAATTAACACTTACTAACTGTGTGACTTTGGGTAAGTCACTTAACCCCAATTACCTTGCCTTCTCCCCTCCAAAAAACTCCAAACAAACGAACTTTAGGGGCAGCTAGGCAGTGCAGCGAATAGAGCACTGGCCCTGGAGTGAGGAAGAACTGAGTTCAAATCCCACCTCACACACTTGACACTTAACTAGTCATGTGACCTTGGGCAAGTCACTTAACCTTCATTGTCCTGCCTTCCCCCCTCCAAAAAGACAAAAAAAAAAAGAAGTAACACTTGTTCTTCTTTCTCGTGCTTTATTCCATTGGTTATAATTCCTCTTTACAACTTGACTAATGTAAAAATATCTTTAATGTAGATGTATGTAGAACCTATACTGGATTATGTGATGTCTTGGGGGGAGGAGGGCGAGGGGGATAAAATTTGGAACTCAAAAACTTGTGGAACTGAATGTTGTAGATTAAAAATAAAAAAAATTTAAGAGAAAAAAAAAGAAGTAACATTCAATGACTGGGTTAGAACTCAAAGGTTAGAGATGAGAAGGCATCCCCCTCCTTCTTTGTAGAGGTGGGGAATCATGGGTAACACTTCAAATAATGTTGTTCTTTTTTCCTTTTGTTATATTGGTTGGTTTTGCTGGCCTTTGTCCCTTTCTACTCTTTTATTATTTGTTTAAAAAGTTTTGCTCTCTAGGAAGTATGGAGAAAGGATATATTGGAATACGTATTTCATATTAAGGCGCACATACGTATGAAATTTATTTCAAACTTTGAAGTTGGTCAATGAATTCCCATTGCATTTATATCTCTCTTCAGACAGTTTTCTTCTAAATTAAACTTATATATTATTTGAATTTTTTAAAAAGTAGTAACATTCCAGTTTTGCCTTTTTACTCCACAGCATCAATGGGACTTAATACCACCCACTGGTGTAGAGAGCTGGTGATCCCCAGTTTCCTAAACAAGGACCTGGATTCCTTAGACCTTCACTACTCTGCTGTAAACAGCTTCCTTTAAAGTAAAAGCACACTTTAGTAACAAGGGCCTGGGCTCTTTCAGCTTTATAAATTCCCTATGATTGGGGGGGTGGGAGAGGCCATGGACTCCAGGTGTAAGATTAATGCCCTGAGGGTTATTGGCAGCACCTGCTGCCTTCCTAGTTACACAAGCTCAACTTTCCTGACTCCTTCATTATGGTAACACATACAAGGTGGACCTAGGGATCCTGGGGAGCTGTGGCAAAGGGTAGGGGTGGGCAATCTAAGGCCTTGAGGCCACATATGACTTTCTAGATCCTCAAGTGGCCCCCAAGGCCTCAGATTATCCACCCCTGGGATAGGGTGTTGTTCTTGACCAGGCAAAACAGGAATCTATCAGCAACTAAAGGGTGATTTCATTTTTTCTAAAGTTATGGTCTTTCTTAATTTGTACCCATTTAGCATAATAGGATAATACTGATGTTAAAAAGATAGGTTTTTGTGGCATGGAACAACTTAGTATTATTGAAAGTTCAGAGGGATTGCCCAAATATACTTCAATACAATCTCTTCCAGTTTAGTTCAGGCCCTAGCTAATTGGCCATTTGTATCATTGACAGAAAATATATGTAGCAATGAATTACTGGTCAACCAATGACTTGTCATCATTTGAGTCCTATATGTTTTTCCATCCACTTAGTTTTTCCTATGTGAACTATTAGGGCAATCTCATTAGAGTGATTGTCAATCAATCAATCAATCAATAAGAATTTATGATGCACCTTCTATGTGCAGGTTCTATGCTAGACTCTGGCAATAAAAATAATAATTTTTTAAAAACCTGGGGCAGCCCTGTAGTGTTCTGGGTTTCTATGTAATTAACATAATATATGCAAATAGGAGCCTTAGGTGAACCTCATTATTTATTTATTTATTTGAGGGGGAAGGCAAGGCAATTGGGGTTAAGTGACTTGCCCAAAATCACACAGCCAGTAAATGTGTCAAGTGTCTGAGGCTGGATTTGAATTCAGGTCCTCCTGACTCCAGGACTGGAGCTCTATTTACTGTGCCAACCTCCCTGTTTATTTTGTTCAGTTATGTCAAACTCTTTGTAATCTCATGGACCATATAACATGCCAATACAGTTCATAGGATTTTCTTGGTAAAGAAACTGGAGTGATTTACCATTTCCTTCTCCTGTGGATTAAGGCAAACAGAGGCTAAATGACTTGCCCAGAGTCACAAAGCTAGAAAGTGTCTCAAGCTGGATTTGACCTCAGGTCTTCCTGAGTCCAAGTCCAGTGATCTATCCACTGAGGCACCTAGCTGCCTCACTATTTGTAGGGAATCTCTAGTCTGTTTGGACTTCACGATGCTGATAAAAACAAACAAAACCCCCAAAACACCTTTGTGGGGTTGTATCTCTTTGTTTTGGGTCTCACTTGATACTGATGACCAGAGAAAATAGTTAGCTAAAGTTATCACTAAAGTTGTGTTTATCACAGAATCTTACATGGTCTTACTTATATGCACAGGAGACAGACACCTTGTTGGAAGACAGTATTTAAGTATGTATTTTGTTCTACCAAATCCACAAATAATAAGCACAGTGAGATCTTGTGTTCCACACACCTTTCAGTCAATTGTATGAGTAAGAAGATTGTAAAGAAGTGTGAAAAAAAAATGGAAACACAGTACTTGATACACACAAAGACTTCAACTAGTGGGGCAAGACCTCATTATTTGACAAAAACAGCCAGGAAGAATGGAAATCAGTCTGGCAGAAATTAGGTTTAGATTAATGTCTCTCACTTTAGATTAAGATAAGTTAAATAAATGCATGACCCAGCTGTCACATCACAAACAAATTAAAAGAGCATGGAAGAAAATAGCCATAGAAACTATGAGAAGGGATAGCTCACAGAAGATAAAGTGGATAATTTTGATTGCATAAAATTGTAAAGTATTTGTACAAACAAAATCAATAAAGTTAAACTTAGAAGGAAAAGTTAAGTGGGAAAAATATTTGTAGTAAATTTCTCTGATAACTAAGATATGTAGGAAATTTATATAAGTATATAAGAATAAGAGCTGTTCCACTATAGATAAAGGATTAAAGGATTTGAACAGGCAGTATTCCAAAGATTATCTAAGATATTAACAGATATGAAAAAATGATCCACATAACTAATTATTTAAAAAATGTAAATTAAAACAATTTTGAGTTTCCACCCTTCATCTGTTAAACTGGCAAAAATGACAAAAAAGGAGAATGATAATTATTGGAGGGACTATGGGAAACAAGCTCACTAATGTACAGTTGATGAAGTTGTGAAGTATCTAGCCTTTCTTGGAAGCAATTTGGAATGACAATCAAAAAAGTTATCAAACCACTTATATCACTACTATTCCCATACCTTAGCAATGAAAGGGGAAAAAAAAGATCTATAAGTCTAAAAACATTTGTGGTGACTCTTTTAGGAATAACAAAGAACTAGAAACTAAGGAGGTAACCATCAGTTGAGGAATGGTGAAACAAATTGTAGTATATAAAGTAATGGAATATTCTTGTGCCACAAGAAACAACTAAAAGGAGGCTTCAGACAAACCTGAGAAGAATTATCTGAACTGAAACAGTGAATTAAGCAGAACCAGGAGATCAAGTTATACAATAACCCACAACATTGTAAAGGAAACAACTAAGAAAGACTTAAGAACTATGATCAGTGCTACAATCCATCACATTTCTACAGGACCAATGTTGAAACATATTATTCACCTTCTAATAGTGAGAAGATACATTTTAAGACATTGCTGATATGAGAATTTGTTTCATTGGCTATAGATATTTGATAGAAGAGTCTTGTTTTCCTTTTATTCGTTTGGGGGAGTAGGTGGGGTGGAGATTGGGAGAGGGAGGATAGTGATTAGGGTTATCAAAATGAAAAAAGAGTGTCATTGAAGCATTTTTTAAAACGCACAAAAGAGAATAGAAAGATACTCAAAAAGACTAAGACACCTTTGAAAGTAATATGTTGAGGGGTGGCTAGGTGGCACAGTGAATAGAGCACCTGAACTGCAGTCAGGAGGACCTGAGTTCAAATTCAGCCTCAGACACTCAACACTTACCAGCCGTGTGACCTTGGGCAAGTCACTTAAGCCCAATTGCTCTGCCTCTCCCCCCCCTCCCCCAAAAGAAAGTAATATGTTGAATTTGTTATATACTTGGAAGGAAAACCTAGCTGTATCTGGCACAGATTTATAGCTACATTTGTAATCTTTTTATCTCTTTTGATTTGCATATAGAAATCACCATCTTGTTTGAGGTTTAAATTCAGAATAAAAAACAAAACAAAAAGAAGTAGTCAGATGTAGAGAATCCACAAAATCCAGTCTCATCTCTTTTCATATTTTCATCAATACCCTTGATACTATGCATAGATAAATCTCAGAAAGTTTTTCTAGAACTGCAAAAGGCATATAGGTTGGAAGCGGCTGATGTCTTATTCATCTTTTTGTTGTTGTTGTGTCAATGATATTTTCTATTATTTTGGGAAAAAAGCAATTTGGAAGTTTGAGAAACAACTCACTCTGGATGGTGAAGTCTTTTAGATGCCTCTGCTCAAAATTATGAAGTTATGCTAGTTTTATTAAGCCAAGGAACAATACAGAACCTCCAATAGGAGATCTATCACTATTAAAATCAGTTTTCCACACAGGAAAAACCTCATGGATAAAGAATGCTTATTGTCCAGATTATGACATGAAGTTAGATCCACAATCTATAGAATTCATCCATCAGTGTATATGTTTTAGAGACAGACAGTGCAATTAGACTGAGAGTTGGCCCCACAATTAAATATGAAAAGAATGAACTGGGTTGCTTTCAAGAACTTGCAAAGCTTCTTTGATAACCCCAGACTTCTCTTAGAAATGTTATGTATTTTCAGGATCAATATGTGTCTGATAAGTTATGGAACAGTACAGTTTCCAAATGAGTAAAAATAAGTATTGCTTCACTGTGGTTGGTGACCCCCTAATGGCCTCATGACCTATAGTTTAAGAACTACTGAAGGAGTCCTGAGTGGAAAAAATTTAAGAAGCACTGGAGGGCAGGGTATATGGTGTTTGTGAGTAGGCTGCAAAACATAACAAATAAGGGAATAATGGAGAACTGGTACAAAGTTTGTGATAAAAGAAGTGAATGGTTTAAGAAGATGGGTTAGTCACATGGTAAGAGCAAGACATAACAGGTGGATTGCCTATATGCTCCATAGGTATTCTTGAGATATTAGGAAAAAGTGAGAAAGGACCCCAGAACCTTGAGTGGTTTCCCCTAATGATATGAGAAGATATGAACAACAGTCACACTGGATGGGTTATGTGCACAAATTGTGGAATCACTGGAGGGGATACGTTTGAGTCACTATCTGAATCACTAGAGGGAACATTCACACTGAAGGGCTAATGGATTCTATTGAGTATTTGAGCACCATCAGTAATCATTTCCATTGTTTAACAATGATCCATTTTGAGATATCTTGAAAATTCATACCTGAATGTTCTTAAAAATCATATTTTCTCTAGCATAAATTTCTTCTGTATGTATTCAGCTAGATCCAGCTGTTTTTCCTTCCTTCATCTTCTTAATTGCCATTTCCACTTTCTCATATAATATATTGTATATTGAGGCAGTAGAATTCAAGCATGGTGTTTCCACTAGATTGCTTTAGAAAATCTGACAAATGTTCCACTTTCCATATATACTTGATCCTCTTCCTCTTTAATCTATAAATGTTCTCAGAATGATCTGGCTTGGCTACATCTCATGCCAAGCTTTCTCCAGTCTTGTTTTCCCTTCCATTGATTTACACTGTTTTGTAAAATGATGCTGCTTATTATTTTATGTCACTGGCCTCTGAAATATTTTGCCAATAAGCCTGTATTTTTAAATCCATGTTAATTTTGGTGGTTATGTTTCCCTACTTAAGTAGGGAGTCACAAGTGCTTGTAACCCAAGTGATTTCTGAGGTTTTTGAGCTCAGTAATAGTGATTATTTTACATTGATTTTCTTTCTTCAAAATGGCAGTAATCAAGATCAATGCCTTTACTTATGTCCATTTCCAATTTTTCAGAGTAATTTTTGTTTAAATAGTTCGGTTTGGAGCTGTTGACGTTGAACATA
>CM053583.1:276584813-276605830 GCA_028627135.1 Pseudochirops cupreus | reverse complement strand
AGGCCCAAGATGGCGATCCGTATCCAGGCTGCTCAATGCAAGAGCCCTGGCCTGAGAAGAATCGCTCAGACCCCCTGCTGCCTGCAGGCCACGGGCGGGAAGCTGCAAAGCCGAGGCGGGTGCAAAACCTCTGCCTTTCACTTTTCTGCTCTGGAGGCCTTCTGGCCTGACTGCTTATCTCCCCCTTTCACAAATCCCACTCTCAGCTGCTGCTAATCTGCTCACCTGAGAGGCTCCTCAGCTCCTCCCGTCCAGCCACCCCCGGGGCACAGCCGCAGCTTCAGGCCAGGCTGGTTTCAGTGCGCAGTGCTGATATGGTTCCTCATAGCCGAGCTGACTTTAGTGGGAAGTATCTTTGTGTGTGTTTTGGAGTTCCAGGATTGGTTTAGAGTCCTATTTTATGGGTATTTTGGGGTGGCTATGTGAGAACTGCAATATGGTGCTGCTGCTACGCCACCATCTTGGCTCCGCCCCCAAACGACTCAGAAACAGTTGATTCTAAAAGAGTTCTCACATCAGTAAACAGACATTTCCTTTCCATTAAGATACAGTCAATTTTTTGGTGCGTAATGCTGTCTGGTGCTTGCAATGTCTAGTATTTTCTAATACTCTTCTGGAGGAAGGAGAGGAGGAAGAGAAATGAAATACTGTTGCACCAATTATGAATATGAGGACTTCAGAAAAACAATGGGGTGACATCATAACAGTTATATAGTACTTTTAAGATTTGCAAAGTGCTTGGTAAGTATTCTCTCTTTTGATCTTCATAACAACCCTGGAAGGTAGGTGCACCTATCCTCATTTTCCCCCCACCTTGCCCATTTTACAGATGAGGAAACTAAGGCCAAAAAGGTTAATGGATAGGGTGACACAGTTGGTAAATGTCTGAGGCAGTGTTTGATCTTAGCCTTCCTGATTCCAGGTCCAGCATGGCAATCCAAATCAAAGTATATAGAACCAAGAGAACAGTATATATATAATGACTCTAATAATGTAGACTCAATAGCACGAGGAGGCAGCCAAATTCAGATTGATTGAATGTCTAGCCTTAGTTCTGGTGTACCACTGAAATACATTTCTCTCCCCTGAGTAGAAGCATTGAGGTCTATGAAAGTAAGTGTTGCATTTGTAATAACACAAAGCTACTTTGTCCATTATTTTTGCTTGACTATTTTTCTTTCTTTATTATAAAAAAAAGTTCGATGTGTGTATGGGGGGGGAGAGAGGAATGTATGTTAGAAAATGAAAAAAGCTAAAAAAAAAGCATTAATAAAAATCCTCATAGAACTCTTCTTTGTAATGATGGACAACAGTTAAGTAAAATGTATCGACAATGAAGGAATTTGACTGTTTACATGACATTGTGTACCCCTAGTCTAATTCTGTCCTTGAAGAAAATATTTCTGATATATAGGTGTGAGGATTCTGAATAGTATGCCCACTTTTGGTCACTTTGAACTTTGTTTTCCAATATATTTTTTTGCTCTCCTTGTCTGGTTTTACCTTTCTAATGATATAATCAGTTTCAATATGTATTTTGATTTGGTATTACAAGAAAGAACAGAAATGTTGTTGCTAACAGAAAAAGCAGAACAAAGATCAGTAACCATATTATATCCTACCTGGGATGAATTGTATAAGAATTAAAAATGATTTTCTCAGGCTTACAGAGAATAGATTGAATCCAAGGAGTAGCAGCTAAGACAGAAAAAGGCAGATAATGGTTAAGGGCTTCTTTGGCTGGCTAGCTTGATTGATGTGGGTCTGAATCACAAAAGAGCTAATATTCTTTCCCCCATGAACAACATCCAATTCAATGGTGAATAGGGAAATGGCAAGAGCAGAACAAGAGCATCGACAAGATCAAAGGTGTGCTGAAGACAGTAAACCAACTCACAACTGATTGTTAAGTTTTTAGTGGGAGTATTTACATCTCAGAAATTAGATACAAATCAGGGCTTGATTTATTGTTTCATTGATTGTCTACACCTAATAAAATGTTAATAATACAAATTAGGCAGCTAGATGGTACAGTGGATAAAGCCTGGTTTGGAAATCTGGAAGATCTGAGTTCAAGGGTGAACTCAGATACTAGCTGTGTCACCCTGGGTAAGTCAATTAACCTTGTTTGCCTCAATTTCCTCATCTGTAAAATGAGCTGGAGAAGGAAATAATCCACTTCAGTATCTTTGCCAAGAAAACGCCAAATGAAGTCATGGAGAGCCAGAAACGACTGAACAATAAAAATAATATAGATTAGAATTTAAAATGTGTCTATACATTCCCCCCACTTGTTACATATTTACTAGCAAACCATTGAATTGATCTAGCACATTCCTGGAGCTCAGTGGGAGTGCAAAAGAAGGCTCAGAGAATGAAGTGATCACCAGACCAATTACCAGGAGTGACTATGGGCTAACTAAACAACAGCCACAGCAATAATGACTGACATTTATATGGACCTTCGAGGTCTGCAGAGTGATTTATTTCCATTATTTCCTTTGAATATCAGGAGATTCCTGGATGAGTTTATCAGAGGCACTAGCAGCTGGCAGTTTGAAGTCATGGAGAAAGCCACTTATGGTCTGCTAGACCAGCACATGTCATCAGCAGCTCTATGAGGAGCAATCTGTTGTATCAGAGGCAGAGAAAGGTTTAAGTGGGAATGCAGAAAAATAAGCTGTCTTGCTTCTGGGTAATTTCTCTCCATTTGAGTTTTCTGTGTATGTATTGTCTCCTATACATGTCATCCTGATCATCTTATTCTCTTTGTATGATTTCTTTTTTTTTTTTTATAATAAATTTATTTATTTGTTGGGTTTTTTTTGGGAGGGAGGAGGGCAGGGCAATTGGGGTTCAGTGACTTGCCCAAGGTCACAGGGCTAGTAAGTAAGTGTTAGGTATCTGAGGTCAGCTTTGAACTCAGGTCCTTGTGACTCCAGCGCTGGTGTTCTACTCACTGGGCCACCTAGCTGCCCCTGTATGATTTCTTAATGTGGACTCCTCCACACCTGTGCTTTCTCCATGGGGGCCTCCTTTGTATAGGTACTCCTTGGCCATATATTTCCCACAGTGGTGAAGAAGTTTATGGCAAAGTATGCCACTGTGAGAATGAGATGGAATTTCCTTGCATCTTATTTTGCTATGCTGCTTAATTAAGCATCCTTTGCTTTGAACTAATGTGTTTTCTGCTTGGTGTGGTAAAAGAGAACTCTTCACGTAGGGTCATAAGCTATAGTTTTTAGTAGGTACTGACTGCAAATATCCTTTCAGCCTGGATGAGTGGTAGAGTGGGGTGTGGCACCATATCTGAAAAGGGCCCTGGGCTACAAGAAGAAGAATTTTGTCCATTCTCCAGAATTTCCTCTGCAATGGATATTGGTGCAGAGGCTACAATTATCTTCCTGGTGATCTGTTTGCCTACACTTATCACAAGTACTATAAAGTAAGATGACCTGGCTTCCCAAGATACAATGTTTACTGTTATCTTTGGGAGCATGATTAAAACCAGCTCCACCATTTTTTCCATTTGATGCCCCAAAGGGAATCCATGAACTGTCCTTTCATTTACCTGTAATGTAAACAAAAAATCTGGAAACACGGAAAAATGAAGATGGACTTTTCACTTTCCTAATCACTTATCCATTGATAAAATTTTAAGCCATCAATGATGGGTTTGATCTAGTTGAAGTAATTTTCTTTCCATCCCTAATATTTAAGATTCACCTACTTAAGATGAGGCATCATGGGATGAGTACTGGCTTTTGAGTCAAAGGGCTAGGGTTCAAGCTTAGTTTGGCTGCTTGCTACTTATGTGACTAGGCAAATCACTGGGCCTCTGTTTACCTCTCTGTAAGATGGGGATTGGGATAACTAAGGTCTCTTCTAGTCCTAAATCCTATAATTAAAACCATGATTTAGAACATTCTGGGTAAATTGAAAAGGCACTTAGTTCTTCTCAGTTCACAGTACATATTAGTCAATGTCTGGGTCCCATTACAGGGGAATCTTCTCTGAAACCATTTCATAACCCACTACTTAATATCTATCCAGAGATATCAAAAGCCTGTGCTACCAAGTTGGAGCAGTAATAGTGAGCTCCAGACTTCAGGCAAACTCTCCAACTTCTGAAGCAAGCAACCTCAATTTAATTATGGCAGGCCTGTCATGGCTGCCAAGTTCTTTCTTCCATATCATTAACTGGGAAAATTGCCACCCTGTGGCTTTGTTTTAAGTGGGAAGGTTGTATGCTTTAATACTGAGAGACACACCCTCAAGGAGCCCTGACAAGCTCCTTGAGGTACATGTGGGCTGCAGGAATCCACATATTTACCTTTAAGAGGAATGAGCTAGGAACAGGTTCCACAGGAGAGAATAACAACTGAATAAAAGTGAGGAAAGTTGATTGGTGTGTGATCTTTCCTGAAGGATTCTCTTGGTTCAGTTCACTTTTCAACTTCTACCTTGGGGCTTTCACTGTTTGACTTATCAAACAACACCAACTGGCTGTTCATCCCAAGCAAACCAGATCCAGAACGTCCCTCCCATGAAACCAGATGCCTGTCTTGCCCAGCTCCCTTAGCCTGATTTTGGTCTTGTTGCCAATAGTAAATATGTGGCATGCAGGTCTGCTGACCTTCCTAGATCTGGGACATTTTATTGGTTTTAATTTTACTCCATTTCTTCCTTTTCCTTCTCCAAAGGGCTTCTTTGAATTGTAGGAAAGTAAAAATCCATTTCCTTGTCTTTTTTGGAGGAGCAACAATTTTATAACATAAAATTTGATCTAATTGGAGCCTACCTGTGATATTGAAAAATGAGTATTGGGAACAGCAGAGCTAAAAGGTACTTTGGAGATCATTTATTCAAATTTCTTATTTTACAGTTAAGGAAACTGAGTCCCATAGAGGTTAAGAGATCTACCCAAGACCATACTATGAATCATTCTATTAATGAACAAGCATTTCTTAAATGCCAGTTATGTGCCAAATATTATGCTAGGCTCTGGAGAACACAAGTATAAAAGTGAAATAATTCCTGCCCTCAAGGAGCTTACAGTTTAGGGGGATAGAGGGGGAGGCAACATTTATGCAAAACAGATACAAAGTAATTTGGGGAGAAGGGCATCTGGGGAGAATTGTGACAACTTCATGTAGATAGTGGCATCTCAGCTTAACTTTGAAGGAAATGAAGGAGCTAGGCCTCTAATTTAGTAATTCAGGACCAAAAGCTCCCAATTCCCTGCTTTTTTCCATAAAAGAGAGTTTCTGCTTTATTGAAGGACTGCTTCCTCTGTTGTCCCCCTCTATTAAAAGTTCATGTGGTTTATTGAGGCAGCAGGATGTCTGAGAGGTTATTTGGTTTAATCCCTTGGTTTTATATGTGGGGAAATCAAAACCCAGGAAATTTCAGTGACCTGTTGCAGATCACACTGTTGTCGTTCAGTCGTTTCAGTCATGTCTAGCTATTTATGACCCCATTTGGTGTTTTCTTGGCACAGATATTGGAGTGGTTTGCCATTTACTTCTCCAGCTCATTTTACAGATGAGGAAACTGAGGCAAACAGGTTTAAGTGACTTGCTAGGAAGTGACAGAGCTAGTAAGTGACTGAGGCTTGTCTATCTGACTTGAGGCCTGATATTCTATCCACTGAGCCACTTAGCTGTCTCAGAAACTAGAACTCAAACTCAGACCTTCTGTCTCCTAGGCTAGAGCTAGAACATAATGAGCTCTTGATAAATGTGTGCTAGTTCCAGGCTCTCAAGTACATCTTCTTACACAAATGAATATAGTGAACACCTTGGTTGTATATATTTTTTCTTTCTTTCTTTTTTTGCTTTTTGGAGGGGAGAAGGCAAGGCAATTGGGGTTAAGAGACTTGCCCAAGGTCACACAGCTAGTGTGGCAAGTGTCTGAGGCTGGATTTGAACTCAGGTCCTCCTGACTCCAGGGCTGTGCTCTAGTCACTGTGCCACCTAGCCACCTCCTTGGTTATATTTTAAGATTAAATTTTTTAAAGTGTATGGGATATGAACAAAGCTTTCAGTTGGATGAAAGATTTGCTAAGACAAAGGGTCTCTATAAAGAACTGTTCTCTGTAGACTCAAGCAATGTCTATCTTCTTCTGATTAGACTTTTGAGTATAGCTTACAATCTTGGAACTTTTCCACACTTTGATAATAGCCTTCAGTTTGCCGAAGTTGTCTGGGTTTTGTTCTAATGACCTTCAAATGAAGCAAGACGTGTGCTTCCATGGAACACCCTAGGATGTTATTTGTAGTCACAAGATAACTGAGAGAGCCTTGCTCTTGGCCTGGTATTGTTTATCAATCCTCACTTTTTTTCAGTGTGTTTGATCATTGCACAGAAGAAACGTTACATGGTGAAAAATAATTTATTTTATTTTATTTATTTATCCTTAAAACCTAATGATAAGAGACCGTGTGGTACAGTGAATAAAGAACTGGCACTGGAATCAGGAAGACTTATGTTCCAAGCCTGCCTTGGAAGGTACTGTCAATGTGACCTTGGAAAAGTCACTCAATTTCTCAATGTCCCAGGCAGATCTATGAGATTCTAATTATAGGACCAGAGATTTCAGATTGAAAGGGCTGTCAGAAACCATCTCTTGTAATACTCTCATTTTAACAGATGAGGAAATTGAAGTCCAAGGAAATTAACAGGTTCACCCAAAATTACATAGGTAAAGGTCAGAAGCAGAATTTGAACCCAGGTCTACTGACTCTAAAGTGTGTGCTTTCCCCATACCATGTTTTCTTCTTCAAGTTGAAGAACAATTGTTGATCTGTATTTACGGAAATAATTTCCACATTGAGAGTTCCTTACACTAATGAAATCCCCAGTCTAGACCAAAAATAACAACAACAAATAACAAACAAATAAAGACTTTGTGATACCAAATGCTCCTGATTTCCAGTAATTCAGAAGAGTGGAAAAGTAATAACTCATTTCCTATGGGGCTTTGCAAGGTGCCTTCCTCACATCAACCCTATGAGGCAGTTTTTACTTTGTTTTCCTCACTTTTCAGATGAGGAAAGGGAGGTCAGGCGATTTGCCCAGGATGACACAACTAGTAAGCATCAGGATTGGTTCTCAAAAATGTTCCTTATGACTTCCACACCAGCAGCCAATCCCTACTGCCACCTGATACGGATAAGGTACAGGTAGCTATCAAAATGGTGCTTCAGACCTACGTTACCACCAAACAGTGATCGCTTTCTCCAAAACAATGCTACTGAAAACAAGACAACATCCCACAAAGTTGTATTGTCCACGTCAATTACTTAGGAGTTATGAAATGTAGTTGGTTTTCCAGATACTTCCAGACAGTGCTTCATTGTGCTACAAGAGAAAGACAAGGCTCTTCATTTTTAATCAGGTTACATTTCCAAGCCTGAAAAATTATAGGCCAACCCTGGTTTGGGTCCTGTAAATGAGCTGATTTGAACTTGTCTGGAAGGGAATGAGGTTGGAGACTAGGATGGCTGAGAGGATAAGGACTGGTTTGCAGACTAAAGCTTTTCATTCTTCATCATAGTTCAAATCTAGGTAAAGTCTACAGTGAGTGAAAGTCATTCCTTTTGGATAGCTGCTTGGTAGTGCCTAAGGGAAGTGAGCTGGCAAATTTTTCTGGGGAGGGGGGGAAGTTGGCTGATACTGTGAATGTACTTACAAAGTAACTCATTTTACTCTGAATCATTGGGGTTCAATCTCTCTGTGGACACTAGGTATTTCTAACAAAAGAACATTTCTAAACAGGTTTTAAAACTTTTTCCTTTATTTTGTAAAAAAAATAATATTTCAGTGACTTAACGTAACTCAGTAACTTTTTAACATAATAATATGTTCTACTTTATAAAATTGGTACATAATAATAATAGGGGCAACTAGGTGGCATGGGAGACAGCTGACCCTGGAGTCAGGAAGACCTGAGTTCAAAATCTGACCTCAGCTTCTTACTAGCTGTGTGACCCTGGGCAAGTTGCTTAACCCTGTTTGGCTCAGTTTCCTCATCTGTAAAATGAACTGGAAAAGGACATAGAAAATCACTCTGATAGCTTTGCAAAGAAAACCCCAAATGGGATCATGAAGAGTCAGATATGAGTAATCAACTAAACAATGCCAGCATAATAATAATAATAACATTTATCTAGTACTTTAAAGGTTTATAAAGCACTTTACAAATAGTATTTGATCCTTACATCTACACTGGGAGCTGGGTGCTATTATTATCATCCCTATTTTATAGATGAGGAAACTGAGGCAAACAGTGGTTAAGTGACTTGCCCAGGGTCACACAGTTATCGTCTGAGACCATGGGCTGGATTTGAACTCAGGTCTTTCTGACTTCAGGTTCAGAAGGCTCCTTATATAATATAATGGGGTTGATCAGGAAGATCTCTGGTCACTCTTAGTTCCCTTCCTCCCCTGGATCAATTTACTAAGGTTACAAAGCGGGGTTGGCTAGGTGGCTCAGTGACTAGAGCACCAGCCTTGGAGTCAGGAGGACCTGAGTTCCAATCCAACCTCAGACACTTAACACGTACTAGCTGTGTGACCTTGGGCAAGTCACTTAACCCCAATTCCCCTGCCTACAAAATGGACATTTGTTAGAAGAGAGCATCTGCCACGAAGCTGGATCCCTATGGGATATCCACCCTAGGTGTTTGATGGGGGGGATACATTGATCTCTGATAATTGCTCTCTAGTGACTAAGCCACCTCCTGATTAGTTGACTGAAGTTCAGGAGGAAGGACTCTCATTGGAGGAGCCTCTCTCTTCTGTGGTCTGTAAGAGTGGTTTGTGAAATGACCCCTTTGGGACCTTGTTTGGAACTTTCTCTTTCTTAAATTTCTATGCTAGTGTACAGCAAGGGTGGGGGAAAAGATTTCTTCCTTCCCCACCCCCACCCCCATATCACTGGTGATTTCCAATAAAAGTACATGGTTGTGAGAGACATGTGCTTGCCCAGGTGATCCTGAAACTGGGGTTTCTTGGACTTCTCAGTTCCAGGCTGCCTTCATCTGCCTTTCTGTTTCCTTTTCTGAACACAGGTCAGTGACTAGTGATCTTAGGAAATGGACATTTCCAAATCTGGAGGGAGAATTCTAAATCTAAGAGTTCCTGAGTTTGAGAGCTGGATTCCAGCTACCTAGATTTCCTTAACACTGTTCCTTAGAGGAGAAGGAGGACCACAAACAGAGACTGACCTACAGTTGAAGGATTAAGGGAGTACCATGGCTGGCCAGATCTGAACCTTGTTGCCCCTTCATGATACTTGCTGTGAGTTACTAAGACAGTGGTAGGGTCTGAGATGAATGGGAAGTATCTGGTCAGCAGACATAAAGATACTTACTTTTTTGAGAGGTATACTGAGAGTAATGATTATTTGATGTTTTATGTTTCTGTGTGTTTTCATGTGTTTCTGTATGTTCTTTATGTCATGTCTTTTCTGACTTGAAGGAAATAAAAAACTGTATCATGCCTAGTATCCATATTATATATTGAGTACCTTCACATACTCTGTTAGAGATTTCCCTGTTATTTATTCTAGGATGGGTACCCAGACAAAAAGTCCAAGGCAGTGTGCTGCAAACCAGATTAGGGTAAGACTGACAGCTGCTGGGAACCCAGTCAACTCAGTAGGATGGAAAATCTACTCACGAGTTCCCATATTGGGAAGTATGATTGCAATCTCAGAAACTACTTACCTTTGGGGTTTCTGAATTGGATATCTTTTAAAATGATCTGGCTTTTTAGGTAAATGAAGAAAATAGTGATGGTGGATATAAAGGTGTAAATAATTAGGATAAGGGCAAGGGTAGGAGATTCTGGATGGGTCCAGGAATGCCCAAATGGAGTAGTGACCTTGAATGTGTCTGAGTATTACACTACAGATCATTACAGTGGAGCTTAAAGCAATGTTGCATCCCAAATGCCCAACCAAGGCAATTTTGTTTTCCTGAAATTCTTAAAGGTAGTGGCAAGGACAATTTTTGGGGATGAGGGTGACAGAACAGTTACTGAATATTGGTTTACAAGCTCTTCTGATGACAATCAAAGGCATAGCACAGTAGAAAGAGTATGATCTCAATTCAAATACCAGCTTTGCCTCTATGATCTTGGGAAAGTCATGTCTTTACTTTGGCCCTGAGTTTTCTTATCTTCAGAATGGGGGATGGAAGGAAACTTGGACAAGATAACTCTTTCAGTTCTGAGTCTATGTTCTTAAGAGCAAGCCCTCTATCATAGTATATTCAATTTTAAAAAAATACTAGACTCTTATAAACTATATACATCTTCCCAGGAACTGTTTGGGAAATTAAAGACTTAATGGTGCGCCTCTCAGGTCCCCACTGTCTTGGTGCTATATAACTTTAAATACCTCTCAATTCAGGATGCATTTTACAAGATTAATGTACCAACTTTTCGCTCATCTTACAATTTAAATAGAATAACACCTGATTTGTCAATAGGTCATTTATTTAACAACTTTAAATGAGAACCTGAAAATGATTAAAAAGGGCCTCTGAGTCATCAAAATAATGTCACTTTGTGCATTTTAATCATGGGAAATCAATTCAGGACCTCACTCAGAACCTATTTACTCTTACCCTAGACAGGATTTTAACAAGTTTAGTTGTTTGTTTTCAAGTCCACACCGTTGTATATGTTACAAATTCTTAGAAGTGGATTGGATTCTGATGGAGGTTGGTATAGTGACAGCAGCAAGAAGTGACAGGTCACAACCTGGCAGTGAGAGATGGGACAGAAAAATTATAATGAACAGACACAATAGTGAAAAAAACCCATAGCCATCTGGGGCCACTTAACATAAGGGCTGTTAGAGTCCATTAGCATCAAGGAAAAATTCCAATATGCTTAGTATGATGCTTCCCTGCTTTAGAAGACAGGGAAGCATAAAATCTATTTTGGAAAGATAGCTATATCAAACAATTAAAATTATATTTCTTATCTGTTGGTGTTTAAAGTAATAAAGGCACCAATTACCTGCAAAGGAAGGAAATTATTTGCTTCATCCTACAGTAGAGAAATTTTGATGTCTGTATGTAAGGGAAGAAGATTTTGCCTCAATATAGGGACAGACTGCCTTAATAATTACATCGCTCTAGAAAAGAGACCAGGTTAACTTGGGAGATAATGAGCTCTTTGTCAACAGATGTCTGTCTTCCAGTGAGGGATGTCAGGCTAGTGGTAAGGGATGTTAGAGTGAGGATTCATACTTCAGGTATGAGTTGAATCTATGAAGTCATATTCCAATTCCAATGGGAACTGATTCTAAAGATTCTAAATTCTATTGCCTTAAAGAATGTACTCATTCCAGTTGCCAAGTGTATGGATGTACATATACATGAATGGATTTAGATACATGTATCCACACATATGATTGCATATATTTATGGCATATCTGTACTTATATACAGTATAAATAAAAAGCCCTCTAGAATACCTACACTGAAAATCCTCCATGAATTCATCTTTTTTTATCCTAAACTGTAACTCCTGTTGAAGGAACTCCTTTATAGCAGTCATCATTTTTCAGTTTATGTAGTCAACTTTGCCTTAACGTTTGTTTTGAAAATGCAAACTTGGTTGCAAAATGATTAATGTATTAAGGAACAATTTGAGCATAATGCAAATTTCATGTTTGCTTTTATAGATGAGAAACACTACATGAATGCAGAAAATCATACCTGACTGAACAGAGCCATGTAGGAATACACAAAACCCCCACATGCACACATTTCAAATATCTACCAGCTTCCCCAGTTCACTACATGTATTACTACAATATTGTGTTTTGCTATTTCCTCTACCCCTTTTGTGAACTTTTCTATATAAAAAACCATTTGTTCAATATCTCAAACATTTTAAGCATCCTGATTGTAAAAATGTCAAGCAGTGCATGTAATTTAAATATTGAGAAGCTTGAAATAATAAAATGTTTTGAAAGAAATGAGAGAAGATGTGACCTCTCCCAAGCAATAGGCATAAAGGAATCCATATTGTGGACCACAGGAGACAGTGACATAAAAATAAATGTCTGTAGCTCGAAGTTTTGTGCCTCCAACTCCATTTTCACCATAAGTCTTGTGGGTTTTATTGTGTGATTTTACATAGGAAAATGATTTCTGAGAACGCATATGGTGCATTACAGCAGGACTGGAGTCTTAAGTGAAACTTAAGGCCCTGAAAGGTTAAGTGATTTGCTAGGGTCACAGACTCTATGTGTCAAAGGCAGAATTCAAACTCAAGTCTTTCTAACTCCATCCACTATGATATGCTTGCAAAAAACCGTGACTAAGAAGAAAGCATATTTGGGAAATGCAGACCAGGAACTCTCCTATTTGTTGGGAGAAAAGCCATATGTCTATTTCTATACCATTCTCTTCTCTGAGTACTTTGAATAATTAGAGAATTGAAAAGATGACAAAATAACACTTGTGCAGTGAAAATCAGAGTTGTATTTTTAAACAAAAAAATACCAAGTACTCTGGTTACATTTATGATAACAGTTCAAAACCTTCACTTAAAAATATATAATTTAAATCTTATATCATAACTTTGTTCTCATTCACCTAAAAAAAAAAAGCCAGCAGAAGCCGGCAGAACTCAGAACTACAGCCTTTACAGCATAGATGTAAATATACTGTGTGAGGGGGAAGGTTCCCTGCACTGGGAGATAGAGTAGAACATAAAATGTGGTCCCAAAGAGAAAACAAAAAAGAAAAAGGCGTACAGGGTATTGTTTTGAGTGAATGTCTGTCTGTGGGCTACTCATTTCTCAAGTGTGCTACTGAGTACCATATATTTCCTATGAATCAGTGCTCAGAATGCATTTCTCTAAATAACATGATGTTAATTTAACTTAACATCATAAAAATAATTAAGTAAAATGAAAATGTGCAACTACATAAATCCACAGTTAACCTCTGGGCAAATTTCATAAATAAGTAGTTTATCACCAAATGACTGACCATTGGGATGGTCAGACTTCAAATGAGAGATTTGTTTTCTTTTCTATTTATCTACTGAAAGAGTACCCTCCACCCCACCCCCTGGAGAGAGAAGTGAAATTTACTCTAAATAGGAATGCCAGCAACATTTTCCATCTTGCCTCAGGTGATTTAGAGCTGTCCAGCCAAACCCAAAGGGATGCCAGAGGAAGTTGTCCCTCTGGGTAAACAGTGATTGGCCATTCAGCAGGAAATGATGGTTTTTTTCAAATGCCTTATTTTGCACAGTCCTATGCAAAACATGGGTCAATAAATACACAAGTTGCCCAAGTCCGTCCCCTGTGTCCTTTTGCTCCTACATTCTCCCCTGCCCACCAAAATCAGTTCAGGACAGATGTGGTAGAATTTCCACTTCTCCCTCGGGTGTTGTACATTCTGTCTCCCAGCAATCTGAGGGCTGCCTGCCAGGGATATGTGGGCTGCTGTGGTGGAGAATGTCCTTTTTTTTTCTTTTCTTCTTCTTTTTTTTTTTTTAAAAAGCATTGGAGTGTTCTCCTCCCGGGCTTCGGTCTGTATGGGTGAAGGCAGCTTTTACTTAAGGGCCTTGTGACAACTGGGTTTCACATTTCCTGAAACTAGATCTGTGGAAAGAGTTCCTGAAATTCAGAAGAGACAAAAAAAAAATGAGGTGAGAAGGATCAATCAGTCTTTGAAAGAAAAGGAGAGGAGGAAGCACAAATCACCCATCAGAGGGGGAAGCATATTAATCACGGAGAAGTCAGTGAGTAAGTGTGGCAGGCTGTCATCACTCCATACTGTGCCAAAAAACACAGGCCTTGGGGAAGGCCGTGGACTGGAGGCCAGCATGAAAGGGCACCAGAGGGGTCAAAGAGAAGGACACATTGAGGTTCCACGCAGAGTGGATCCCATTGTCCTAACTTCCCATCCTCTGAGTTCCTATTATATTATTTCTGTGATTTCATAGTGCTCATAATACCTTCTCAGGGTCTAGGCCAATCAGAAAGGGGAATTAATGCCATCCCCAGGATGGGAGGGAGGGATTTCTTATCCCAATAATCCAATTCGACAAACATTTATTAAGTGCCTACTTTGTACAAGACACTTTGTTAGGTGCTAGTGTTAGAAGGATAAAATGAAATATTATCCTTTCATAGTCTACTTGAGAACAATATGTAAATAAATGTCTACATGCTATTAAAATTTTTTTCAAAGTTCTTTTTTTACCTTTCGTTTTAAATATAGTTAATATATTATATTAATATATAATATATAACTATATATAGTTATACATATAATATAATAGTTATATTATACAAATAATATAATATTAATAGCAAATAATTGTGTATTATATAATAATAACTATATGATAATACATATTAATACTATAGGTATTATTAATAGTTATTAATATGGTTATGGTTATTTCCATTTAATCCACTCCAAAGTCCCCTTACTTTATCCATGATCATTTAAGAGGAGAGAAAACAGTAAAGAACAAGAAAGGCCTCTCATGGTTAGCAGCACTTGACCTGATTCTCGTTGGAATCTAGGGGCTTCTAAAAGGTGATGGTGAGGTGGGAATGCATTCCAAGCAGGGGGCACAGCCTGGCTAAAGGGGTGGAGGCAGGAGATGGCATCTCCCATGTGAAGACTAGCAAGTAGGCCATCTTGGATGGAATGTTAAGAGAACACAAAGCTACCTTGTTTTGTACCTTGTCCCTCTCTTACCTTTTCTCGCTTTGAACTCTGATTATTGGCTTGTAAAGCTCGGGGATCTTCCGCTCGATCATGGGCCTGAGGTTTTCTTTTAGTTTCGTGTAGTTCTTCTTGAGCTCCTGTTGGTACTCTCTCTGGTCTGAAGTAATGAGACGTTTGTTTTTCTCCACTGCCTCGCCACACCTGAGCACAGAAAATAGTCAAATGGATCAAGAGGAGTGTGGTTACTTCATGGTGGAAAGATGCCTGTCAATCCAGGAGAAAAAGGCAGCCATAGAGGCACAAATATGTTGTTCCTGGCAGCTCTGAGGTTTGTGGATGGTTCAAATGGACGCTTTGGTTCAGCTTACAACAGATAGTTGAATTATAGACAAAAATCTAGTGATTCAGACTCCCTTGTTTCAGTTTAGGGATAGCTACGAGGTGCAGTGGATAGAGCACTGGACCTGGAGTCAGGAAGACTTGAGTTCAAATCTGGATTCAGATACTTACTTAGGTCTGTGTGACCCTGCACAAGTTACTTAGCCCTGTTTGACTCAGTTTCCTCATATCTAAAATAAGCTGGAGAAGGAAATGGCAGATCACTCCAGTGTCTTTGCCAAGAAAACCCCAAATGGAATCATGAAGTATCAGACACAACTGAAACATGACTAAACAACACTGGACTGCAAAGAGTATGGATATCACTTAGTTTCACAGCTTTAAGTATTAACTATGAAGGCTGAAGATTGAACAACAGAATTCTGGGTTTGAATCCTGGCTTTGCCACTTAATACTTAATGATCTTGGGCAAGTCTGTGCTTTAGCTTCCTCATCTGTAAAATGAGGGCATTTGGCCAGATGAACTCTGAAGTCTCTTTCTAACTCTGTGTCTGTGATCCTGTGATTCAATTAAATTCATCAAACATTTATTTAGTACCTACTGTATGTAAGACACTCTGCTAGGTCCTGGGGTTCAGAGATAACGGGATGATGTGAGAGCTATAAGGGACCTCAGAGGCCATCTGATCTAAATCTCCACTGTAAACGGAAACATAGAAGTCTCTATGCCCTCATCTGGAGCTTGCCATCATGTGTTGGTATGAATGTGGAGGGCTGGGAGAGGAGAGATGAAACACACCCATGAATCACCGTAATACAAGTTAAAATGGGATGGGTCCGCAGAAGAAGTCAGAGAGGAATGAGAGGTTTGGGAAAGGGTGACATCACCTCTTGCCAAGGATATAAACGAAGGCCTCATTGAAAAAAATGATGCCTGAGCTAGGCCTGGAAGGAAAGGAAGGGTTTTCACAGGCAGAGAGGGAAGGGAGTCTATTAAGTGCATATGCAAATGCCCAGAGCCAGAGAAGACAGTACCATATTAGGGAATGTCTCATAGTCCAGTTTAGCTAAAATATAGGGTACATGAAGTGAAGAAGTATTCAATAAATTTGCAAAGGTGAGTTTAAAGCACTGGGTAAAGAGCCTCAAATGACCAAGTAAAAAGTTTCTATTTTAGTCTTTATGGGGAGCCACCGAAGGTTGTAAAGAAGGGAAGGGACATAATCAAACCTGCATAATAGAAAGATTACTTTCGCAGCTGTATGAAAGATGGAATGGAGAAGAAAGAGGCTAGAGCATAAAGACTGGTTATCAAACTATCAGAATAGTCTAGGAAAGAGGTAACAAGATCCTGAAATGGGATGGTGGCAATAAGAATGAAGAGAGAAGGCAGAATAGTACAATGGAAAGACCATGGGTTCAAATCCTGCCTCTGCCACTTCATAATTGTTTGACCTTGGGCAAGTCAGTTAACCTCCATGGGCCTCAGTTTTGTCATCTATAAAATGAGAGTGTGGCCTCTGAGGTCACTTCAAGCTTTAAATATATTATCCTTTGATCATGGGTTATTGGTGAGTTGGTATCCACAGGAGATGGTACCTGATTGAGGGTGGGGAAGAGGTCAAGGGAGAGAGTCAAAGGTGCCTTTGAGATTTCAAGCCTGAATGACTACAGGGATGGTGGTACCAATAACAGAGTTGGTGCCCAGTAGAATTGAAACTTCTTTACTGCAGGTAAGGAATATGTTGCCATTTTAATTTATACATCCTTAGGTCCCACCTAGTAGTTGATCTAATAAGTGTTTGATGAAATACAAAAGCTGGGATGAATAAATTGTTTTTAGAGTCCTGTTTTAGACATATTGAATTTGAGGTGTATGATGGGGAATTCCAGTGGACCTATATCCAATAGGTCACTGAAAAATTAGAATTGGGGAGGCAAAAGGGGGAAAAAGGCAAAGCTTCTAATAAAAACATGGCCATTACGTGCATAGAAACAACAGCTGAAGAAATCAGAAGAGGTTGCCTGTGCAGAGAAATAAGAGAAGGCCAAAGACAGACTTTTTCTCCAGGGACATTCACACTTCAGGGGTCAGAGAAGAACTGAGTCTGGGGAAAAACAAGAGAGTGGTGTCATGGGAGCCGGAGGAGAAGAGAGGGTCAAGTTGGTGTCAGCTAATGGTGTCAAATGCTACACAAAGGTCAAGGAGGATGAGGATTAAGAAAAAAGAACCTGATGAGGCAATTAAGAGATCAATGGTGACCTGTGGCTTGCTGGAAAGGCACTGGACTGTGGTGAGGAAGTAGACGTTACAGAGGGTAGAAGGCAAAGTTGCATCTTGAGTTATTTTCCTGGTTATGATGATGGATTTATCCTAAGCCGCATTATCATACACACTCTCTTCAGTCCCCATGGGAGTGAGCAGGCCACATTTTCCATACCGCTGCTACTGAAGTTTGTGGCTACAGAACACAGCCAAGCTAACCGGTCTCTTAGAGAAAGCGAACCATGATGTTGGTCTCATGACTGAGCTAATGAACCACAGAGTTAGTAAGTGTTCCTTTTAACTAATCCATCATTTCAGGACTGACAGAACCGGATTCTTGCCGATCTTTTAAATTTCACATTTGATTGAAGTGAAATTACAGGGTACCTAAGGTTATATATCAAAGGTTTGGGAGATGTGCTGGGAAGGAAAGGTATGGCCCATGAACACTGAAAAATTCCCATCCGTCCCTCATTATTTTTTTATTGCTTCTTGTTCAGTGGTAATGAGCAAATGCCCCGTATGAGATTAAATCATGTTAACTACAAGCATTAGAATTGTAACACAAGCAAATTATATACAGACAGGGTTGGGGCATGTGGATCAAGGTCAATGATAATGTGGTACTTTTTATAAGATGACCTTTAGCAAAGTTGACTTTGTGAGTCTTGTTGTCTTTAGTGGGGAGTGATGATGAAGCTAACCAACGTTTTAGGAGTTCTATTATGGTCAATGTGAAACATGACATAGAATAGTGGATATCGTTCTCTATTTGGAATCAAGAGAAAACCTGGGTTCAAATCCCGCCTTAGATACTTACTAGTTGTGTGACTCTGGGCAAGTCACTTAGTCTCTCTGACCCTTACTTTATCATCTGTAAGTAAGAGGGTTGGATTACATGACTTCTAGGGTCCCTTCCATTGCTAAATCTATGTTCCAATGTATTAATGATCCTGTTAAAAATAATTTATGTTCTGCCTTAATATTATTTTTGTGTAGTACCACCTCTAAGGTTATTTCCTAAATTCCCACTTGCATTGGTGGCTTGGGGCTCCAGAGGGAAGCTGACTACTTTTTTCTTTAGGATTCTATTAGCAACACTGAGGGGCTGTGGTTTTGTAATCACTGTTGTTCATGAGCCCCCACTGGTGTGCTTTCCCTTAAAATCAGTTAGCCAGACTTTAAGAAAAGGTATTTATGAAGGTGGTATAGGAAGAACACTTGTTGATTATATAGGCAAAGTGACAGAATTGGCAGGTGATAGAATGAGGACCCCAACTCAGAATACACGCATTTTCTTGAAGCAATGACACTCATAATTTTTTCTCTGCTTCCCATGAAATTTGAACTTGAAAAGAATAGAAAGGAGAGGAAATGTGATGAGTTAAGCCAGAGAGTACCTAATGGAAGGCTTCCTTGTGTTACCATTGCTACCACCTAAGGGTGAAGAGTTTCTCCTTCAAAGATGGTAACCTAGGGATAGCAGCCTTCGTGATGTCTCCTAGTGTCCCCCTCTGACGGTTGCTTTATATTGGCATGTCTTCAGCAAGTTGGTGAGAGATCACAAGAACATCAGAGTTATGGCATTGAGGAAGAGGTGAGAAAATATACCTCCTGCCCTTGCTTACAGAGGTGGGGGACTACAGGAGTGGAACATTGCAGACTTGGTTGATGGGATTGGTTGGCTTTGCGGAATGCTTTTGTCCCTCTTTTATTTTTATTTTTTTGTTATGAGGGATAGTTTGTTGAATAGGGAAGGGATAATTTAAATAGTATATTGGGCAGCTAGGTGGCACAGTGGATAGAATGTCAGGGCTGGAATCAGGAAGATTTATCTTTGTGAGCTGAAGTCTCACCTCAGATACTTACTAGTTGTGTGACCCTTGGCAAGTCACTTAACCCTCTTTGCCTCAGTTTCCTCATTTGTAAAATGAGCTAAAGAAGGAAATGCAAACCAGTATCTGTGCCAAGAAAACCCCAAACGGGGTCACAAAGAGTTGGACATGACTGAAACAACTCAACAACAACAACTAGAAGATATTAATAACATTTTAAAAATAGTCAGACTAGTACTTAGCAAGAACCTGTCAAATCCTTGGCACTGTGGTAAGCACTGGGATACAGAGAAAGGTAAGATAGAGTCCGTGTCTTCAAGGAGCTCTTTGGAAGAAACATTTAAGATCATCTAATTGAATCCCTTCATTTTATATATGGGAAAACTAAGTACCAGTTGTCAGTGACAGAGCCAAGTGTAGAACCAAGATCTCCTGATTCCCAGTCTAGTGTTTTGTGTATTGTGCCAGAAGTTCTAATGGGCTACAAACTCTATAGGGACTGGACTTGTGACTACATTGGGAGTATGGAGTTCCAAGGAGTACCTTATATCAATACAAGTCAGCACTTTCTCTCCAGCTTTTAGTTTTAGAAATAGTATGTCAGAGACAGGGTTTGAACCTAGGGCTCCAAAGCCATCTCTCTCTGTCCACCACCATACTGTATCCACAAGACAAACTATAGAAAAGGAGCTTAGGTGGTCTCTTTAGTTAGACCAGACAGGTAGATATTTAAGTAACGATCAGGCATTACAGCTCTTTCTTTGTTTTATCTCTAAATTTTCCGGCTTGGTCTTTTAAAAAAATACCAAAAGAATACTTATTTTTTTAATGTGGCTTATCCCAATGCATGAACTCCAGATGCTTCATTTCATATGTGTATTCATATGTATTTAATATATATTCACACACATACATATATATTAATATATATATGTATATATATACATACACACACACACATATATGTTTGTTGTAAACCCATTGTGACCCCATTTGGAGTTTTCTTGGCAAAGATACTGTAGTGGTTTGCCATTTCCTTCTCTAGTTCATTTTATGGATGAGGAAATAGAGGCAAACAGGGTTAAGTGATTTACCCAGGGTCACACAGCTGGTAAGTGTCTAAGGCTGGATTTGGACTCACGTCCTCCTGACTCTAGGGCTGGGGCTCTATCCACTGTGCTACCTAGCTGCCTACATGTGTGTGTATACACATACACCCATATATGCACATATCATATGTATGCATACATGTGTACATATACATGTACGTGTATGCACACATGTACACACATATATATTGCCAACGTATGTATACAGATATATATTCTTTCTCACTGTTAAGGGCCCTTCTAGACACTTGCTGGCTCATTCTTTAGCCTGGCTCTTGGAAATATTCTGCATTTCTTTCTAGGCCCCGGGTATGACTCTGCCGAACCCCAGTTTGGTAGCAAGTTGTTCCCTTGGATTTTGCCTATCACGTCTTTATCAGGTTTCCCTTCCTTAAGTCCAAATTCCACTCAGCAACTGGTGCTCATTTTCAAGTTTTTCTTATTTGATTTGTTTTTGGTTTCCTCGAAGTGACTGCAGGTAGCAGATGAAAGTGGAGAGAGATAAGACTTGCGGACCATGTGTTAGATAGATGGGGGCCTGTGATGCTTTGTTGCAAAGCTGATCGTCTCGGGAAAACTGAGGGAGAGACATTCAAAGGAAACATCTTGGCAGCAGAATAATACATCTCTGCAGGCCTGAGGCTCCTAAGTCATTTCCCTGTGTCTCTCCATCTTGGGTGTACCTGGGAAGGTCTGATATGCCAGATCTGTGTGCTAATTGCCCAAGGTCCTTGGCACAGAGAGTGAA
>CM053583.1:276524196-276584313 GCA_028627135.1 Pseudochirops cupreus | reverse complement strand
AAATCTATGATGCTGTAAACTAATATATTTCTTGCCACAGTCTTTGTAGAAGGTAATTTTTTTTGCTTGGAAAATCTGAAAGCTGTATGATTATAATGTCTTTTACTTTCATGAATTTATCCATTGGAAAGTGGTATGGAACCTGTAAACCCAGCAATATCACTTTCAGGCATATATTAAGGAGATGACAAATACGGAAGACTCATATGTACAAAAATATTTGTATAGATTCATTTTTTGTTGTTGTTGCAGCAAACAATTTGAAATAAAGTAAGTGTCCATCATTTGGAGAACGGTTAAACATTATATTATATAAATTGTTGTATCATATGAATTATCATACCATGAGAAATAATAACAATGAAGAATTTAGAGAAACTTGGGAAGACTTGTATGAATCAATGAAGAGTGAAATGAGCAGAACCAGGAAAACAATTTACATCATGATTACACAAAGGAAAAAGGAGGAAAATAATATCAAGACTTGAAAAATGAAAGAAAAAAAGACCTCAGAACTGATAAATGCAGTGACCTACCATGGCTAAAAACAAAACAACTAATGATAAAATATGCCTTCTGCCTCTCAGTAAAGAGAAGCAGAGTGAATCTTTCATTTTCAGGCATGGTCAATATATTGCTTTTTCCGCCCTCAAAAACATTTATTATAAGGAAAGACTTCTAATATGGTGAGGAGAGGGATCTGAGAGGGTAAGTTAGGGTATAGAGAAAGAGATATCAAAACAAAAAAGAAAAGACAATCAATAAAGTATTTTAATACGTAGAAAACAAAACTAAATACACAACTGTGGCAATTTTGTTTGCTAAATTTAACAAACTTTTTTCAAAACAAATTGTACCTAACAGAGTTCACAAATTCATATACAATCCTTTTTAAAAATTTATTGTAGTATTTTTGGATAAATGTTAAGTTCACAATATAAAAAAATTCTAAAAAAGAAAATTGTATGGAAGAAAAAAAACTTTTTTGGGGGGGTGGGGAGTCCAGATCCATGTATGAGTTTAGCAAAGTAAAGAACTCCTGGTATGGTAACTCCCTTCACTGATGCATATTTGCAACTCATCCTTAATTCATCAGTTCAGAGAGTTGGCTGGGGCACTGAAAAGTAAACTTTCTTACCCAGAGTCTTGGGAATTGAATCTAGTTTTACCAACTCCAAAGCTAGCCCTCTCTCACTACATCACATGGTACACTGGTGAGGGACAGATATATCGATATGTAAATTTTTAAATCTTTCCAAAAAAAGAGTAAACCTGACAGCATTGTTCATTAAAAGTCACTAACTCGAACATGATTCACTAAATCTAGCCTCTCCTTTACTTAAAACTCTTGAATTTTTATGAACACATTTAGATAGAAAGTCATCCTACATACACTTAAAATATTTGAGTGATGGCATCTCCTTCCACCAATGTAGGTCACTACAACTCCTTTGGGTTTCAGCAAACTGTCTTTGAGAATTGCTGTGGCCTAAACCCCTCAATACCCAGTGGTTAAACTTTTAGTGACAAGCTTTTAGTGACTAAGGCTGGTCCTTGGAGGAGGGCAAACAGCCCATTACCAGGCACTGATGAAATATATTGGCAATAAAATAATATATAAAAAGATTCCTTTTCCTAGAATCCGAGGAAACAGTTCTCTGGACTGTACGGTGGGGTTGGTTAAATTTAAGTTTTCTTTCTAGAGGGAAGACCAATAAAAAAAAAAAAGGAACTACAGGCAGATGAAGAGAAAGAACAATGATGCCCTTGGGGCAAGAAAATAAGAAGGGCAGGTTACTAGGTAACCCCTCCATCATGGTGGCACAATAAGGCCCAGTGGCAAAAATCAACTATATACAGCATCATGGCTGAGTCAGCAGCAGATGAAGGAATATGCAGGCCTCCTTTTCATTTTGTGAATTGCTGTAATTATAGCTGGAAGGCAGGTACAGCAGGAACCATGTAAAAGGTACCTCTTCTGATGGTAAGTTAGATTTTGAGCCTCTATGTACAAGGAGGTCACTTTGTCATTACAATCCTGGTGCTGACATCTTTACTGAAGAAAATGCCCTCAGAAGCCTGGGGAAAGTTACTTTTCCTGTTCCTCTAACCACAAATTCAATAGGGACGGTAATGCTAGAGGACTAGGAATCAGAAGATCTGGGTTTGAATCCTCCTCCTTCAATTGATCAGCTGTGTACTACCAGGATAAGTCTCTTAATTGTTCCTAGACTTCTGTTCTTCCTATATAAACTGGGAATAATCATCTCTCTGCCTCTCTCAGAAGGCTATGCAGATCAAAGAGGAATGACATTTAGAGTGCTGTATCCAAGTCAGCTCTTATGATGATGGGCAGAGGCCTTGGGATGATCTCAGAGCCTTGGAACATGGGATTTTCAGATTTTGCAACTGGTAGAGAGAATCAAGGTTAACTCTAAGCAAAGTAAACATCAGAGCCTGAAAAATGTCACTTTAAATTACAGCTCCAAATCTATTTACCACATTGCTATCTCTCCAAACTTGTCTCTCCTACTTCTTTATATGATTCTTTTCCCCCAACCAACTTGGTCTCTGCCTAGGAAAGTTACACGATGTCTTAGGGTCAGCTCAAACTCCATCTCCTCCTTCTGATTGCCCCCATCCCCAAGTGACCTTCCCTTTCTCTGAACTGCTTTGGCCATTACTGTCTGCAGATGTCATTTGTCGTAAATCACATACTCTCACAGCAACTATTTATCCCTTTACTTATATTGGCTATCTTCTCAGATAGACTGCACAATTCTTTTGATTCTTAAAGGCTCACTCAGTGATTTATTTGTATGGGGCAGTCGTTCAAAAATGTGTGTTGGAGACAGAGTTACAGTTTTGCAGTTCTGTTTTACTAGGAGACATTTTAAATAAAGTTTTACTTTGCAAATGAGAAAAACAGAAAATAATTTCATTACTTTCCATTTCCGACTCTATTCACATTTTTTCATCCTTTGTGCCCCAATTCAATTCAGTTCAATCATATGCTCCCTAAGTTTAAAATTCTATCCTATGCTTCAAGGCTATAAAAAGGAAAATTGACACAACCTCTTCCTTTTAGAAAATAGGGAAGATTTGGTTGCCATGGACACAACCAAGTATAAGATAATGTAGAATATGAAAAGACAAAGAGGGAAGGGGCCCTTCTAGTTAGGGTGTGAGAACTAGGGAAGGAAGGTTTCATGTTATAAATAAATTGAGCCTTGTAGGAGGAAAAGGATTTCAACAAGCAAAGTTGTAGGGGCAGTCCTTCTAGGGATATGGAACTATGCATGCCAATGTGTGGATACAGGGAAGGTAGGATGAAACTGGAGCCCAGTCAGGGAATGGTCCAGTGGGGCTCTAGTGCATGAGGGAGAAGAGTATGAAATGAGGCTGGAAAGGTAGATTAGAGCTAGATTGTGAGGAGCCTTGAATGTCAAGCTAATGAGTCTATTTCCATTATTCACTAGGCAATGAGGAGCCATGGAAAGTTTTTGAGTGTGATCAAGGCTGTGCATTAGGAAAATGACTGGTGGCAGTGCATTAGGAGAGAATCTGGTTAGGAGGCCATTCTAACAGTCACATATATGAAAGATTTTAGAAAGCGTGATATAGGGGACAGTGTGAGTGGAGAGAAAGGTAATAATGACAGTGATAACTGACATGAGTTAGGATTGGTAGGATTTGACAACAGGGAAGAGTGAAAGATGACTCTGAAGACGGTGGTGCCATAAACAGAAGTGGGGAAGTAATGAGGAAAAATGTGTCTTGATGAGGAAGATGATTCCAATTTTGGACATGTTGGATTTGAAGTAATGGGAGGATGTCCCCGTGGAAATTTGCAGAAGGCAAATAGAAATGGAAGACAGGAGTTCCGAGGGGAGGCTGGGCCTAAAGATGAACATCCACAGAGATGAGATGATTAAAGCCGGGAGAAGAGAGTGCCAAAGGAAAGAGTGTAAATGGAGAAAAGGTCCAAGTGCAGAAATTTGAGACTTATGAGTCATAAGATCAGAGATTTAGAGTTAGAAGGGTCCTCAGAGGACATCTAAATCCAGCCTCCTCATTTTATAACCAACAAGCATTCATTAAGTGCCTACTATGTCTCATACTATTAAAAGTGCCTACTATGTGTCAAGCACTGTCCTAAGAGCTGGACATACAAAGAAAAGCAAGAAAGACAAAGTCCCTGGTCTCAAGAAACTTATGGTCTAATAGGGAGACAATACACAAACAATTATTTACAAACAAGATATATGCAGAATGAATTTGGAAATAATCAACAGAAGGAAGGCACTAGAATGTCCCCTTTTAAGGGATGGGAAAAGTCTTCCTGTAGAAGGTAGAATTCTAGCTGGGACTTGAAGGAAGCCAGGGAAGCCAGGAAGTAGAGATGAGGAGGGAGAACACTCCAGGCAGGGGGGCAGCCAGTAAAAATGTACAGATTAGGGAGATGGAGAGTTTTGTTTTAAGAACAACAAGGATGCCAATGTCACTGGATTGCAGAATATATGGGTGTATTGCCAAGACAATATTCACAGCACTGATGGTGACTATGAATATACTGGCACAGTTCTGAATTGCAAAATATAACAGACTCTCCATATAGAAGACAAAAATAAAACATTTATTCAGACACCAGAAAGCTAGATCCCAACACCAGAAAACCAAATCCATCATAGCAACAAAGAAGTTAATACAGCATAACATAGCAGGGAGCCACACCATCATCCCAAAGCCTTCCCACAAACACTCACAAGCTTAGCTATCTCCTTTCTCTCTCTCCCAGCTCTAAATGCTCTGACTTCCAGGTTCCATGTGATTACATTTGGCTTATTAAGGGGCAGGGAAGATCTTCAAAGCAGGAAGATCTTCAAATTCCCATTACCATTACAATGGGGGTGAGCAAGGTATAACAAGACTAGAAGGAGAGGAGGGGGTCAGGTTATGAAAGGATCATACTGGGCCATACTGAGAATTTTGTATTTAATTGTGGAGGTGTTAAGGCATAAGTTGATAAGGTGATAAGAGTTTATGATGTTGAGGGGTGATAAGGTTAGATCTGTGCTTTGGCAAGATTAATTTGACATCTGAATGATGGATGTACTGGAGTGAGGGACAGACTTAAGGCAGGGAGGAAACTGAGGCCCAGGAAAGGTAAGCGACTTGCCCGGCATCACAAAGCTGCCATGGAAGCTTTGATGCCAACAAGTTCTGGAATGCTAATGCATCCACACAGAATTCTAGGAGTTCTGCCATTGCTTTGATTAGTTTTGAGCTACTGAATCCCGAGCCACTTGCCCCCTTAACTTACCTCATTATGAATTCTTTAAAACACAATCGCAACTTGTTGTGATGACGGTAAAGTTTTGGGTCAGCTGGAATTTCAGCCAAGAACACTTGGGCTACCTCTAGTGGTCCCTGATAGAAACAACAAAATACATTAATGTTTCACTTAAAAGAAAACAAATTTCCTCGACATTTAAAAAATTTGATTTATTTGGTTCAACATTTTGTTTCACAGAGTGATCATTTTTTTATCCAGACCTGCGATTTCAGTGGCATTGAAAACACACTGTGGAGTACGTCCGCTGACCTCTACTGCACATTCAATCACTGGGCATTTTCTTATGCTCCTCAGGAGCCAATCAGAGGGAAGGGAGGGGATAGAAGGCAATATAGGACTCTGGAGTCAGAAACCTTGGGTTCAAATCCCATCTTTGACAATTACCTGGGACAAATCACTTAGCTTCCCCAATCTAAGGGGAAGCTGTAAAATGAAGGGGGTGGACTAGATGGCCTCTGAGGTCCCTACTAACTCTAGAACTATGATTCTATGACCTATAGGCTCTCAGAGTCATGGTGCCCTCCTCCCAGGCCCTACACCCACCCCACCTACCTATAGCCGGACTCTTGTTTGTGCTGTCCTTCCCCCCACCAAAGCAAAAAGAATTCTTAGTTATGCTTCCTTTTGAATTTAGCTGGTAGGGTGGATATATACAGTAGTAGGAATCCTGGAATTTCAGCAAAATGAGGCCTTTCCCCTTCTCTCTTATCTCTCTATAGGTGAGAGTCAGTCTCTGTAAACAATTGATCTCTAAGGAATCCTCCCAACTAGGCATATTCTGGGTCAGAGAGGCTTTCCAAGTCAGGTCCAGTCTGGATTTCAAATCCTGTGGCACATAGTAGTCGAGAAGACTGCCATATAGGTTGGGGTGGCTAGGTGGCACAGTGAATAGAGCACCAGTCCTGGAGTCAGAAGGACCTGAGTTCAAATCTAGCCTCAAACACATGACACACTCACTAGCTGTGTGACCTTGGGTGAGTCACTTAACCCCAATTGCCCTGCCTTCCCCCCTCTAAAAAAAAAGATTGCCATATTGGAGAAAAGAAGACCCTGGTTCACATTTTGTCACAGATATTTACTGTATGATATCCTGGGCAAGTCACTTACTCTCTCAAACAGTGTCTTTATATGTTAAATGAAGTGTTGGACCAGATGATCTCTAAGGTCTATTCCATGTCTAAATCAATACTGTTAAGAGTTGTGGAGGCAGTTTTCTGCTTACTCAGCCAACTAATTTTTTTTTTCTGTGTTGGATGGTTACATGAAAACAGGGGCAAAAGGCGTGGCAGAAACTTCCTTGGCCTCTTCTAAACTCTGCTAATGTCTGACCTAAGTTTACTGGTTTTCTGTGTGCTTTGGGCCACATAGATAAGACAGAGAAAGAGGACAGGGATTTAATTTCAGGGGGATAGTGAGATTGCACTTCCTTTCATCCCAGTGGCTCTTTTACCTGGTTCACAGTGGCTCCCACAGAGCCTTGTAACACCATCTGAAGCATCTTGGCATCCGGCGGCTCCTGGTTGACAGCCACGGCCAACTCCAAGGTCTTCTTCTTCATGTCTTCAATAGCAACTTCAATTGGGGTCAACACAAACTGGGAAAAAACAAACAAGCAAAAAACAAAAATGGGAGGAAGTCATCGTCTGGTCCTAATAAACAGAGACAGTGGCAGAGATGGGGATGAGAACGGTAATTTCATTGGCATAGGAAACTCTTGGTTAAGGAAATTCCTTCTACCCAAGCAGGTCATCATCTCCTCTGCAACTTAGAGTTTCAAAGGGTTAATCTAATCTATAGATATTTCTTCCATATCTCTGGGATTAGGGGTGTGGTGCAAACTCCACCCCACCCCCATCTGGAAAATCTGTGTACAATTTTTTGGCCCTCCCTTCGCACCAGAGAAGATTCTGAATTTTTTCTTTTTCTTTTATGAGGTGTTTATAGTACTATACATATATTTTATGCACTTCTGAGTTTTTAAACTTTTCCTGTGTCATCTGCTGGCTGTGGCATGTTGTCCGCAGCTTCTCTTAAACTCCCCTCAAGTTTGCATTTAATTTCTTATGCTGCCCTGTAATGTCCTGAAACCATGATGGGAAAAGTCACAATGTGGAAGGGAGAACTATAATCTAATCTAATCTAGTTTAGATGTCTCAGAGGCAGAGCTTGAACCTGAGTCTTCATACCCCCAAAGGCCACCATGCCATGCCAACAAGGCATATACTATAGGCATAGGGACAAGACGTTTTATTTCACTGACATAGGGAGCATCCAAATGAGGAAACTTCTTCTACCAATGCAGGTAACCTGTACCTTATCGACTACTTAAATTAGAGTGCTGAAAAATTAAATGACTTCCCCTGGTCTACACAGCCAAGATATGTTGGAGTGGAATTTGAACCCAAATCTTCTTGGCTCTGAGGCTGGCTCTCCATGCAGACTCTTAGTAACACAAATATTGGGCAGAATCAGAGATGGCGGACAAATAGGGTGATTAGATTCATGGGCACAGGGCAAAGGAGAAATGGTTGGAAGGGTTTCAAGACAATCTGAAAGAGGAAAGATGGTTTCAGGTGAATCTTATTTCTATTCCAGTTCCATTTCCATCATGGGGGCATATTATTGCATTTGCAACTGGGAGAATTAAGGGCTGCTGTGAAGTACCATAAGAGGGGATGTAATGAAACGAGTGATTTGGAAAACTTAAAGGTCTAATGTAAATGTCAACTCTGGTTATTATTACCAGGCCTCTGGCATCTCATGCCCTTTTTTGCTATTATAGAAAGTGGTTCTTCCAACCCAACTTGAAAGTAAATTTCTCATCAACAGAGTTTTGGTGGTTCACCTGTCAACAGTTTAGTATGACCCTCCTCTCTGTAAAATTGTGGCTCTGGTGATAAAAAGGAGGGTCAGAGTGTCAAGAGAGTCTGGTCAAGAGGTCTTCATCATTTGTCCTGCTCTACAATGGTCCTACTGTTCAATACCTGTTAAACCAGGATCAGGACTGGACTTGTTATTTCATTGGTCTAGAATTCCTGGATAAGGAAACTCCCTCTCCACCAAATGTTACACAGAGATTAAAAAAAAAGTCAATAAAGGAATATATAGCAGCTGCCCAATATAGGTTTGCTATTGCTATTAAACAACACTACTAATTCCAGAATCACCTACGGGAATTCACATAACACAGGGAGCAGAGAAGAGCTGTCCTACCAAATCTGGACACTCAACTCCACTTTGGGAGTAAAAGTATTTCCAGGTAGGAATTTGCAAAGGTTCCCTTCTTTCTATTTTCATTGCCTTATGGTCTGGAGAGACCAAACTCTAATTTGGATCCCTCTTCTGGCAGTCCTTCCTGCAGCAGTTCATTTATTTCCAAGTTTTCAGTGGCTTTCTTCTCCCAAACTGTGGTCATTTCCAGGTGACATTACCTCTTCCTTTTGGATGACTCTGATTCTGGTCTTGATGTAGGGGAAGGCATGCATGGTAGTCAGGATGGTGTTCCTCCTGTACTGCTCATTCAGCTCACCCCGGGGCCGTCCCTCTAGGGTGAAGGGGGTTGTGTACATGAATCTTCGGAGGTTGAAGTTCTTCTCAAAGTAGGTTACCCTGTCTTTCATCTCATACTCATCAAAATATGGCTCCACAAAAGTGATTTGTATGTAGGCCTAAGGGAAGGGAGGGAAAAGGAGGGAGGAAATGAGCCTCATTTTCCAACCACAGAAACAAATCATGACGAAGGAAGGGAAGAGACATGCTGGGACACATCAAACAACAGGATCTCTTTAACTTTACTGAGGCTGATGGCATCAAGAAGGAATTCAACTCCTTTCCAGGAACCCCCCCCACTCCACCCCACACACCAAAGTCAAAGTTTTCTTATTGAGAACTGTCTTTCTTTTTGAAATTTTTGTCAAAGAAATTCTTTTTAATTTAGGCCTTAAAAGTATTCTCTAGGAAAATTAAAACTTAATATGTTTTAAATTTTATAATAAGTTCCTACTTTTATTTTTATTTTTAGATTTGACTGATGGCATTAGTAGGACAACTCTTCAGGAAACAGGTTCACTGTTATCAGATACAGGGTTACTATGATGTTAGTCATCATGGGGTAGCTAGGTGGTACAGTCTGACCTCAGATACTTGCTAGCTGTGTGACCCTGGACAAGTCACTTAACCTGCTTGCCCCAGTTTCCTCATCTGTAAGATGAGCTGGAGGAGGAAACAGCAAACCACTCCAAGACAAGAAAACCTCAAATGGGATCACAAAGAGTCAGACATGACTGAAATGACTGAGCAACAGCAACATGGTGTTAGTCAAGGACTAGAAAAATCAGACAGGATGGTAAATTACGCAGCCCAGACTGGTGGGTCATTGTTTTGTTTTTTAAATTCATATTTCAGGCTACTGGGAAGAATTATTGAAGTAATGGAAAAACCAGGCAAAGTTAAAAAAAAAATTCCCTCCATTTGCCACATGCATTTCTTTTGTTTCATATCATGTGCATTTCCAAATATCATAGCGCAGGGCCACAGAGTTAGAGCTGGGAGGTACTTTATCGGTTATTGAGCCCAGTCTCCTAGTTTTACAGATGAGGAAACTGAGGCTTAGGGAACATAAGTCACTTGCTTAGGGCCATACAATTGGTAAGTATTTAAGTTGGGACCGAACCCAAGTCTCCTTAACTCCGAGCCTAAAGCTACTTAATATTCTCCTACCTCCTCCCCATCCCAAAAAGTCATTCCTTGTAACAAAAAGTAAAAAAGAAAGAAAAAGCAGTTTAGCAAAACTATCTAATTGAATCTGACAGAGTATACAACCTAGAATGGCCTTTTAATACACATGGTGAGAGAGAGACAGAGACAGAAACAGACAGACAGACAGAGACACACACACACACATACACAGAGGGAGAGAGAGAGAGAATGTGTGTGAACAACTAATTAGGGTATCAGGTCTAGCCCCTTTTCCTCCTGACAATCATCACTTATGCTATGTGTTAGTTTAACATTCCTTTTTTTTTTTTTGCTGGCAGGGCAGTTAGGGTTAAGTGACTTGCCCAAGGTCACACAGCTAGTAAGTGTTAAGTGTCTCACATAGGATTTGAACTGAGGTCCTCCTGACTCCAAGGCTGGTGCTCTATTCACTGTGCCACCTCGCTGCCCCCTGTGTCTTAGTTTATGAGCACTTAGGTCTTAGCATGAGAACTTACAAGATGTTATTCAAAGGAGATAAACACTATTTTCCAGAATGGCTGTGACCAAAGGCTTTGGTGTCATTATGTGGCTATGGTGGCCAGGCAAAAAGTATAAAATGCCAATTAAGAATTTATTAAGTGCCTACTGTATGCCCGGCGCTGTGTTAGGTTCCAAGAACATGTATAGAAACAATGAAATCCAACTGGAAAGGATCTTATATTCTAATGGGGGAGACAACAATTACATATTCAAGCATAGCAACTAAACGTAATGAAAATCAGTACCAATGAACACAGGACAGTTACACACAATGCAGTCAGGGGAGGGAGGGCCCTAGCAATTGTAGAAAATCAGGAAGGGTTTCAGGGAGAAGGCGGCGCTTTAAGGAAAAGAGGGACTGAATATTGTGTTGTACTGTATTGTTTCTCACCATATTTTGTGACGTTGTACTATATTGTGTTGCATAGTACTGTGTTGTGGCACACTGTATTGTGTTATATTGTGTTTGTCGCCGTGTATTATGTTGTGTCACATTTTATTACATTGTGTTAAATTGTGCTGTGTCGCATTGTATTGTATTATGTTGCAGTGTATTGTATTGCATTGTATTCAATTCTAACTCCTATGACATAAAAATCTGGGAACACATCTTAATCTCTAATTCAAAAATTTCCTACTTTGCAGAAACATTACATTGTTCCTCATAACAAAGTGCTAGCTCTTGGGGGGAAACGTCAATCCCTTTTACCTCAACAATTATGGCAAAGGTTATTTTTCATTTTCCTTGGCATATTGCAGGAAGGATCATTTATGTCTCAAAATTAGGGGTCGATGTCAAACATGGTAAGTCCTATTTTCCTTATGGTTTCAGCACCTTTATACTTAAAACTTGCATCAATAGGTGTTTGTCTTGCCATGGGTGTGAGATGAAATTATAAGAAAATATGGAGAAGGATAAAGAGAGGGCAAAGATTTTTCACTGCCCGAATCAGTCTTCACAAAAGAGACTTCAAAAACAAAGGCCCGTTGCTTGAGGAGGCACATTTTACCAGCCTAACAGCTTTTTCCAATCCTTATCTCTTTGACTAGCATCATAGTGACCCTGCAAATGGCAGCAGTGAACCAAAGCTGTCTGGTGAGTTGTTAATCAGAACTTTACATTTGTACTGAAGCTGAATTTTCCTGGAGTATGATTTTTAAGGCCTAAGCTAATTTTTCCTCCTAGATACCAGGCAATGGCTAAGGCATATAGGATGCATTTAAAAGCTCCAAAGGGTCACATGCTAGCTGCCAGAAAGGAAGGGTCCCAAGGGTGATGCTGTTGTATAAATCCATCCCATACCTTATGAGGATCCAACTTGGTTTTGTCCACAGGAATAGAATCTTTAATTACTTCCACAAAATTTGCACCAAAACATTGACCATAAAATGCCTAGGAAAAAAAGAAACAATTCTTAAAAAGTTGTTTTGATAAAATTCTTCCCCGCCCTCCCTCTATTTTGAAATGTAGGGAAAGACTAGAAGAAGTACAGGGTTTAGCTTGTGGGTGCTTCAACATTTTAGCAATGGAGTGACATTGGAATAACATTGGAGCTAATGAGCAAGGTTCAGGTTCAGAGCTTCCACAGCCCAAAATAAAGAAAAGTCCTGTCCTACTGGCTGATAACCACATTCCTATTATAGGCATACTATCATCTCTAAAATGATTTAATTAATGATTAATGAATACCCACAAAGTAAATTGCCACTGAATTCAGCCTCACTGATTCATACTATATAAACTCAGAGACCACTGGTCTTTTCTTAATGTGGCAAACTGTAGCCAGAAGTATTCAAAAGTCAGTTCCATTCACTGCAATGTGATGCAGTGAACACTTATTAAATACTTGCTCTGGGGCAGCTAGGTGGTACAGTGAGTAGAGCACCGGCCTTGGAGTCAGGAGGACCTGAGTTCAAATATGACCTCAGACACTTACTAGCTGTGTGACCTTGGGCAAGTCACTTAACCCAGTTTGCCTCAGTTTCCTCATCTGTAAAATGAGCTGGAGAATGAAATGGCAAACCACTCCATTTTCTTTGCCAAGAAAATCCTCAGTGGCATCACAGTCAGACACAACTGAACAACAACAAAAAGACTCAGTTTACTTATGTATAAGCAGACATGATAACTCCTTGCCAATTTTCCTGAAAGTGATAATCTAAGGCTCAGTGAGACAATCCCAGAATTTTAAAAGAAGGGGGCTAAATAAATTCAAGGTTTTTGCGTACAATATGTGTGCAATGTCTATGTTACTTATCATGAAGTGTTTGGGGGATCTTAAACGAGGAGGAATCTGAGTGTACTTCAGTTTTTACAGGGCTGTGTTCTGCCATTATTTTTTAGTGCTTAGGATTATTACTATTTTGACACGTCCTCTGGATTTTGTTTCCTTGGAATTTTGTTCTGTGCTTACCCTTTTTAGGTTAGCTTTGAAATGTCAGAAGTGAGATTTGAACCTAACTGTGTGATCCTAGTCCATTAATTTGGCTCTCTGAGACTCAGGTTCCTCATCTGTAAAATGGGCATAATAATATATAGACAGACTACTCACCTGGTGTGAGGAAAGCATTTTATAAATCTCAAAGTGCTACAGAAACGGGGGACAGCATAACCATCAGCTTATTGTTATTATTATTAATATTACGGCCTCAGGTTCTTTTCTGTTTTTTTTTTCTTTTTGGAGGGGAGAAGGCAGGGCAGTTGGGGTTAAGTGACTTGCCCAAGGTCACATGGCTAGTAAGTATTAAGTGTCTGAGGTTGGACTTGAACTCAGGTTCTCCTGACTTATGGGCCAGTACTCTATTCACTACACCACTTAGCCACTCCAGAATAGGTTCAAGTAAGTCAGTAAGTCAATAAAGATTTATTAAGACACTGTGCTAAGCATTAGGGATATGAAGAGAGACAAAAGACAGTCCTTGCTACTGAGGAGGTAGAGATTAATCAAATGGTAGAGACAACATTCAAATAACTGCGTGCAAACAGGATAAATGGGAGAAAAATCAACAAAGGGAAGATTCTAGAATTAAGAAGGATTGGAAGAAGCTTCCTATAGAAGATGGCACAACCTGCCTTGGACACAATCTGGTTGTGTGACCCTGGTCAAGTCACCTACCTAACTTCTCAGTTCCCTAGGTAATAACTCTAGGATAATATAATATTTTTGTTATTTTTTAAAATTTAATTTTCTTTTGTGCTTAATAAACACCAAATAAAATGAGCATTTCCACATTCAAAGTAGAACAGAAAAATAGAATTGTACTTAACCCTGCAAATCTCTATTATGTACATCTTGCTTTTCTTTTTAAGCATATGATGAATTTGACATTTAACTTTCAAAACTGTCTACAAATTGCAGAATCTCTTCTGATCTGTATCAATAAGGTGAATTCCCACACTGGGAGTTTCCTACGCCAATAAAATAAAAGTTTAGACCAAAAGAAAAAAAAAATTTCTCTACAGGTTTCCCCATTACAATCTTCCTTCAATGCTTCAGCATGATGCAGAAGTGATCTCAAGTTCTCCAAGGCTATGCCAGGAGAGTACTAACTCTGGCAGGTCCCACCAAGCTGGAAAGGCTTCAAGTACAATCCTGGTGATGGATTATGTGCTTGTTATCTGAGGACAGCCCTGGAGTCGCTATATCAGAACTACGGTTCATTACCTAGAGACATGAAGCAGAGAGTATAGTTCCTGCAAGCCAGAAATACCTCCCAGGGCAATTCATTGATTTAGCCTTGGATAAGCCCCTTGAAACTGAGAACTGTCTCACTTTGAGAAAAGGTGCCAAAAATATCCCTGTAATCATAAGTACCTTGGGAAGGGGATCCGCACAAGTGATGTGCCTTTACACATTCTGACAACCAGACACTGGACTTGGGGGAGAGGTGAAGGAAGGGGCCATTCCAAACCCTTTCCCACCACCAGCTGCCAGTGTGATTGCCAGATGGGCAGTATGGAATGGTTTCTATGAGTCAGTGAAGCCAAGTCCATGACCAGTGGTGGTATTTTTTTTTTTAACTACCTAGAAAGATGTGCTTTAACTCCATTTCCTACCCTACCTCATCCAACCAGGAAAGTTTTAGATACCAAGCACAGAAAGTCACACTTCTTACCTCTAGTCTATGTGAAATTTCTGGGAGCTTAGTAATTGCAGGCTCTTTGTAAACAAATTCCTGTTCATCCAAATCTCCAAATTTGGAGCCATAGAAACCAACTCGGAAATAGGTTCCAAACATTCGCTTGTGACCCTAGTAAATAAAAGGCAAGACTCCATATTCTCTCATATAAAGAAGAGTAGTGTTCATAAATTACTACTGCTTTGATTACTCTCAAGAAGATATCATTCATAAAAACAATTACAAATAAATATATACAAGTTTTCATGTTTATAAAAGGAGCTTTGGAAATGACATAAAAGAAATAGGAATTCTTAGTTAGAATTGCAACTAGGAATTCCTGAGCCTGGGGCAAATTCAGTTTAGCAGGGGCAGGGATGGGGAGGTGGCAATAGTCAATGCAGAAGGCTGTTTAACTGGGGATGGCGTCACTCTGGGCCTGAGCATTGTGTAGAGCATGGTTTTTGCTGAGCCAGGGGAGGAGAACCATTGAGACTGGACTCTGAGCATGGTACTCCTGAAGAAGTATGGGTAGGACAGAAGATTAGGGGGTGAGGAAAAGGGACAGTGGTTGATGCAGCTGAGAGGAGAAAGCATTCCATTCTCAGGAAGGAAGTACAACTCCCCAGGGAGTGAGTATACCTCACTACCTCCCCTCAAATTGGCACCTTGGGGCAAAGAATGGGTTGTCCCAGACTAGTTAACAGCTATTGCTCTTGATTACAGTCTCAGTTTTATTACTAATTCCTTGAGTGTCTTAGGATACGTCACTCTCCTTTTTGATTCCTAAGGCCTCTCATAAGGTGCTAATATCCAAATCACAAGAGCAATTTTCATATTTTCTTTGAACATCAAAATGAATTAAATATTGCATTGGGCTCTAATTAGCCCACTTCTCCTCCTTTCACACTCTTGGGGTCCCATTTCATTTCTGTTCATTCATTATTAGTCATGTAACAGATTACGGGATACCACATGAAGGAGAACTCCCTGGAAAAAGAAGGGAGGTAAAGATCCAGAGGACGGGGTCAGGGGCAGGGACAGGGACAGGGACGACTGCTTCAGCATTTGTGACTAAATATAGCAACCAGGCCACAGGATGAGCTGGAATCCCATGTACCTTGCTAATGATGTTATCAAAGGCCTTCTGCAGTTTGTCGTGCGTTGAGGTCAGCTTCCTGAAGTCCCGGTGAGCTTCCAATATGGGGATGACCAGCTTGTAGACCTCATTGACCGTTTCATACAACCCTCCCTTATTAAAATGAAAAACAAAACAAAAAATTAAGTATAATAAATTTATTCTCTGCTCAGTCTCTATTACATATTCTTAAGGATTCTTTTTTTTGTCCAGACCTGTGACTTCACTGGTATGGGAGAACTCTTGGGGAAGAAACTCTAACAGTATAGAGAGGTAACTCTATGTGAAGCTTACATTCTTAGAGAATTTCCTGGGTCACTGAACAGCGAAATGAATTGTCCAGGGTTGAGCAGCCAGGATGCATTAGAAGTACCATTTAAACCCATGACTTTCTATCTTTGGGGCCTTCTCTTTATACCCACTTGTCCATTCCTTCCATCTCTTCTAGGAATTAGAGCCATCTAAATGAGTAGAATCAGACTGGTATGGTGAAAAGCATTTTGGGTTTGGTGTCAGAGGCCCTGGGTTAGAATTTTGGCTCTGCTGTTTACTTTCTGGTATGACTTGGGCCAAGTCCCTTCATCTCTCTAGGCCCCCATTCTTCATGAGTAAAAGGAGGGAGGTGAGGCTAGAGAGACTCTAAGGTTCCTTACAGCTTTGCTTACAATTCTATGAACTTATAAGTGTTAAATATTCAATCTATTAATGATAACTAGTGGGAGTCAGAAAACATCTAGGCTCTCATAAAATAATAATGAGAGAGGGCATCAATTTTTAGGTAGTGAGGCCTAGAAGATGCCTGGAGAATCCACCAGTTTTTCTGGTTGGAGGTGGGGTATCCTTTAGAGAAAGTTTTCATTTTGAGAGGAGATGCTGAGGAAAGGAGGTGAGAGAAAAGGGAAGACATTAAGACTGTTAAAAAGAAAAAAAGTGTTAGTTTTTAGGGAGGAAACAGAAACACATTAGTTTTAGGGAAGAAACAGAAACACAAATTAGATTAAAAAGAGGAAACTTAGGGAAATAAATTGTTGTAGTTTAGTCAGTTTTCAATTGTGTTCAACTCTTCGTTTTCCTTCTCTAGCTCATTTTTACAGATGAGGAAACTGAAGCAAACAGGGTTAAGTGACTTGCCTAGGGTCACACAACTAGTAAGTGTCTGAGGCCAGATTTGAACTCAGGAAGATGAGTCTTCCTGACTCTAGGACTGGCACTATTCCCACTGAGCCACTTAGCTGCCCTGAGATATAATACAGTCTGCTAAATTTAGTGAAGCCTTAAAATATGGACATTGGTCAATCATTGAGGAAGCTATTCGGTGACAGACGATAAATAATGGAAAAATCTGTCATAATGTTTAGATACTTTTCCTTTTGCTTTGGATTCAAATGACTAAAATTGGTTTGCCCACCTATTAGGTACACTGAAAGCCCAGCAGGAGATGAATAGGGTGCTTGGAGGTTCCTATTTTGAAATGTATCTACATATAGTCTAGGGAGGACCTCTTTGTTAGAAGAGAGGCCTACTATACTACTTCCTTTTTCCTTCCAAGATGTTTTAATGAGTTGTCCTTAATCTTTTTTTTCCAGATTGACTGGGAAGGAAGGAAAGCTAGCATGGCTATATTAATTCATTGTGCAACTCTGGCAAGTCATTTGACCTCTCCCTATAAAAATAACACAGTGAAAGTGCTGTACAGCTAATATAATATAGTGTTAATACGAAGAAAGGATTTGTAATCTCTTGCAGAAAGGGTTCAATGGAATTTACAAACTCCTTCCCAGTCCCTGGATGCCCCTCACCTTAGCCTCTGGGATTTGCGGTGAGTTGGCGCCTCTGAGCTTACTAGCAAGAAGTCATATTTCCCTCAAATGATAACAATGTCTTCAAATTCGCCACATTAAGGCACCCTTTGGGGTTCTTTCTTATGCTACTCACCGTGCTAAAAAGCTCAGCAGCTTGTTCCAATAGCCCAACCAGGCCGCTCTCCGTGAAATACCTCCCAGAACATACTCCATCCTCATCAGGGGACAAGATGTCGTCAGAGACTGCAGATTCTTCCAGGACATTGGAAGAGATATTCTGAAATACAGCATGATACAAACCTGAGGGGCCAGTTGAGACAAGTCAAATCAAGTCAAGAGTCATTTATTAAGTGCCTACTATGGGCCAGGCACTGTGCTAAGGACTAGGGATACAAGGAAAGGCAAAAAAAAAATAGTTCCTGCCTTTCAGGAACTCAGTCTAATGGGGGAGATAACATGTAAACAACTATGTGCCAAAAGGATATAGACAGGATAAATCAGAGATAATCACAGAAGAGAGGATCTAGCATAAAGGGAGACCAGGAAAGGTGAGATTTCAGCTAAAACTTAAAGAAAACTGGGGGAGCCAGGAGACGGTGATCACTGCCCTCTCATCAGAAAAATGAGGTGTTTGGGGCTAGATGAAAGCTGCCATCTCTTTTTGTCTAAATCCACTAGCCAGTGGGTGGTACTGAGAAAGACTGAAGGGACACAGAGGTGGGATCACAACCTGTGATAGTTAAAAGGCCAGGAGAACCAACAGGGCCATAATCTGAGACCCTATGAAGTCTTGGTTGACTAATCTTTTGATCTGGGGCAAGGACCTCGTGGCACAATGCATATAGAGCTGGGCTTGGAGTCAGGAAGAGCTGAGTTTGGATCTTGCCTCAGACAATTCACTTAACCTCCGTCATCTTTAAAATGGGGATGATAATATCACCTACCCCCCAGGATTGCTGTGAGGATCAAACAGGATGACACACTCTGCAAACCTTAAAGCTTCATATAAATCCTAGCTATTATTATTATTATTATTATTCTAAGATATAAGGTGTCCCAAAAGGCTTAGCGTAGTTTTAAGCTGTTTCAAACAGCACTAAGACTTTTGGGACACCCTGTACAGTGCCACTTTTTCCCTGGTTCCCGGTTGAATAGCCATAATATTATTTGTTACTAAGGCTTTTGGGACACTGTATATTGCCACTTTCCTGCTGGTTTCTGGTTGAATAGCTGTGATAATGCTTAGCAGTAAAGCTGAGGAATGCCACTCTTATGCAACATTGTGGTACTAATTACATATTAGTTATATACATTTTCCTTCAGTAAATTCTGTTTACTTGTAAGCTCCTTGAGGGCAGAGAGTGTCTTTTGCCTCTTTTTGTATCCCCAGGGCTCAGCACAACAGCCTGGTAGGTAGTAGGTACTTAACGAATGTTTACGGATTGATGATTTATTTTTACACATTTATGTTTAAAACTGCACCGTGGTCTAGGGGTTCTCAGAAGACTCTTAGAAACTCTCAAAGCTGTCTTTAACCTGGCCACGACTTTTCTTCCTTTCTGCTAAGTCTTTGCCCAGTTTTTCTCTGAGGATGTCTCAGAATCAGAGGCAGCGGAATCTTTAAGAACATGATATGAAGAGAATCTAATGGCCCAAGAGAAAAGGTCTGTTTTCATGCTCCACTTCCCAGGTCATAGAAGCTGGTAAGGAGAAAACAGAGCTACACAGCCTAAGGCTGTGGCCAGAGAGAAGGCACTCTAGGAGCATTTTCTTGGCCTTGGAAAGCTGGAAGGAGAAGAAATGGTATGTAAGAATATCTCCAGGCCCGTATTTGTGAAGTAGATATTGCACCCTGAGGCCCAGAATTCCAGAAAGCTCAGCTTTGTGGAATTTGATGGCCTTGAACTCCTTTTTCCTCTACAGATTTTAACTATAATTCATTTTTCTTGGCTGATAACTTATTTTATTGGAACAGAATAAGATTGAAACAGAATGCATAAGAAAGTCACAACTATATTTTCTTTGAGTGGAAAAAAAGAATGAGATCACAAACATCAATTTGAGATGAATTTATTTCAGAGAAGTATTGGGAGTCTGTGATATGAAATAGTCAAACAAGTAGGATGAACTGGGGCTACTCTTGAAGCTAGTGTTCTAGTGTTTCTAAGAAGTAGAGGGGCATAGTTAGGAAATATAGAATCTGAATCTCAGAATTGGGCCAGTGGAATGGGATGAGGGCTGGACTTGGAATTGGAACATTCAGGTTAGAATCTCAGGGAGCATGTAGAATAACCCTCCTAACCTTAAGTTTCCTCATCTGTAAAATGGGGTTGGTAAGACTTGCACTATCTGGCTTTACATGGTTGCTAGGAGGAAAGTGTTTTGTAAACCCTGCATAAAAAGAGCTTTTTTTTTTTGAATCACCCTGGCTTATCTTCTTGTAAGCAAATCATAAACTGGAAAAATTAATATATGACTTATAGGCCAGATGTATGATGTTAATTAATATTTACACGGAATGCTGAGAATCTGGGTAAGAGGTGACAAAGAGGTCGAAGGAACAGGAACATCACAGTTGACTAAAATCTAACACAAGGAAGATGTAATTTAGCTTTAAAGATGGAGTTCACTGATGATTTTCTGGGAATTGCAAAAGCTATCTTGTTTAAAGTGCTTCTCCATGGTCTCATCACTCAGATTGCCTCCATAGAAAGAGATATCTAAATCAATTTTGTGATTATTTACTTTATCTGATTCAAAAACTGATGTGAAAATTTTGTGCATTTTGACAATTTTTTGGGAAAAGGGAGTTAAGTAATATAATTTAAAAAACACATTTCTGAGAAATTTCATGTATGGAAGGTAAAACCTAAGGGGAATAACTAGGGACATACTTGCTACCAAAATTAGTGAAATTAGTAGCTGAGTTCTAAAACCATTTGGGTCAATTAGTATCAGATAGTCAGACAAACTGTAAGCTTAGATAAATTTGATCTTTCTGGTTCCTTAACAGTGAAGTAGGGATAAATAGCCTCCTGTGGTGGAGAACAACCCAATCTACAAAGGACTCCAGAGTGGGGGAAAAAAAACTGGAATAAGAAAATAAGAGCTGGAGTAAATAAGGACAATAAATGAGTCAGAGACTATTGGGTAAAGAGAGATACATTATATACAAAGGAGGTACTGTAATTGTGCTGTTCATGACTTCAGGGAGATTCCGTTCTAGAGACTCTCTGAAGACAAGAGTGCATATAAAACAGGTTTTGTTTCTCCCTGATTTTATTAAAACACTCAGTAACAACAGGGCATGCCTGGCCTTGAAGGAGCTGTGGTTCCTGGCCTGACCCAGCTTTCAGGTGTGGTTGACAGTAACTGCTGCACTAATAGGGCATAGAAACTATTCTTCAGGTCCCCATAAATATTTCCTGTGTTCAACTAGAAAGAGTGCTGAGTTCTGCCTTCATTTTTTTTTCTTCTCAGACCAGTTTACCTTAAAATTGAGTCTGAGGGCAAGTGGAAGGGGCAAAGGAATCAAAAAGAAAGGGCACACAGGAAAATATTTACCCAAAGTTTGGAAAATACTTTTGTAAGGGTAAGGATAACAAATTCTATACTGTTGTTTGTCCTTTGTCTTGGAGAGGACTGATGACGTCATGGGGTGATGTCTTGACTTGTATGTGAATTGGATTCAAGTGAGGAAGAGCTGTGGAAAGTCATCAATCTCACTCTCCCTTCTAGAGTTATCAAAATCTAGTGGCAGGACAAAAGTCAAGATAACTGGGGATGGCCCAGGATGCAGTAAATGACCTTAGCATCTTTCGCATCTGACCAAGCTCTAAGCACTCCACAGTGCCCGCTTCAACTGCCTCCATGGTCATTGGAACAAATTGTTCTCATCTTTCCATTCTGCCAGGGGTAGACAACCCTTTAACACATAGATGGGTTATTCTATACTTTAACTACTGTTAACATTTATATAATACTTTAAGATTTTCAAAGCACTTTATATATATTATCTCATTCAATCCTCCTAACCACCCTGTGAAGCAGGTGCTATTATTGTCCCTACCTTACAGATGAGGAAACTGAGGCACAGAGAGGTTAAGCAGCTTGTGAGTCACACAGCTACTTAGTATCTCAGGCAGGATGTGAAGTCAGATCTCCTTGATGCTAATGTCATTCCTAGCTTTTCCTCTGAAGCTATGTCATCATTTAGAGGTGATTCTGTACCCTCAGAGAGGAATCCCACAAAACAAGCTTTAAAGCTTGGAGTTAATCCTAGGACCAGGTTGTATGTATGTGGATAGCCATAGTGGATAGATTTCTGGGCCTGGAGTCAGGAAGACCAGAGTTCAAATCCAGCCTTAGACACTTGCTAGCTGTGTGACCCTGGGCAAGTCACTCAACCCTATTTGCCTCAGTTTCCTCATCTGTAAATTGAGTTGGAGAAGGAAATAGCAAACCACTCCAGTATATTTGTCCAGAAAACCCTGAAAAAAGGGTCATGAAGAGTTGGGCATGACTGAAAATGACTAAACAACAACAACCTATTTGGAGAGGCCTAATGCCAAAGAACTGGCCATCAAGTGATGGATTCTTTTTGGCCACAGAAACCTGTAAATACTGTCTACTGATGCACAAAAAGGGACGTAATCTGCTCCCCCATGTGGAGAATGCCAACACCTACAAATCTTTTTTTTTCTTTTTTTTACCTACAAATCTTTAAGGACTAAGAAGTGAAGATGTTGATTATATATTTACCGCTAAATAGAAAAGGAAAGAAAAAACCCCAGTTCATTCAAGAAAGCCACATGCTCCATTTCCTATTTGTAAATGATCAGAACCCCCAAGGGATGGTCAGGAGGGTGAAGCTGCGGAAGAGACACCCAAAGTGTGCCATTCAAGAGGCAGATGGCATCCATACCTGGAAGCTCACGCTTCCCACTGGCAGGTAGCAGTGGTCCTCCAGCATGCTCAGGTACTCGGCGACCAGGGCCGCTGCATGTACCAGGCACATGGCCGCCTCCGTGTAGCACTTCCTCTTGGAGTGTTTTTCAGCCATATTCTGAAGCCAGGTCAGTCTCAGATCAGGAGATGTCTGATATCCCTTGGCAATTCTGAAGACAGATTAGGGGGAAAATGGTTTTGACAGTAAGAGGATGGACATTTCCAGTTCTTTCCATATGCATTGTTCTTTTTTCTTTGCCAAGAATTTCCCAAATGAATCCAGGAAATGAGAGAAGAAACAACCAGCATTCCAGCTCTGTGTCTGTGTGTGTGTGTGTGTGTGTGTATGTGTGTATGTGTGTGTGTGTGTGTGTGTGTGTGTGTGTGTCTGTACATTAGACTCTAAGAAATGGCATCTTGAAAAAGCCAGATTGGAAAAAAGTTGTTGCTGAGATTAGGTTTTCATTCCCTCCCTCCTTATCCTTCTCTCAAATTAGCAGAAGACAAATGTATTGACAGACTTATTTTGACCCTGGCTTTGTGGCAAAAATACTCCCTAGGACAGAGGGGTCAAACATGCATCTCACAGCATGGTATGCCTGAGTGTGGCCCAAATTAGATTAAAATGTAATTAGGAGGGGCAGCTAGGTGGTGCAGGGGGCATTTAGGTGCCACAGAGAATAGAGCACTGGCCCTGGAGTCAGGAGACCTGAATTCAAATTCGGCCTCAGACACTTAACACTTACTAGCTGTATGATCTTGGGCAAGTCACTTAATCCCAATTGCTCTGCCTTCCCCCCTCCAAAAAAACCAACCAACAAACAAAAGAAGTATTCCCTACTAGGGGTAGCCAGGTGGCACAGTGCATGTGCAGTGAATAGAGCACTGACCTTGGAGTCAGGAGGACCTGAGTTCAAATCCGGCCTCAGACACTTGACACATTTACTAGCTGTGTGACCTTGGACAAGTCACTTAACTGCCACTACCTCCCCCCTGCCCCCTCCAAAAAACAAAACAAAACAAAAATACCCTCAATAGCTCTTCACGGCCTCCTGACTAAATTTCTAACTCTTCAGCCTGAACTTGGTTTCTCCACTGAAGTCGCTTTTATGTACCCTGTGTCCTTGGCAGATTGAAGGACAGTGACATATTCTGCCCTGCCTTAGTTCCTTATGACTGGGATACCCTAGCCCATCCCCATCCCATCTCTGTCTGGAGGCACATTTCCTTTGGCGTTCTTTGTCCTTTGTACCTGAAGAGGAGCATGATGACATCAGGAAGATGATGCCAAATGACTTGCAAGTGAATTGGATTTAACTGAGGGAGGGCTGTGCAAAGTCACCAGCTTCTCTCTCTTCTCTGGAGCCATCTGGGTCCAGTGGCCAGATATAGATCAGCATGACGGGAGATGCCCCCCCCCCCGCCCCATACTTCCTTTAGGGCCTGGTTCAATCATCACCTCTCCCAGGAAGTCTTCACTGAACCCCTTAACTTCAAGGATCCCTCACTGTTTGGATGCCCAAGTCCTTTGTACTGCGTATGTGCCCTTAATATATCCTAATATTCTGTATCATATTGGCATGTCAGCTATAGGAATATACTATATTTATGTGAGAGGCAGTATCACTTAATGGATAGGAAACCAGCCTTGGAGTCAGGAAGACTTGGTAAGTTTTACCTCTAACATACATTGGTTTCATGACCCTGGGCTTGACTTTCTAGTGCTTGACGATAAATTGCAGAGAAAGTTCAGGCCTGCATCCATAGAAGGAATTTCTATTATTGGAGGTCCCTGTATCAACATAATTACTGGTCCAATCCCTGTCCCTTTATTTTATTAGATCATAAGTTCCTTTCAGTTATGTATTACATCCTGCTTATCTTTATATCTCTCCCAGTACCAAGCATCATGCTTTGTACCTAAAAATTTTTTTTTGTCTAGACCTGTGATTTTATCAAAGAGCTTAAAGGCTTTGGTAAGCAATGCTGATAAAGGCAAGGTTAACCACGTCACTTCACTGGCCACTGGTCACACAGTGACCACAGGGATATTAACTCTTAGTGTCCCGGGCAACTTTCTAAGCTAGAAGTTAAATCTGCATTTTACATTGCATAAGGATCCCAGATTCAGATTTCATTTCTGCTATTTACTACCCTGTGTGATCCTGGGCAAATTACTTCACCTTTCTAGGCCTCAGCTTTTCATCTAAAAAAAATATTAGGGTTGAACTGATAGTCTGTAAGGTCGCTTCCAGATCTAAATCTATAATCCTGAGATCCTAGCAGGTCCCTAATTAAGTATTTTCTGAATGTGGGATAGCATATATCAAATAATTAATATGGAAGATGGTACGTTATCTCTTCTTGATACATCATGAAATATAAGAAAGATGCTGTTATAGTTTAGGTAGACTTTGTTCTTCATTAGATAAATATTCTGAAAGGTTGGATGAAAACTTAGTTATCAAAAAATGGAATCATACTGGCTACCAGAGAAGTTTATTTATAGAATTATGTGGCTAATCTGGTTTTGTAAAAGAAAGGCATTTTCATTTACTATTTTGAAAGTTATCGTTTTTTACTGTGTGGCTTTATTTGGTAGAGAGAGCTACTATAGAGGAAACTCCCTTTACCAAAGCTAATTAGCACCTGATCAGCAACCTACACCCTTAGAGTTGCCTGAGGCACTGAGAGGTTAAGACATTTGCCTGGGGACACACAGCCGGTGGTGTCAGAAGCAGGAATGAAGCTCTCAGGTCTAAGGGACTCCAAGGCTGGCCCTCTTGCCACAATGCTACTCTTTCTCTCTTTGCAAAGTTCGAATTTTACAAGTAGGGGTTTTTAAAAGTAGAATGCACCTGTAAATTTAATCCCTTAATTTCTTGTTAATAAATTTTTCTTCATTTTTTTCCCCAAATTTGCCCAGGTATGTTAACATGTTGTGGAAAAAATGTGCTGTTAGATTTATTAGTAAGATAACACAACACTGTATTTGATTTCAGGAAAACGTTGAGTGTGAAGTCTGTGACACATTCTAATTTACTTTGTGACTCTGACCAAGTCACTTAACCTTTTAACATGGGCCTTGGTTTCTTCATCTATTAAATCAAGGGGTTGGGTCGTACTTAGGCTTTTATGATGGTCCCTTCCAACTTAAAATATACAATCCAGTGATCCTATAAACCCCAGCCACCAGTGTCCCCTTTTCATTTTACGGGGACATTTTACCTATACATGAGATCCATAAGCATTTCTGGATCTTCCTGAAACTCCCTCATTTTCACCGTGTCCGACAAAATGCTGTTGAGATTGCAGAGAAGTTCTTCCACCTGTGGTGGGACCAACATGGTAACAGTTTTCAAAAGTTATATTGAAGCTCCACCAGGGGTGGGGAACCCATATCCTCGAGGCCACACGTGGCCCCCTGTAGGTAAAAGGGCTGCACTTGAGGCCATCCCATCCCTGCCCAGACCAACTTCGTAACAGTTCTCAGAAATCACATTGAAGCCCGAGGCAGCAGCCTTTGTGAGGGACAAACATTCCATGACTGCTAGCATTAGGTTGGCTTAAGTTTTATTGCAGTGACATAGAAACTAGGTTCTTGGGAAGGGGAGAAGTAGAACATTCATTAAAGAAAGAATCTGACTTGGAAAATAAGATGCCGATGAAGCCTATAAAGGGACTCTGAGACACTAACAAGTGATTGCTTGTTAGATCTTCTACCTACCATTAATTACGGGGGATTGTTAAAGAGAAAAACAAAACAACAGAAAAATAGGATCACTCTCTCCTACGTCATTCAGCAAACTTAATAAGCTGACTTTGGTTCTTGTTAAGACAATGGCCCAAGGAACCTTCTGGATTCTGTTGCATCATCCCCTGTACTTGAAATTCTCTTTTCTCTTCCTCCCTCCCCCTCCTCCCCCTGTCCTCCTTGTTTTTTCCTCTCCACCCCCTTCCTCCTTTTCGTCGTCCTCCTCCTCCTTCTCTTCCTCCCCTTCTCCTCCTCCTCCTCCTTCTCTTCCTTATCTTTGTCTTTGTCTCCCTCCTCCTTCTCTTCCTCCCCTTCTCCTCCTCCTCCTCTTTCTCTTCCTCCTCCTCCTTCTCTTCCTTATCTTTGTCTTTGTCTCCCTCCTCCTTCTCTTCCTCCTCTTCTCCTCCTCCTCCTCCTCCTCTTTTTTCTCTTCCTCCTTCTCCTTCTCTTTGTCCTCTTTCTCTTCCTCCTCCTCCTCTTCCTCCTCCTCTTTCTCCTTCTCCTCCTTCTCTTCCTTCTCCTTGTCTTTGTCTCCCTCTTCCTTCTCTTCCTCCGCCTCCTCCTCCTCCTCTTTCTCTCCCTCCTTCTCCTCCTCTTTTTTCTCTCCCTCCTTCTCCTTCTCTTCCTCCTCCTCCTTACCTCCTGCACTATATTCTCTATTGAACTCCTTCACAGAAGGACTATAGTAGCAGGACCTTTGTGTTAGGAGGGACCTGGGATTGAATCCTGGTATGAAGTTCATTGGCTGTATGACTATGGGCAAGTTACTGAACTTGAGCTCTAGCTTCCTTTTTTGTAAACTGGGGCTAATGATGCCTCTACTACCTACCCCACAGGGTTGTGAAGAAAGTGCTTTGTAGACTTTATATGCAGTATAAATGAATCATTATGATCTCCCCTCCAGTTGGAAATGATCTTTTCTTCCTCACATTTTATATAACATTCTGTATGTTTCCTATTCTAGGCTGCATTAGCATTATGTAACTCTTGCATATTCCCATAAACGTCATGTTCCCTGAAAGTCTGTAAAGTTCTCGAATGTTGAGGCTGTATCTAAGTTACCTCTGTATGTCTCTTTGCATCTATGCATAGTGTTATAGATAGAGAAGGCACTCAATATATGGTAACTGAATGTTGAAAATAACCTGCCTGATACAAGGTACCATATCAAAAGGATTTGGACTGGTCATGACATGAGACAAGAGAAATTTCCACAGTACTGTACACCATTCCAGGCACACTGCTAAGTGAGACCCAGTTATGATCAAGAGCAGGGCGCTGGATGGGACTGTGAATGCTAGTCTTCCAAGCAACCCCTTGGATAGAGTCTTTTTTCTAGGGTTTCCCAATACTCTTAAGTTCATTCATGAAGGCCCAACAAAGTAGTCTAAGAGAAATTACAGGAGTTCATGGTCTCCTGGCTTCCTTTAAGTCTCAACTAAATCCCATCTTTTACAGGAAGTCCTTCCCAACTCCTCTTAACGCTTGTTGTGCCTTCCCTCTCTCAATCATTTCCTATGTATCCTGTATATAGAGCTTGTTTGCATGGATTTGTTTGCTTGTCTCTTTTAGATTGTGAACTCCTTGAGGGCAGGGACTGTCTTTTGCCTCTTCTTATATCACCAGAGCCTAGCACAGTTCCTAGCACATAGTAGGTATTTAATAAATTCTTATGGACCATTGTACTAGTCAGAAAAGACTCCTATAAGAGGGGCTTGTTTTATGCTTAGGTAGAGAATAGGCCACCTTTATGAGGTCATTTGAGGCCCAGTGAAAAATCTACTGGCTCTGAGCCCCAAATAGGTTCCTTGAAATTTCAATCACTAATTACTCCAGAGAGATTCTGAGTAACTTTTTGAAGGTCCAAGTTAAAATGTGAATTGGTTATTTGGAATGTGATATATTAGCCCCCATTAACATCTTAGTAAGAATATGCTGGTCTCATTTCTTTGAATAAAGTATGACAGTGAAGGAATGGGATAGAAAAGATTTGTTGAGGGGTAAGGAAAATGCATGGAATGGTGTTAGGAAGAGAGGTCACTGCAGCCTATAATAGTGTGGTGCCCTAGGTAGGGCACCATAAGGCAGTGTAAAGCACTGGGCACTGAGAGGAGGGAAGGATACCAAAGGGAGGGCAAGCCAATAAAAAGGCACTGGGAAACAGATACAAGGGAGAATTTTTATTTTGGGGGAGGTGGAGAGATTTGTGGGAGAGTGAGTGAGCAAGTAGTTTTAGTGATGCAAAGATAAAAAGAAAGAAGGATGTCAACAGAACATTTAAAAAAAATACACAAAAGAGAGTAAAGGAAAGATCAGAAGGGGACCATGTAAGCAGGATAGGTTTGTTACTATCATGTTGAGCATAAACTCTCAAACCAAGCATAGCAGAATTTGAGTTTAATGAACTCTTTTTCTGTTCTTTGTAATTTTAAATATTTCTGTCCTTTGCATTAATAAGAAAGAAAATTTATTAAAGAGTTGGGGGAGGATACATGAACATATTATCTACTTTCTAACATTACCTAGCACTTTTTTATCAACTCTGTATAATGTGGCTCCAGCTTATCTGGCCATCCTTATTATACCTCTTGTTATGTTTTAACCACATACCCTCTCTTTTGATCAGACGAGTGCCCTCATTTTCCCTGAAACATCAGATTCATTCCCATCTCTCCTACTATTGTCTTCACTTATGTTTCCTGAATCCTCTCTGCTTATTCAAATTCTATCCATCTCTCCTCCTGTCTCCATGGAGCTTTCTCTGATTTCCTATAGCCCTCATTCATCACTTATTTCTCTGAAATTCAATGGCATTTACAAAGTATAGTGTACATTTGGGCACTTAATTAGCATTTTTTGTAGCGTCCTCCAGTTGTCCCTTGTGGGGAACTGTTGTCTCCCCAATACCCTGAGGGCAGGTACCAAGGCAAGCACTGCTTCCCTATGCCCCACAGTATGGTGGCCAGTTAAATACTTGCAGAATTATCGAAATGGTTGAGATTTTATGAGCTGGTGAATGACCGTGACATAGTCAAAATGAAATACTGAGATTACTTGACTATTCAGAAACTTAGCCTATGGATGAATGTTGAATTTCAGTTTCATACAATTCTGACATCAGTGGACCTAGATTCAGATTCTGCCTTTGATGATTACTACTTGTGTGGTTTTGGGAAGAGTCATTTAACCTTCTTTGATCTCAGATCCTTATTTATAAAATGGTGGGGCTGGACAAGATGGCCTTGGAGGTCCTTTCAAGCTTTATGTCTATCATCCATTGAACTCCTGAGCCTCACCTGGGCAGGAAAAGGAGTTGTCTGCATAGCTGTATCCTCTTCTGCATATGCCAAGATGGTCCTTAAGGATTTTCTCAAGTACTCCTCATTAAAATCTGATGCTTTACCAACCAAGGAAGCCAGGGACATTGTTACCTGCATCTTCACTCTTGCAAAATTCTTTATCAGAAAAATAACCAGAAAACAGGTTATTAGAATAATGTATTAGAGTCACAGATGTTGCATCTTTTTTACTGGCTAAAAAACTTGACATTCGTCAATTTTAATCTTTCACTTATAGCATTATCTTAATATTTTTCCTTTTTTAAAAAATTGAATATTGTAAAACACCCTAAACTGCACAATGAGATTATGTTAAGATTTAAATTGATACTACAGTCTATGCCTTTGTCAATTTTCCTTTAAATTTTAAATCTCACCTCAGATTGGATTCTAGTTCCAGCTTTGCCCTTGTTTGCTTATATGATCACATACTTTTCTTAGCTGCAAAATGGGATCGTTTCATTAGAAATAATACAGTCTGGTAGAAAGGGCATTGGACTCAGAGCTGCCAGGTGACCTGTGTGACCTTGGTAAGTTACTTACTTGGCCTCAGTTTCCTCAACTGCAGTCATTCAATCAATGCAGAGATATTGATTCAGCATTTACTATGTGCAAGCTCTCTGCTGAGTCCAGAGGACACAAAGAAAAGAAAATATTCCTTACTCTAAAGCTTATGTGATACTGGGGGAAGGGAGGAACGAGAGGATTAGGTTAGACAACCTCTAACGTGTCCTTCCATCTTTACTCCCATGATCCTATGATCGTCGTTCTAAGGTCCTTCCAGGCTCTAAAAGGCTGTGGTTAGAAGCAGGAGGTCAGATAAGCTTCTATGAAGCCAGGGCACAGGCTCAAGCTTTTGATGACCGGACAATTTTTCTTTTGTGTCAATGTACAGAGAAGGGGAGGCTGGTGCCTCCACGACCATGACATTTGCAGCTTGCTTATTTCCCTATAGCTCCTCTGACAAAGCATATTTAGAGTGTCCTGGTCACTTGGGTCAAGTGCCCCAATATTCTCAGGGCTGGTCTCCAGTAGAATGTAACCTCCTGGAAGTCAGGGCTAGCTTGCCTTTTAATTTGTATCCCCAGTACCCAGCACAGTGCTTGGCCCATAGGAGGCTCTTAATAAATGTCTGTTGATAGGCTGATTGACAGCTATCTCCATATATTCTGAAAACTTTTTCTATTCCTTCCCAGGACCACTTATTTTCTCATTTAACATAAATTATGCTTTCATACTACCCCCTACACAAGAAGCATTCCAAAAAGATGCATCCCAAATGGAACAAAATCAGTGAGCCAAGTGTCACTGTTCTGTGGTCAGGTTGGACTTGAAGGGGTGACACATTGCTGGGGAAAAAAGAAAAACAATGCATGTGTATCTCTTTCAATAACTTGAGTCTACTGCTGTAAATCTGCCTCATAATGACCAAGGAGAATTCAGAAGAGATGAGCAACTGTTCCATGTTCTTCATGCTCTCTGTGGCAAAGTACATTCATCCCTTTCCTTCACTGATGGGAGATACGAATTGCAATTTGAATGCATAATGTATCCCTTAACAAAATGAACTACTTTGGAAGCTAACATGCCCTTGAGAACCTTGTTGCTTTACTTCTGGCAAATATTAAGCTCCACTCATTTTAGGTGATAGGCACAATCGTTTCTGATTCTCACAGTTAAGGACGGAGTCCACTTTCCACACTAAACATCTGCCTCATTTTACCCTTGACTAATGAATGCCTTACTCTGACTATTGGCATGGATTCTAATTCTCGGCAGGGCAAACATTGAGTGGCTCCCTTCCCCCACCCTGTCCCGCCCCCCCAAACTCCTGCTCGCTGGGCCTGAGGTCTCTTACACTGGTGGCACCAAAGCTAAATCTCATGAGCAGGTAGAGGGTTGCACAGGCTTGACTCCGGGTGCCGTGGATGCTGCTGCTGCAATGATGTAGCACTCGCTGGCACAGGTCAGCACACTGCTCCACTTCCTCCTCAAACAGCAGGTCTCCAAACTAGGAGAGACAGTAGAGACATTAGGGCCCACTCCATGCATTCCAATACACACATGCACACACATGCCACCACCACCACACACGTACACACACACAGACTCAGACACACACACACACGCACACACTCCACCACACATAGAGACACAGACACACATGCCCCATCACACACACAGAGACACAGATTCAGACACACACACATACACACTCCACCACACACACAGACAGATACAGACTCAGACACAGACACACACTCCACCACACACAGACACATACACACACAAACACACACACATATCCCCCCACCACACACAGACACAGACACACACCACAAACAGACACACACACCCCTCACCACATACACATAGACACAGACTCAGACACACACACACACACACACACAGACACACACTCCACACAGACACAGACAAGCGCACACACACACTCTACCACACACACACACACACACACACACACACACACTCTCCACCACACACACACAGCTACACACACATACTCTGGTGGAGGGGGCCTGTTGAAATATGCAGATGTTGGCTTGGAAAAGAAAAACCATCGGAGCAGTTAATCTATTGCTTCACACAATAATGAGACATTTGACTCAGAAGATGGATTTGAGCAATGGGGTATACTTAAGGTTTAATTATGAATTGCACAACTTCAGTGAGGGCTGCCTCGCTAAACCAACTCATGGGCCAGATTGCATCTGCCAGAAAGTCACCAATTAGAAGGCACTTCCTCCCTTCCCCTTCTCCCTTCCCCACCCTCCAAGGCCCATTCAAAATGTTTGACTACCATTTTCCTTTCCTTCCAGAACTGGTGGGATGAGGCCCCCAAATGGCCCCACCAACCTTAAAGAGTAGAGTTATTTGCCTTTTAAAGAGTCCAATTAGCCAGGGGGAAACAAGCAACAGTTTTAAGATAATTGGTGAGTCATATGCAAACTATGCACAGTAAGCAGCCTGTACTTATATTCCTGGGGGCTATGATAAACTGATTTCTGAAGCATTAGGATGTTTCAGAGCATTAGCATTTGCAGGATTTAATGACAAGTGACATATATTGCCCAGAGAACTGGGACACTGCATGTAAACTCAAGAGTTGCCATGTAGGAAGCTTGTAAGAATTTTCTTTGCTACTCTTGCCACCATGGGATCAACTGGTTTGGGGTGTAGTTGATTACCCTGGCATTTACAGGTGCCACAGAGTAGGAAGACTGTTGGTGTAGGAGTGGTTCAGTGATAGGCTGAGACCAGCTTCGTGGTGAGAAAGGCTAATAGTGATAGTTTTGATGAGTCAATAGAAAGAGTGAAGGAAGAGAGTCCCAAATAGGAGGGCAGGTATGAGATGGGATTTGGTAGAGCACATAATGTCTGTCCTTGCGTTTTCTCCCATTGTATTATTCCATCATTCCTTTTTTGAAAAGACTGGGTCTTCCCTTCTGTCCCAGGCTGGAAGGACAGGGGTTACTCATAAGACTGATTGCTGTAGGAGCCTTGACCTGCTGTTTCCAACTAGGGCCAGTTAGCTCCTTCCTTAGGCAGTCTGGTGAATTCCTGGTCCTGGAGGCTCACCATATTAATGCTAAGCTTAGCCTGTACACCTGGTTGGTCAAATCCATTGCAGCACAGAACACCTGAGCTCAAGAGAGCCTCCTGCCTCAGCCTCTCAAGGGCTGGGATCACAGGTAGGTACCTTGTGTCATTTTTTATCGTATCTGAGTTTGGGTCGGTCTGGGTTTGTGGCCTGTGTTGTTTCCATACACATCATGCAGTGACGCAGGAGCAAACGGTGATGAACCCAGGGAGCTGGATTCAGCTTTGTTGTTGTTTTTCAGTCATTCAGTCACATCTGATTCTTCATGAGAAGTGGACCATAGCATACTAATATTAGGCATGAGGTTTTCTTGGCAAAGCTACTGGAGGGATTGTCTATGTCCTTCTCCAGCTCATTTTACAGATAAGGAAACTGAGGCAAAGAGGGTTAAGGGACTTGCCCAGAGTCACCCGGCTAGTATGTTTCTGTGGCCATATCTGAACTCAGGTCTTCCAGACTCCAGGTCCAGCACTCCATCCACTGCACCACTTAGCTGCCCTATTTTCCTAAATACTTTTCCTAATATTCAAAGTTTGGTGGCTCCATGAATAGAATGTTGGGCCTGGAGTCAGGAAGAACTTAGTTCAAATCCAGTCTCAGACATTTACTAGCTATATGACCCTGGGCAAGTCACTTAACCCTCTTTGCTTCAGTTTCTTCATCTGTAAAATGAGCTGGAGAAAGAAATGGCAAACCATTCCAGTATCTTTGCCAAGAAAACCCTAAATGGGGTCACAAAGAGTTGGACATGACTGACATGACTGAACAACAACAACTTTTAGGAAAAAAGATAGACAGCAAAACTACATCTCAACCAAAAGGCAAAGTCCAATTCTAGGTTTACCAGCCGTTCTAGATTTCTTGAGACTACTCCAAATTTTAAATGGAGCTCTTAGGCGGCCTCCGCCTGGATAATCAATTCAACATGAACACAGGCACAGTTGCCTCCTTTATATTCCATCACTTCATCTGCCCTTTGGGAATTTGGCCCATGGGGGAGATGGGGAAGTCAGAGGCCAGAGAAACTAATTAAGAGAAGAAAACAAAGAGCAGGGCCCGAGTTTACCTTGGCAATGAGAGCTCGGAGTGTGGCAAAGCAGTGAGTCAGGTAGGTGGTGCTCTGGTCACAGCTCAGGGAGTTCACAAGGACCCTCAGGACCCCTCCCAGAAGGCTGTCTTTGCAATCCAGCGCCGAGCTTGCCTGTGTAGGCAGAACAGAAATGGTGTGAAGAACCTGTCCTGATACAGATGGGTACAATGGGCTTTCCAGCCATTATCTCATTTTTCTCTTGAGGACTACCCTGTAAGGTAGGGAAAGAGTCTCATTCTACAGATTAGGATTTAGACAATCAGTCCTATTCTGCTGATTAGGATTTAGGCAATGAATCCCATTCTATAGATAGGATTTAGGTAATGAGTCCCATTCTACAGATTAGGATTTAGGCAATGAGTCCCATTCTACAAGTAATGGATCCCATTTTACAGATTTGGATTTAAGCAATGAGTCCCATATTAAAGATAAAATTTAGATAAGCGACTTGCTCAAAATCATCTTAAAAGTGGCAGAGTAGAATTTGAACTCACAGCTACCTCTGTTGATTTAAATTAAGTGCTCTACCACTATGCTGAAAGATAGCTGGGCCCCAGAGACTCCGAACACATCAAAAGCTAACAGTTCTACCTCCCGTGTTTGAAGACTGGCCTGTTTTATATTGTACCCCATGAGGTCCAAGGTCCCTTAAGGATGTTGTCAGGGGATTCAGCACCAGATCCCCAGTTCCTAAACTCTCCAATTAACTGATGATGTAAATTTCATTCTGGGTTCTCAAGTAAGACTTTGCAAAGTACCTGTACCCTCTGCTGATAGCACCTTGCCCTGCACCCATCTAAAGGCCATAGCCTCTGGATGTGCCCTAACTGATAAACGCTATATCCTGATAGCATTTTTTATGCCCAGTCCACTCTCTTTTTATAATAGCCCTGTGAAAGAGGCCATGCACGGATAATATTCCTGTGTCACGGATGAAGAAACTGAAGCCCAGGGAGGTTTGACTTTTTTTCTAGGATAACACAGCCAGTGAGTGCTGAGCCAAGGCTCAGATCCAGGTTTCTTGGCTCCTGAATCAGGTACCGTTCCCAACTTCTATGGGACCCTGAGTACGTCAGGGGCTGCCTGGATGTCAACAGTGCTTCTTCGTAGACTCCTAATTATCCAGTGAATGGAACACAGAATACGTTGGACGGTCAAGATAAAAATGACACCCAACATTTATATTTTTGTCATTTTTCAGTCATTTTAGTCGTGTCCAGCTCTTTGGGAACCCACTTGGGTTTTCTTTGCAGAGTTACGAGACTGGCTGTCATTTCCTTCTCCAGTTCACTTTACAGATGAGGAAACTGAGGCAAACAAGTAGGTCACACAGGTAGTAAGTGTCTGAAGCCAGATCTGAATTCATAAAGATGAATTTTCTTTAATTTGTGGTGTGTGTGTGTGTGTGTGTGTGTGTGTGTATGTGTGTGTGTGTGTGTATTTGGAGGGGGAAAGGCAAGGTAATTGGCAATGGTAAAGTTAAGTGACTTGCCCAAGGTCACACAGCTAGTACATATCAAATGTCTGAGGCCAGATTTGAACTCAAGCCCTCCTGCCTCCAGCCTGGTGCTCTACTCACTGCCCCAGAGATGAGTTTTCTGGTCTCTAGGCCCAGCATCCTCTACCCTGTACCGCCTGGCTGGCCTTAGCTTTATATAACACTTACTACGTACCAGGCACTTTGCAACTATTATCTCATTTGATCCTCATAACAGTCCTGGGTGGTAGGTGTTATTATCATCCCTGAAGCAGAGGCAAAGTGACTTGTCTAGGGTCACACAGCCAGTAAGTGTCTGAGGCTAGACTGGAACTCGCGTCTTCCTGACTCCAGGCCCAGTGCTCTCTCCATTGTGCCATCTAGCTGTCCCTATGACATGGATAGGAAGGCACCATAGGCATGTGTTTCTTTCAGCTCTTTTTCCAAAGTTGCAAGCTCACCCTGAGACCTGGGAATAAACACAGCAGACAAGGCCTCGAGGCTGCGGGGGTAGTCACCCTGCTTTCTCAATGACTTAAGTAATTTCGCCTCTCTGCCTCGGCTTCCTCATCTGGAAAGTGAGAGTTTTGGATGAGGAGACCTCTAAAGTTCCTTCCAGTTCCGAGTCTATCATCTTAAATGAGGTTTCTCTGTGGATAGGAATGTAATGGCAGGTCTGTAAGACAGAGAGGATGACAGACAGTTCCTCGGTAACGAGCACGATCATTTTAGACAATTCCAAAGCTTGGACTACAGAGATTCCATTAGAATTCACCAGTATTTCTTCTAGCTCTGATGTCTCACTGTCAATCAGGAGCTCCCTTATGACAACATCATAGGATTAATCAAAAGCATTCATTTAGCATCTGCCACCGTGCTAGGCACTGTGCTAGACATTGGGGACACAAAGACAAAGCAACCACCCAGTCCCTGCCCTCAAGGAGCTTCCATACTCTCCAGCCTTATAGCTCGAGGACTGGAAAGTCATCCAGTACAAGCCCCTCCTTTTTTTAAATTTTAAATCTTAAATTAAATTAATTAATTTAATTAAATTTAAATCTTAAAATTTTCTCTTTCTTTTTCCAATCAATAGATATCTTCCTTTTCTCCCTCCAAAGAATGTAAAGGATATAAAGATTTCTCCCTCCAATTTCCCATGGAGAATGAAAGAAAAACAAAATCTCCATTACAAACACATGAAGTCATGGAAGACAAATCCTCCCATTGGCCACATCCAAAACCTGGGTCAGCAGTCACTCTGAGTCCATTAGCTCTCTGTCAGAAGGCATATCTTACAGATGAAGACACTGAGGGTCAGAGGCACTAAGAGGCTTGCCTGAGCTTATGGGCAGTAAGCTGCAGAATCAGGATTCTGATCAGATCAGCACCAAAGTGCTCTGATCCCAACATTCTTTCTACTGTACCATAACATCCCTGTTTCTGTTTATGCCAACTGGGCACCCCATGATTTTGAGTTTCTATTAAAAGTTTTTCTTACATCTTCAACAACTGGAAGATGAAGTTAGAAAGTTACAGCACTGTAAAGCTCACCATGGTGGCTATGTATTTATTGTATTGATGCAACTATGAGGACAAACTGTCCAGTCCTTCTGTATAATCACTTTTAAGGACTGTAGGCCAGAATATTGCCTTTAAAAATCCACGCCCCTGTCCCGATTTCAAGGAGAATTATAAACGCGGGGGAGAAATGTTCAATGCCTCCTAGACTGGTAAGGTGAATTTTACTGTGAAAACAAGGTCAGAAAAGACTGGTTTCTCTAACAAACAAACAAACAAACAGGAGCAATCCAAGGTCCACTTTTATTTGTTCTCCCCTGAAAATGCTATAATGAAAACCTTTTTAAAGATCCTTGTAAAAAAATTTTCTCACCTGGATAATATTTTCCTGCATATCTAGGATGATTAAATTTGCTTCGGTGGCCAAGTTGCCGTTAATCAAGGCTTCTTGATCTAACTCTGCTTTTGTTCTAAAGAACAAAAAGAGGTCAGATTTAGCACACATCCAGTCTGGCAGTATTCTAAAGATTGCAATCTGTGCACACTAACGTCCAAGCAAAGCCTCAGAAACCTAGACCTTTCAGAGAAAACAACAGAGCAAATGATTTAGGGAAGTAAACAGCGTGTGCACACAGGGCACTTTCTGGGATTATGACCTGATTTTAGAGGAAGTGTTTTGGTTTTGTTTTTCCCCTGGTTATTAATTTAACTGGTGTCTAATTTTCTAGCTAAAGTCCTGAAGTTATTATAATTATAAGTCAACTAAAAGAGAGTCATTGGTTTTTATTTTTTTAATTTTTTTTAAACCTTTGGGTTTTAAACAGGAAGACACCTGTGCAGAATGAGAACCACCCAGGCTGGCCAATCAGATTGTTCAAACCATCCCTCAGGGACACTTTGGAGTTTCGTGTACTAACAGCAATCTCTAGATCTGGGCAAGGTGGAGCCCATGCTACAGGCCAGAAAGAGTCAGGCTGGGTGTGATCCGAGCTTGGCAAACAATGATGCCACTGAGTGAGGAAGCTAAGATTCCTTCTGAATTGGGTCAAGGGAAAGCTAGTCAATTAGACTTTCAAAAGACAACCCCAAGTTTGCTCAGCCAAGCCCTGGCTCTTTGTCTCACCACTGACTTTCCTCTAAAACCTTTTCATCTGAGGACAAGGCCCAGGGAGGCTGGTACTCTGACATCCACGGTATACCAACTGTTATGTATGTGGAAGCTCTTAGAGTATCTCTTGTATTTTTACAGTCATTGTCAATGAGTTGATGTGAAAGCCAGGATGTATGGGCCATGTACTACCACCATAAAGCACAAGCAATTTGGAAACATATAAAGGAGCCATTATCCTAAGATTACTGAGACAGAGACAGAGACAGACAGACAGACAGACAGAGATAGAGATGGCAAGAGAGAGAAAGAGACAGATAAACAGAAAGAGAGAGGGAGAGAGAGAGAGAAACACAGAGAGAGAGAAATAGAGAGACAGAGAGAGAGGGAGGGAGACAGAGAGAAAGAGAGACAGAGACAGAGGGAGAGAGAGACAGAGACAGAGAGACAGAGACAGAGAGACAGAGAGAGAGAGTATGTGTGTGTGCGTGTGTGTGTGTGTGTGTGAGAGAGAGAGACAGAGAGGGAGAGAGAGAAAGAGAGACAGAGACAGAGGGAGAGAGACAGAGACAGAGAGACAGAGAGAGACAGAGACAGAGAGAAAGAGTCCAATGCTCTTCATTACGACTTCCCTATAGATATCCTTGAGGTCTACCATCTCTAACACTGGGATGGTGGACAGGGCCGAAGGGTGAGAAGGGTAGAAGGAAAGAATTTCAGTTATTTTCAACAGAACAAATCTCTGAAGTAATTTTTTTGTATTTATTAAAAACCCTCAATCTCAGGTGTAGTCCTTTTGCCATATCTTATCCTGATCTTCACCACACTGGTTCTATCCTTTCCATGATCCAGCTCTTGCTTCTCAATCTAAGCTCTGTTTGTACGGTTATTATTGGTGGTAACAACAGCAGTGGTAATAACATAAATCCTTATGTATAAAGCTTGTTTATTTATACCCTGTGAGGTGAGTAGTGTAAATATCACAACCCCCATTTTACAGATGGGACAACTCAGAGACTAGTGTAGTGCAGCAGAAATTGCAGAATGTGGAGTCAGAGGATCTTAGTTTGGATCTTGGCTCTGCTAATTAATTGCCTATGGTACCTAAGCAAGTCATTTCACTTCTCTGGGCTTGGGTTTCCTAGGAAAATGAGGTGGTTGGACGGGACGACTGCTGAGGCCCCTTACAGTTCTCAACGTGGGATCCTCTGTAATCTGGACTCAAATTCCGGCTCTACAACTTGTAACCAAGTGGACAAAGTACTTAATCTACCTGAGCCTCGGTTTTCTCATCTGGAAAATGAGGGAGTTTGAACTAGGACCCTCTAGCAACAAAGTTATGAATTTGCCAATGGTCACCCAATTTGTTTAAGTCAATCTCATGACTTAAGTTGAGGTCCCCTGATCCTCTGGCTTATTCCTAATATGACAGCATTTTTGAAGGGTTAGTGAAAGTTGAAAGCAGCATTTTTATTGATTGAATGACTCATTTCAGCATGAAGACATCTGGAGAATATCCTAGTCTTTTTTTTTTTCATAGAGGTCTCCAGGGTTTTTCTGACTTAGATTGCACAGTGCTATAAAAAACACATTTTGGAAGTGATTTGCAAAGAAAGAGCTTGAGGCTCCGTTTCAAAGAATACTTTTTTAAAAGTTCCAAATAACTCAGTTTCATTGCATACATAACCTTTTTTTAAATTTTTATTTTTGCTGAAATCTCTTTCTTTAGAATGCCAGTCCTCTTCAGAAGAGAATCAGTAGCTTCTGTTTCAGGACAACTCATCAAATGTGCTGGTGACTAGTGGTATGAAAGTCTGGGCCATGAAAAGGGTCTTAGAGAGTTATGTAGATGGCAAGCCCAGAAAGACAGTCTTCTGTCTAAGATTTTTCTATAGCATTTATTGTAAATTACACTAAATTTTCTTAGTTTAAACTAGAATGTATAGTGCCATTAAATTCAGTAGTTTGCTAAGAATTTTGAAAGACATTAGACAGGAAAAAGGACAGCAAACTTCTTGAAACTTTTAATATTACAAAAGGCAGACCAATAGCATAGCAAAAAAAAAAAGATAAAGGCATACTAATGAAGGGCAGTATACCTTCAACGCTACCCATGATACTAATCTGTTTGTTCAGCTGTTCAGTCATGTCAGATTCTTCATGACCCCATTTTGGGCTTTCTTCGCAAAAATACTGGAGTGGTTTGCCATTTCTTTCCTCTGCTCATTCTAAGAATTAATCTATTTTAAACTCAAATACTAAAATTTAAATACACAATAAGAAAAGAAAGTGAAACATTAAAAGCTTAAATATTAAGACTTAAATATAAAATAGGAGAAGAAAAAAATCACCATGTGCACAGCAGAATGTAAGAGAGGATTCAAAATGTACCATAATCCCAGTTCATTGTACAGGGTGTCCCTAAAGTCTGGACATGTAGAAAATCTCATTAACTATGCATATTTTCAAAAAATGAAATGAATGAAATTTTCAACAACATTTTATTTAACCAGCATAAATTTTAGCCACGACAATTTCATATGGAATAAAAGCTTTCATTAGCTATTAGGAGAATATTTTTCCATATTAATGAGATTAATTTAATTTAATTTAATTAATGAGATTTCCTATGTGTCTCCTATGTCTTCCTATGAAATCTCATTTATGCTAATTAAATAAAATTGTTGAACATTTCATTCATTTCATTTCTTGAAAATTTGCATAGTTAAGAAGATTTCCTATGTGTCCACACTTTAGGAACACCTTGTACAGATATGGAAACTGGGGCAAACATGGTTAAGTGACTTGCCCAGGATCATACAGCTAGTAAGCATCTGATGCTGGATTTCAGTACATGAAGGTGAGTCTTCCTGACCCCAGGTCCAGTGCTCTATCCACTGCACCACCTACCTGCTTCTATGTTCCCTTCCAGGTCTCAGTCTACGATCTCGTAAAGTGGAAATGGCACATCCATTAGCAAAAGGAGATTTGCTGCTGTTTCAAACACACTAAAATTCCTCTCATTTTTTTCTAAGTTACAGACCTATTAACAACCCCCGAAATATGCTTGGTTTGAAATTGTGCAGACATGAGCATGTGGCCTGTGTTCTCTCTTGCTTTCTTTGTGAACTTATCAACTGCCTTTAGTACGGAAAAATATTTCTTCTGTACATTATCACCTTTGTAATGCCATGTGAAATATGCAAGCGTTCACTGTCTTTAAATACAGCACCAGTCCAGAGAGCTCATGGAATTTTAATGCTTGTCCAAGGATGTTATGCTTTTGATTACTCTTCACTGCTGGACCGTCTGCACCTACACAGATAACCATGTTTCCTTCTCTTTGCCCTTGAGGGATACAGCTGTTTCAGTAATGAAAGTACCCTGGGAAAAATGGTTTGGACTTTTGGTTAAAAGTATCACAAGGTTGCTGAGTGACTTACTTATCTAGTTTTTCGTTAGCCTGTCGCCAGTGTGTCTGCTCTTTCCTCCATCTCAGGTTTTCATTTAGTCCTGGAAACCGGTCATTCCCTAGGAGTTAAGAAACGCATGATTGGAATTTGATTAGAATGAAACTCTCCAAGATAGCTGGGATTTCTATAACAAGCCTTATTGAGGTAGCTCAGCTCGACATTCTGCTATGACTAGAAAACATGATGTGCCGTGGAAAGGTTAGCAACAAAACCCACCAGGCACCTGGCCGAGCTCCCCAGTGGCTGGTATGTTCCCTGACCTGGTGGGGTGGATGTGGGGACTGCAGTGGTAGAAGATGTAGCTGCCCTGTCTTGGGCCTGTACTCTGAAAGCTCAGATTCTCTGATTGCATTTCTGTAGCTCTCAACCAGGGAGCCTTCCAGTGAAACTCTCAGACTTACCTGTGGTACCCTGGCTGGCTGGGGAGAGAGGGGGGGGAAGGAGTCTGAGCTCCCTGAAATTCCCTGCCTACTGCTGACCAGGGCACCACAGCAAAGGGCTAATAGGACACAAGTTACCATAGTTTGGGGACAGTATGCTTGGGTTCCCTGGAAAATTTACTCCAGAAATTAAAGGGTGACTTTCTTGGGTGGTCTTTGGGACAGAATCTGACCTCAGATACTTCCTAGCTGTGTAACCCCAGGCAAGTCATTCTATTACTCTAAAACTGCCTCAGTTTTGTTATCTGTGAAATCGGTGTATAATTTCCCCTTTGGCGCCTTTGCCTCTCAGAAATAATGCCTCTTCTAGCCAGCCTTCCTTTCTTGACTTTTGCAGGACCTAGATACCTATCTGGGCTAGAACTCTGTTTTTTCTGAGCAAGAGTGGGGGAGGGAGAAGGAGAATCAATTCGATCATCTTTGTCTGCATGTGCTAATCCTTGGAACAGCATGAAGGTTTCAGCTAGTGGAATTATGTGATCTATGGACAAAGTAGGGGAGAAGGGAAAGGAATAAATGTTTTCTATGTGCCAGGCACTGTGCTAAGCACTTTTCATAAATATTATGTCATTGAATCATCTGTTAAATGAGGAGAGGAATAGCACCTACCTCTCAGGGTTGTTACGAGGATTAAATGAGATACTACTTAGAGTACTTTTCAAACCTTCAAGTGCTATACAAATGCTCTTATTATTATTATTAGGCACTCTTTGACTCTCCTAGAAATACTCCTGGCTGGTATGGCTACTCCTCTCCTTCCTTATGAAATAAGTTCAAAGGTGATAATAATTGTCAAGTGCTTAGCACAGCACCTAGTATACAGTAGGTGCCACATAAATGTTACTAATTATCATTATTATTGTGACTGTTCTTTACCCTGAGGCCCACATTCTACAGACTGGCCCTTTTACCCCTGTTACATTCAGCTCGATGCCAAATGTCATTCAGAAGTATCTCCCCAGTTGCCAACTGATTCACAAAGGAACATGGTAGGTTCTTAATAACAAAGGTGCCTATTTGTAGGTGCCTAATAAATGCTTACACCTATTGTAGGTGCCTAATAAATGCTTATGGCTTGTCTGGTGGGTAGTTAAACTCACTGAAGAATCACAACCCTTTGCTGTTGCAAGGCATGGGCGCCATTATCCTTTAAGGAACTTAAGGCTGAAATCTTATTGGCAGAATATTCCTTCCCACAAAGCGTCTGAAGTGTTCAGAGAAAAATCTGAATGAAACAATTAAAAAACTTACCTGCTGGTGTCTTGCAGCGCCGCATCATTTCCCCTCTGGCACCTTCTCCTCTCAGTAATGCCTCTTCTAGGCGGGCCTTCACATCTCTTGACTTTTGAAGGACTTGGGTACTGACTTTGTCAGAATTTTGTTTTCCCTGAGCAAGATTGGGAGGGAAGGAATCATTTTGATAATTATTATCTCTACGTGCTAATCTTTGGAACAATATTAAAGTTTCAGTTAGAGGGATTATGTGTTCTGTGGGCAAAATTGGCAGGAATGAGAAAATCTTTGACTGGGATTCTTTTATTCACCTTGTAAATATGGAAAGAATACAGAGATAGTGTCCTCTCCTTTCCTAGGGCATTGCAATATTAATGAAAGGAAGGAGAAATGAATTTGAATCCGTAAATGTGCAAAAGGCATGGAACTAGGAGAGATGCCTTCTATTTTGGCCTCCCTCACTGCCTGTCACCCCCTGCAAAAAACAACCCACCCCAAAACTATACTGAAATTTGGAGAAAACTGAGTTACTGCATTTACCTTGTACTCAAAACATGAAACACAAATGAAAAGTAGATCTAAAATCCTGTTTAGTTGCATTGATGGCAAGTCTGCAATCCACTTCCGTATGAGGGTCTGGTCGGCATTTTTCATGATCCAAAGGAAACAGATCATGAGGTTGCGGGTGGTATCAGAATTCAGCACATTGTATTGCTTGTAGGGCTGGAATGTGGTTTTTTGATTTTGTTTGTTGTGGAGAAAGAGGGAGAAACAGAAATGTTACGAGATTAAGAAATGCTAAGCTTTCAGAAAGTAAGAATTCTTATTCATGCCCTGATCTGGTATCCATTTCTTAGATGTTCCTAATATAGTTAAGCAAAGGTTCCTGAGTCACACAGCTCATGAAAGGGGATTTCCCTGAGGTTGGACTAGGTCTAGCAAGGGATGGTTGAAAGATGATTGGATTTTGAGTCAAAGGACCTTGGTTCAAAGCCCACATCTATTGTGCCCTATCTGCATGACCTTAGGCAGCTTCTTTGGTCTCTGGTTCCTATCTGGAAAATGATGGAGGTTGGACTAAGTGGTCTCTGAGGGCCTTTCCAGTTTTTATTCTGTAACCCTATGGATAAAAACTGTATTAGTCTTGGGACCAAAAGGGCAGCTCTTTGGCTTGTAGACTCTGCTTCCTGGTGCTTGTGTGCCATTCCATTTCTACCTTCTCCTGATAATTGATGAGGCTCTTTATTCCACCTCTTCCACTTTGGTGCAATATGGTTGCAGACTGTTATAGATTCTTAGGGATGCTCTCTCCCATCAGATTTGAATGCAGGGGAGAATGTAGGGCTGGGTGCCTCAGAAAGCTGCCATGCCCTCAGCATCCAGAAGGTTAAAAAGCTAGCCCTCTTCTCAGTTCCAAAGGGGAAAATTAGGTTGATGGCAGGCAACAGATATTTTAATTTCTTTTAACTTATTTCACAACCTTCTTAGTCATCTACTCTCATTACAAGAGGGAATAAAATTCAACTGGCAATGTAACTGAATCTGTGGTGTGGTGAAGAATTCAGTTGTGCTGGTTCAAAACTTGGTGTCTGCCTGTGTGGCTTAAAGAATATGTTTTTTTTTTTTCAAAGAAACTCCATGGTACCAATTTTATAGCACAGAGAACTGCTTTTTTGTTACTTAATTACACAACATGAGATTGTACTCTTCTCCATATGGTATCATGGTCATATCTTAGGGGGCTGTCTGTACAAAGGAAATAGTGCTACTATCTCTAAGTATATTGGAAATGATGGTTTGGGAGTTTTGGGTTATAGGACATAAGCCATTTCTACAACTACATTTTCTTTGTGTTTTAAACATACATTTCATATTCTTTTTTTTGTTTTTTTTGTATTTAAGTTCAAAATTAATAAAAATGTGGAAATAATACATTTTGTACACGCCTTTGTCTTTATGTTATAGTCATTTCTTTTTTAAAAATTCTATTTGGATTCATTAAGCATCTACTATGATAAGATACTTTGCAAAAATTAAAAAAAACCCTTTCCTCAAGGAGGTTACATCATATTCAATGTGAACATGAGTAGATATCTTGGCAGGAGCAAAAGAGTTATGGAGCAAAGATTTCATGAAAAATAAAATTGGAAAGATCAGAAGGTTCTAGATTGTCGAGGGTTTAAAGTTAAGCTGAAGTTAAACTTTTTCTCATATGCAATGGAAAACCATTGCTGAAGATTCTTAAACTTCTTCCAGTGTTTCCAAAATCATCCTTGCCAAAAAATGCATCAACTGATAGCCAACCTTGTGATGATGAGGCTCTTTAGACTTAGCCAGGCTGGTCCTTGGACAAGAGACATAGCAGACCCACGATCCTCTGATCCATACTCAAAGTCTTCCCCTATTGGTAGGACATGTAAAAGACCCTCACTAGCAAACTCTTCTGGAGAACAAATTCACTTCCATGCCACATCCTTTGAATCTCCAATTAAGTGAAGCTTCAACTAATACAGCGAGCTTAAATTAGTCCTCCTTTGCTCCTCTACTACTCTATGTAGATTTGTTAACCTGGGATCCACGACCTTTATAGGCTTTTTAATATTTTGATAATTTATTTCAACATAATTGGTTTCCTTTGTAATCTTAGTTGCTTTATTTTATGTATATAAAAATTATTATCCTGAGAAGTAGTTCATAGGCTTAATTAGACTGCCAAAAGGTTGCATAATATAAATATAATATAAAATAATATGAAAAAAGTTGAGAATCCTGTTAGTCTTTCCAAACCCTACCTCTGGGTTGATCCTCTTTTGTCATTTTTCTCTAAATTAATTAAACAAAGACATCCCCTGCAGTGAGCACATCTGACAATGTATACAATATTCTGCTTTAGTAGTCCCCCACCTTTCTGCCATGAGGGAGGAGGTATGCTTCATAATCTGTTCTCCAGTTATGCCTGGGCTTAATTTCATTTTTTAAATGATTTTACTGCCAAGACAAAAATGGAAGTATCAAATAGTATTCTGTTTCATCTAAGTCAATGTAAATATCTAGATTTCAGATTTTCAAGATGGGAAGACTTGTATAGGACTGATGCAGAATGAATGGGGGTAGAAACAAGAAAACTATACATAATTACTATAACAACATAAATGTTAAGAACAGTAAAACCCCAAATTGAATGCTACATTACTACAATGAGCAAGTTTGACCTTAGAAAAGGGTAATAAAATTCATTCCCTTCCTTTATTGCAAAGATGGTGCTGTTGAGGGACAGTGCAGGTGAATTATGGATTGTCAGAAGCTATTGCTATGTTATTCTGTCTTCTTGTACTGTTTTTTTATTATTTTTTAAAAAATTTGTTGTAAGACTGTAATGCTAATGAGAATTTGAAGATCTTTCCTGCCCCTTAATAAGGCTAAGGGAATTTGAAGACCTTCCCTGCTTTGAAAATATACTCTGCCCCCTAGTAGGCTGAATGTAATCACATGGAGTCTATGGTGGGAGGAGTTTGCTGAAGAGTGGAGCAGAGTTCACAGGTAGCTGGGAGTCAGAGCTAGACTAGATGCTTGGGAGGAGAGCAAGCTTCTGAGGGAGACAGACAGGCTTGTGAGTAAAAGTTGTTTTTTTGCCACCTGCTGTGACAGCTAGGCTTGTGTTGGTTTGTGGGGAGGCTAAAGGATGGTGTGGCTCTCTACGGCACTGTGGTGCATTAACTTCTATGTTGCTATGACGGATTCAATTTCCTGGTGTTGGGATTTGGTTTTCTGGTGTCTGAATAAATGTTTTGCTTTTGTCTTCTATATAAAGAGTCTGTTATATTTTGTGATTGAGCGCTATACAGGTATATTTATAGAGAACGTAGGCATTGTGAATATTGCATTGGTGCTACAAAGGCATGGTTCACTGGGTTGGGAAATGTGGAGGGCCACATTTGGAAAAGAATGTGATATAAAAATAAGAGGCAGCAACAAAACGGAAACAAACAAAAAGCCTTTGGCTTTTAAGCTTCTCAAGTAGAGGCAAAAAAAAAAACCAAACACCTAAAAGAAACACGCATCCTAGAGTCTGCAGCTTTGATTAGTCAGAACCAAAGAAGGTAGAACTACCCTTGGTCCTACAACTGCCAGGGTCTGAGTCCTTGGGTATTTTTACAGGCTGATCCCTCATTACAAGGGACCAGATAGAAGGCAGAGTATATAGTTCTTTGAACCTTTCTTACTCCCAAGGAACTGCTTAATCTTGAGTTAGTTACTTGATCCTTTGCTCTTATTGTTAACTTTGCTAGCTTCAGATTCTCCGACCTGACTATTTACCTGATGCAGGCAATTTTCCCCAGTGGTTTGGACTCCCAATTATTACTTATTCTCTCTAGCACAGAGTAAGAGAACTGAAATCTTCATTGGTTACATAGAAGAAGACATGAAAGAGCTTTTATTCTATAAGTATGGAAGAATTCCTGGAATGTAAATTTTCCTCTACTATCTTGGATTATAATTTATCTATAATTTAATAGGTCTAAGGAATAGGGATTAAGTGATTTGCCTAAGGTCATACAGCTAGTAAATGTTGGAAGTGTTTGAACTCAAGTCTTCCCAATTCCAAGATTAGAACTCTACCAACTACAAATTTTCATTTGTTACACATATGTGGGAATACTATGTATATTACAAAAGAAAATACTGAATATACATGAAGAGTAAGCTAGTGAAATTCATGAGAATGTATACCAAGGAAGATAGAGGTGCCCCAGATGTCTTCAAGAGGTTGAAATTATTCCCTGCTATAGCTAGGGCTACACTTTGGTTAATTGGACTTCCACCTTCTTGGTCTTCATCTGGGCTATTTGAACGACCTTTCCCACCACGAACATCTGAAACTGAATTTTAAAATATCATCAGTCAAGTTAACTATTAGTAAACTAAAGTCAATATTTCCCGGTCAGTTGCACAAAATTTACTTCCATGAAAACAAATTCCATGAGCTTGATTTTGATGCCTTTTCATCAGTAGAGTCTGTGAAATGATTTTAGTGGGACTTGTACCATTGCTTTAATCTACTGTCATCCATAAGAAGAGGCAATCAAACTGAAAAATGATTAAAAAAGGATTAAGAGAGAAGGTAATTTTTGAAAATGTGAAAAATGACCTTCATGAAAGTTTTTAAAAACTGCTTCCAAATCCAACACACTTTGCACAGTCACGCCTTATAGGATTTCTGGAGATAAAGAACCAACCACAAAAGTCCCCAAAATGGTGGAAGGAAAACAAGTGTTATACAAAGACATTCAGGTACAGATTTATGAAGAGTTTCTTCTAAATTTTCAGAACCTCTGAAATGACCTTCAGTTTATTGCAAATGCCAGAATCTAGGCACATACAGAAAGCGGGTGACCATTTCAGAATCCAGCCTTCGTTTAAAACATGATTGACATTATTTTCCCAACACATGCACACATACACGGCAGGTCATTTATACAAGCAATTTTTAAACAGAGGTGTGGGAAAATAAATCTTCACAGGTGACTGACCCACAGAGAAGTCAGGGTTTCATAGAGTTGTCAAAACTTTATCCATTTCAGCCTTCCGTTTTTCGCAAAAATAAGACTGAAAGAAATATTTTTGGCTGTTAACATGAAAATGGAACATTATTATAAAGAATCATTAAATGCCACTGGAAAACTTTTGAGACTATTCAGTTTTATAAAAAAATCAATCAAGTTTATAAAGAAATATAGCCTGGATAAGATCTGCAATTATGAAGGACAGGGTAGAGGATCAGAAGCAGCTGCCCCCAAAGGCAAAGATCATAGTTTATAGACTTAGACTGAAATGGACATCAGAAGCCCTCTAGTCCAACTTTGCCATGAGGAAATTAAAAGAAACTCTCAGTCTTTAGGATCATATTTTTTCCTCTTCAGGAATTAATTGGTTTTGGTTATTGTTGTTCACTTGTTTTCAGTTGTGTCTGACTCTCTGCGATCCCAGAGTTTTTTGTGTTTCTTTCTTTCTTCCTTCCTTCCTTCTTTCTTTGGAGGGAGGAAAGCAAGGCAATTGGGGTTAAGTGACTTGCCCAAGGTCACACAGCTAGTAAGTATGCCAGATTTGAATTCAGGTCCTCCTGACTCCAGGTCTGACACTCTATCCACTCTGCCACCTGGTTGTCCCTTGAAATGCATAAAAAACATAAAATGAAAGACAGACGTCACCAAGGAAGTAACTGTTACTTCTGAACAATTATTTTTCAATACCAATAAACTGGGGGCAACTAGGTGGCACGGTAGATAGAATTCCCCCGCCTGGAGTCAGAAAGACTCATCTTCCTGTGTTCAAATCTGGTCTTAGACACTTACTAGCTATGTGACCCTGGGCAAATCACTTAACACTGTTTGCCTCAGTTTCCTCATCTGTAAAATGAACTGAAGAAAGAAATGGTGAACCACTTTGGTATCTTTGCCAAGATAACATGGGGTCACAAAGATCATTGAACAACAAAATGAGTTTCAAGCTAATGGTGAGCCACCCATTTTTAAGTCCCCAAAAGAAGAAAGTTAAAATTCTAAAGCATTTAAGTTAAACATAACTGCATAGGGCACAGGCGAGGGCAACTTGTATGGGACTCTAATGTTGGCTCCAAGGACTTCTGCATTCTTTTCTCCTATCTATGTGCAAGCGGTATAGGGAACTCTTGGCATGGGTATTCCTTCCTTCAATGCAAAGAAAAACTTACCTTTGACCGAGTAGATAAGTCCTACTGACTGTTTGAGGTACATCAAATGTAAATGACTTAACAGGATTATAATTCTGGAGCTGGAAGGGACCTCTGAGGTCACCTCATCAGGTGCCCTCATTTCATAGATGAGGAAACAGATGTGACTTAGCCAGGATTATACAAATAATTAGCACAAGAGGTAGATTGGAACTCAAGTCTTCCTGACTTCAAATCTAGAACACTACTCATTTACAGACAAGTTATTATGAGTTTTTCATTTTAACAGCTATATTACGACTACAAAGTTTCACTTGTGTTTGGGGAGCACTTGGACTTCCTCAACTTGATACAGCTGATTTAAAAGGCTCAAAGACTGCTTCTTGAAAAATCCTTGCCCTTGTGACTCACCCAAGGAAACAATTGAACAATAATCCATAAAATTTGGGAGTAGTGTGTTCTGAGGGACGGTGCTCCACTTTGGGGACAACTGAGTCACTGTCAAAGAATCCAGAGAGTTTCCTGAATGGAACACTGTGCACATTTACCTATAAGCCAGCCAGGGCCTCTAGAAATGGCTTGCATGTCATCAGACTCTGTAATTCTTAAACACAGCACCCTTGCTAACTTGCCTGTCAAAAGCCAGGCACGCTTAGACAATAGATTCATCACTCGTTCTGTAGCTAACTGATCCTCCACAGCATCAGACATATTTTTGTAACTTGCTTACCCTTATGGTCTGACAGACCATCTCAGTCTTTAGGGTCATATTTTTCCCCTCAGGAATTTATTGGTATCGAGGAGTAATTGTTTGATTGATTGGTTGTTCACCCTTCCCTCTCCAAGAGGACCCATGATGTCACAAGGATGACGTCTTCACTTTCGAGTGAATTGGATTCAAGTGAGGTAGACTTGCACGGTTAACCCCACTCTCTCCTCCAGTCATCAAGGTTCAATGGAAAGACTAAAAGTCAAGACCATTGGCTCTGTTTAGTGGGAAGAGGGGCTACTGGAGTTCTTAAAGTAATGAATTAACAAATCACAGCTCAGCTAAGGGCTCTGCAGTAATTGTTTAGAAGTGATACAATTATTTCCCTTGGAACGTCTGCTTTTGTTTTATTCTTTGTACAAATTTTAAGCTAAAGCCAAGCCAGACCATTTTTCAGGTCTAGAAAGAAGGAAGTTAAAACTCCAAGCAATTAAATTAAACATAACCGCATGTAGAGAGAAGGGAAGGCAACCCTGATGAGACTTTATAATATTGACTCCAAGGATTTCTGTATTCTTTTCCCCTATCTGTATGCAAATAGACTCTCTTTAGCATCCTAGGGGCCTCCCACTAGTTAACAGGATGCCAAGATAATCTGTACACTTTGTCTTTGGGTAGAAGGGAAGATGTAGAATTACTGTGGAGTAACTGGAACCATTCACATTCCTTTTTTTTAATTTAAAATTTTATATTTTTGTTTTCAGTGAGGCAATTGGGGTTAAGTGGCTTGCTCAGGGTCACACAGCTAGTAAGTGTCAAGTGTCTGGTCAGAGGCTAGATTTGAACTCAGGTCCTCCTGACTTCAGGGCTGGTACTTTATCCACTGTGCCACCTAGCTGCCCCTAAATTTTATTTTTAACAGCAATATTGTTTTAAGAACAACTTTGAGTTAATAAGTAATTTTGACTCCTATAAATACTCAAATTGACTACAAAGGGCATATGAAGGAAGATGCTATCTGCATCCAGAAAAAGAAATGATAAATAGAAGTATGTATAGGGTGCTTTTATACACACACACACACACACACACACACACACACACACACACTACACACACAAACACTGTATCTAATGGTAGCCATCTCTAGGGTGGGGGAAGGGAAGGAAAAAAAGGAAAAAAAGAAATTTACAGGGTTATTATATATTTAAAAGGGATAGCAAGTAGTCTATAATGGATTTGCAGTTTCATGAGCTGTCATCTTTTTCATTGTACTATGTTATGGAAATATTTGTTTTATTTCAAAAATTGAAAATAAAATAAATTAAAATTCACTCACCTTTCAAAATAGGAAAACTATAGCTGCTTTGTTCTAAAGCACCTCCTTTCTCTGCCCTGTCTTCGTCAGGGTCTTGCATTCAAATCCTGTCTTAGATACTTACTGGTTGTGTGACCTTGGGCAAGTCACTTAATCTCTCTGGGTCCCAGTTTCCTTATCTATTAAATGGGGATTATAAAAATACCAACTTTACAGAATCATTGTAAAGAGTCAGATGAGATAATATATGCCAAGTGTTTCACCAGCCTTAAAGAGCAATATAAGTGTGTTACTATCATGTACTTTTTCCTGACCTGAGGGGTTTATGAATCTAGTGGAGAGGTGGTCTTTTGCTTCCAAATCTCTAAATGAGAAGGGATAAGAATGTCCAAAGTATATTTAGACACACAGAATCATAGAATTTTAGGCCCTTGAAGGAAGAGCCTTAGATGTTATCTAGTCTTGAGGGAAGAAAACTGCATCCTGAAGGCTACTTGTGACCTGTGACCTTTGTTGTGACCTCTTTGTATTCATCCAAATAAATTCAAATTGGGGAAGCAACTTAGACTCCCATTAGTGACTCCCCATTGCCTATCAGACAAAATACAAAATCCTTAGACTGGCATTGATGGCCCAGTCTACCTTCCTAATCTCTTTCTCCTTATAGCATCTCCTGCCCTAAGGTAGACCACTAACTGTTCCCCAATCTTGTCTGCCACCTCTCGTATTGGTATGTTTTTTTTTAATCAATGTAAATAAACCCAGTACTTAGCCAGAACCTTATACAGAGTCAAACTCTTAACAAATGTTTGTTGAACTGGATTGAATATTACACATAATTTTATCATCTCTAACTGTATGAGAGACAGTGTTATGGTACACTGATGGATAGAGTCCTTGGGACTAGGAAATCTGGATTCTAATCTTGCCTTTGACAATACGGGCATTGTGACCTTGGACAAATGACTCTCAGTGCTCTAGGCTCCTGGTATCAAACTCAAACAGAAACAGGACTGCTAATCTGTACATAAGGATCCTTACTGGCTGCATGTTAACTTAGTTTTAAACTACGGTATTATCTGTTTTATTGTATTTTTTAAACTTATTTTGTTAAACATTTCCCAATTACATTTTAATCGGTTTTTGGAAGCTGGGGAGTGTTGGGCCACATTGGCCCTCTGGCTCCATGTTTGACATCTCTACTCTAGGCAACATTCTGACTCTCTCCATTGCAGAGAAGGTACTGACCTTTATTATTAAAGTTTTTTTTTTTCACTTGGGAGTCCCCTTTTCCATTCATAGTAAAGATCTAGTCCCTATAGCCTATCAAATAATATGGGTACTCCTTGGAATGATTTTTGGCCTTTTAATGAAATGACGCTCTTTACTTCCTATCCATTCATTTGACAGGTGAGGAAACTGAGACCTGGACAGGTAAAGAGCTTTGCCCTAGGTCATCCTAGCTGGTCAGTCCGGTAGGGTTGGGATCAGAAACCAGCTTGGATAACTTAGTCCAGTGCATTTCCTGGGACTCTGCTCTGTTTTTCTTTCAAGTGGTCCTTGCTGCTTTAGTCACATTGATGGAAAATTTGGATCACAGAGGCATAGATTAGTCATAGATCTAGAGATGGGTTAGAACTCACACATCATTTAGTCCAGCCTCCTCCTCCTGTTTACAGATGAGGAAACTGAGCCCCATAGAGGTTAAGTGACTTGGCCAAAATCTCATAGGTAGTTAGTAGCAGGACAAAGATTTGAATCCAGGTCCCCCATTTTCAAACCTAGCACTTTTTCCACTGAATCTTGATGGTAGGATTTTTAAATCTGTGCCCAAGACAGAATTTCTTTGTGTGGAAAACACACTCATATTTTCAGGGAAAGCACAAGAGATGAAATGACTAGGTCAGTAAAAATGTTGGCTCTTGTATTTATACACTCATGAAGCAAATTTTTACACACTCATGAAGCAAATATGAGAAGCTCTTATTTGTGGTCTGCAGAACAAAAATTCAGGTGAATAAAATCAATATTTGAATTAATCACCATGACCTCAGCCACACTATGTGTGCTGAGCCAAATAAGGAAAAAGAAGATTTCTTTACCTGTAAAGTCATAGAGCTGTGGCAAAGCATCCATGATGATGCCAACCAGAGGGAGATAAAGGGCAGCCACTTTGACCTTGACCTCTGGTTTGGAGCAACGGGGGTCCAGGTCATGAGAGCTCAGTAGACCATGGATGGCACTGATGGCTTTCCTCTGTACCTTACTGATTCTGTTGGCAAGAGAGATGTAAAAAGTCAGTGGAAGAGATGCTCAAAATATAGAACCACACAAGAAAGCAAACAAATGTGGTTTTAATCCTTTTCTAAAAGCAAAAACAAGCAGACTTAAATAAAACAAAACAACACATGCTAAATCAGACCACAGATATTAGACAGAATTGCAGAGTGGATAGAGTCCTGGACTTAGAGGCAGGAAGAATTGGGTTCTATCTCAGATACTTGCTAGGTACATGACTCTGGACAAATCATTTAACATCTCTGAGAAAATCACAATGTACTGAACTTGGAGTCTGGGCAACCTGGGTTCGAATCCTGCCTCATACACTTATTAGGTGTATGACCCTGGACAAAATAATTTAACATCTCTGGGCAAATCACATTATACTGGACTTGGAGTGTGGACAACCTGGGTTTGAATCCTATCTCAGACTCTTTCTAGATGGGTAACATTTGACAAATCAAGTCATATTTCTTTATTTGTAAAAAGGGGATAATAATAATAGTATCTGTCTCACAGGGTTGTTATGAAGATCAACTCAGAAAACATGTATAAGACATTCTGCAAACTTCAAGAGACTTTGCTGAGAGCTATTGTTGTTTCAGTTGCATATGACTCTTTGTGGCCCATTTAGGGTTTTCTTGGTAAAGACATTTCCTTTTCTCGATCATTTTAGAGATAAGAAAACTAAGGCAAACAGGGCTAAGTGACTTGTCCAGGGTCACACAGCTTGCAAGTGTATGAAGCCAAATTTGAATGCATCAAAATGAGTCTTCCTGACTCCAGGTTCAGCACTCTATCCAATGTGCCACCCGGTTACCTGTTTCTTAGCTATTTTTTTATTATAAAACAAATTTTCAAAAGGCATGGTTGGCACATAGTAGATGCTTAATAAATTTATTGGTGTATTACTCTGTAGCACCAAGGTAGTAATTGAAACCTAAATATCAAAAGCTGTATGCATTGTAGCCACCTTTCTAGTGGCTAGTAGTGGGGGGATCTGTTCTGATTGCTGAACAAGATTTCAGAAAGAAAAAAGATGTTAGAACACATGTCTCAAAGGTTCCTGAAAATTTCTCCATGTACTTCTATACTACAACTGTACCCCAAATTCACTGTACAGTGAAGTGGGCATGGAAGTCAGTGCCCTCTGCAGAAAAGGGGAAGGCATAGGAAATTTAAGTCAGCATTTCAAGGGTGGAGCTGATTCCCAAGAACACTTTCAGTTTGATGGATAGATGTTGGTAAGACTATTAATATTATGAGGGGGCAGGGGATTTAGGGGTAAAAGAAAAAAAGAAGTAAAAGAAAAGGGGAAAAAGCAGAAGAAAAAGATAAAGGAAAGGTTAAATATATATTGAAGCAATCTGAAAAAACAAAATTTTCCTAAAATCTTGTCTCATGACATGGTAACAGTATCTCTAATCACTTCCAAGGAGGCTATATGGCAAATCTGGCAATCAAGGATTATTGCTTGGCCAAGGAGGGAAACTTTTAATTAGTTCCTCAGCAAAGGTAATATATGTGTTTATTCGAAAGATGTAACCACCATATTATATACATTAGGACAAAGTGATCTCTCTCGTGTTGCTCTACCATGTTTCTGGTCATAAAAAACGGTAACAATTTTATGAGGGTGAATAACCTTCTGAAACAGAAAGAGATGTGTGGGCTCCACTCTCCACAGGTACCACCTGAGCAGAGGGAAAATGGAAACCGCTGTGAATGTAAACATTAAAGATGATCTAATCTACAGAAGTGCTGCCATCAAGGAGATTTAGCTGCAAGGTGGGCTACCTCAAAAGGGCAAGAATTTGCAAATGAAAGTGTCTTTGCCTCAAATGTTTCTAAGGCATCTAGTCTTCAGGGTAATTAGGAAAATCTGAGCATCCAAGGCAAGTTTAGTTATACATAAAGCAAGAATTCTTCTGTTGGGGTCTCTGAATTTGTTGTTTTAAAAAAATATTTTTGATAATCATTTCAATATGGGTTTTCTCTGTAATCTTACATATTTTATTTCAGGCATAAAAAAAAACAACAATTTATAGGCCTCAACAGTCTATGACACAAAAATAGGTTAAGAACCCTTGGTCTACACTTCTAGGGTTGTATGCCAAAGAGATCATAGAAGTGGGAGGAAGACCCATATGTACAAAAATATTTATAGCAGCTCTTTTTGTGGTGGCAAAGAACTGGAAATTGAGGGGATGTCCATCAACTGGGGAATGGCTGGACAAGATGTGGTATATGAATGTAATGGAATACTACTGTGCTATAAGAAATGAGGAGCAGATGGACTTCATAATAACCTGGAGAGACTTATATAAACTCATGTTGAGTGAGAAGAGCAGAACCAGGAGAAATTACAGACACAACATATGTGTGATGACTAACTTCGATAGACTGGTCTCTTCTCAGCAACGCAAGGTTATAAGACAACTCCAAAAGACTCATGATGGAAAGAGATTATCCACATCCAGAGAAAGATCTACAAGGTCTGAATGCAGATTGAAGCAAACTATTTGCTCTGTCTCTTTTTCTTGTTTGGTTTTGTTTCCTCTTTCCCATTGTTCATTCCATCGGTTATAATCCTTCTTTACAACCTGACTAATGTTTAATGTGAAGGTATTTGTAGATCCTATATTTGATTGCATGCCGCCATGGGGGGAGGAGGGAGAGGGAAGGGGAGAAAATTTGAAATTGTGGAACTGAATGTTGTGAACTAAAGTAAATAGATTAATTAATTTAAAAAAACTATCATTCTGAGATGAGATTCGTAGGTTTCACCAGCCTAGTGTTCCTTAACACAAAAAAGGTTAAGAACACGTGCTATCAGGTAATGATTTCTGCTGAGATAACAGGAAAGTGTTTGGTTAGGACTGAGAAAGGAATCTGAAGTTACTGGTCTTAGGGCTCCAGACAGCTTTCTGAGATGCTAAGGTGCTGATCTGCATGGGAATGGGAGTTTCTTTCTGAGAGTTCCCTGTATCAATGAAACCAGAGGTTTAGTTTTTAAAAAAAATTAAATATTGGGAGAGAGAGTTCAATCTGATGAATTAGACATTAGGCCATCCCACCTCCTGCACACATACACACATTTAATCCAAATGTCTCTTTTTTCTTTCTTTGCGAAAAAAAAAATCAGACACATACCCTTCTCCCTCAGCATCAAGCGCAGCAGCCAATTCAGTGAAGAGCAGACCCGTCAAGAAGTGCTGCTGGCGGTAGTCAGGAGACAGGTCAAACATATTGGCAATCTTCTGGTCCTGGAAACTGGAACAAGAGCTGGAGTTCTACAGAAATGCGGGAGACATTTTGGTGAGTGGCATGAGAAAAGACAAACAGCTGGAAAGGGTGGATAAAGTAAAACTCAGGGGCTGCTGGTAGCCTCTTAAAAAGAAAGGTGAAAAGTAGAAGCAAATCTGAAACCAAACATTCAGAGATGGAATCTGGACGGTTACTAGTTAGAAAAGAAGTTGTGACTGTTTCTGTCATTGGAATGGCATAAACTTTTTTTTTTTTGAGAGGGGAAGGCAGGGCAATTGGGGTTAAGTGACTTGCCCAAGGTCACACGGCTAGTAAGTGTTAAGTGTCTGTGGTCAGATTTGAACTCAGGTCCTCCTGACTCCAGGGCCTGTGCTCTATTCACTGTACCACTTAGCTGCCCCCTGGCATAAACTTTTACAAAGAATAATGATCTTAAATAATCCTGACATTCATAATAGAAGGCCACTGTATTCTCTCCCAGGGGTTCTAAACCTGGTTATCCAGGAATATTTTTTAAAAAAAAAAGATATATTTTGGGGTGGCTAGGTGGCAGAGTGAAAAAAAGTACCCTCCCTGGAGTCAGGAGGACCTGAGTTCAAATCTGGCCTCAGACACTTGACATACTAGCCATGTGACCTTGGGCAAGTTACTTGACCCCAACTGCCCTGCCTTCCCCCCTCCAAAAAGCAAAAAACTAAAAAACTAGAAAGATATATTTCAGTATAACTGGCTTCCCCTGTAATCCTATGCATTTTTCATTTTATTTATTTATTTTTAATAAAAACATTATTTTAGACTCAAACACCAGAACACAAATACAGAACAGAGAGAAGAAAAACATATCATAAACTTAAATATGGGAACTTAAATACAAAGTAAGAAAAGGGGGAAAAAAGCATGCCATGTGCATTGCAGAACACGAGAAAATAAAAAATATGTAACGATAAATTTTCATTTCAAGAAAGCCTGTATGATAAACACTACACATTGTCTTGAGACATTTCTTTGGTTCCTTATAAGTTCTCTTTTGTTCTCTGCTGTATATTTTTTACTTTGTTCTTTTTTTACCCCCACCCCCCACCCCAAGAAGGCTACAATTAAATGTGGATATATTTCTATATAGATCTAGATATATACATACACATATACATATATACATGCATTTTTTAAAAATGCATTTAAAAACATGATTTTCTGAGAAAGGGCTCATACTCTTCACAAGTCGACCCCAAAGGGTCCATGACACACAAAAATTTTAGGACCCCTGTAGTCCAAAATGTAAGCACTGAATGGAACTGAGTACAGTCTGAATTTCATTAGACTGGAGCAAGATGTGCTCAGATAAGAGAATCCTCAATTTTACTCACACATAGGAAATTTTTGCATATTTTTCCAAGCCTATGTCTCATTTAATATCTTGATAAGAGCCAGTAGCTGGAGGAGGGATGAGGATGATGCAAAGCTTGCAACCTTTGGGCTTGGTTTAGTGTGTGTGTGTGTGTGTGTGTGTGTGTGTGTGTGTGTACTCAACACAATAGCCACTGGCAATGACCCCCCAAACTCAGCCACTCATCAGGCACAAGATCTTATCTGGGCACAAGTCAGAGTGAAAAATATTTTTGATATTTCTGATTAAAAATAAGATTCATTTCAATTGGTCCAGTCTAAATTACAAGAGTTGGCTTGAATGGTTGCACATTTTTATCTTTTAAAACTATGACTCAGTTCCATCTTTATGTTAACAGTCACATCCTTTAGACCGCACCTGACCTTGATGTAGGTAAATCCTTGATTCTGTCTAGGGTTATATCCTTTGTCCCTTTCCAAGGATCTTTACTCAACAAACAAAGCCAATCAAACAATCAATCCTCCAAATCTGGCCATTTCACTCAAGCCCTTACTTCTATTCATCTAGTTAATTTCTCTGGTAGTGTGTGATAAAGATAAAATAACATGTCAATGGGATTGAATTGCATCATTCCAAATGAAGACCTTTTGGTGATCCTCTAATTAAATTTTCCTTGTATGAGGGTGTTATGGGAATCTGAAGATCTTCCCTGCCCCTAGGCCTTTGCTAAAGTGTCTACGTGACTGAGGACCCTTGGATATTTGAAAGTATACTCTGTTCCCTAATAGGCTGAATGTGGTCACGTGGAGCCTGTGGCGCCAGGCTTGTTTTCC
>CM053583.1:276507994-276523696 GCA_028627135.1 Pseudochirops cupreus | reverse complement strand
ATATATATATATATATATATATATGTAACATTTATTCCCATAAAGCTAATAGAAACATGATCATGGAGTCAGAAAGAAATTTTTGACTGCCTAAACAAAAGAATGAGAAAGCTTAAATACATTTTAGAACAATCCCAACTCAGGGTCAAATTTACGATTACAGAAAAGGAATTTTCTTAATAAGATAAGAGAATTGACAAGGTGTAAATGGATTTTATGACCTAGAACATCTGTGTTTTCTTTATCATTAACATGCCATAACATAGTACATGCCCACAAAATATTAAAGTTCCATTATTCAAGATAGTGTCTTGGGTTCAGGGTCTCATCCTTAATGGCCATAAAGTCAGTCCCGTCTGGGGTTGTAGACATAGGAAGAGGTATTCCCTGAGTTTACTCAGAGAACAAAGAAGCTGTTGGGTCCAGGCTCTTCCGGTTGATTAGTTCAGGCCTTGGATCTTATTAAGGGCAATTACACTGATATTAAATTGTTGTCAGTATATATATTTTAGTACTGTATACTGGTTCTGGTCTAACTAGGACAAAGTACAGCTGGATGACCACCTCCTTATTCTTGGAGTCTGTACCTTTCTTAAAGAGTACCAGCCCTGGAATCAGGAGGACTTGAATTCAAATCCAGACTCAGACACTTGACACTTAACTAGCTGTGTGACCTTGGGCAAGTAACTTAACCCCAATTGCCTTGCCTTCCCCCTTCCAGAAAAAAAAGAGCCCAAGATTAGCAGCTTTTGGGGGGGGGGGCCTCAATCATATCACATTTTTTACTCATATTCAACTTGCAGTACACTAATACCCTCCCCCCCCAGATCTTTTTCAGATCACCTGCTACAATGATCCTCCCATCTTGCACCTGTGAAGTCAATTTTTCCAACCTAAGTGTAGATCTTGACCATTTCCTAATGATTTTCTTCCTATTAGGTCAAACAAATAAATACTGCCACCCATCAAGATCTTTTGGGATCCTGTCTCGATTATTCACCGTGTAGCTAATTCTCCTTCTCAGTTCTGAGTCATCTCCAGATGTAATAAACATGCTCTCTCCACCTTTATCCAGATTATTGATAAACAATTCTTGACAGCACAGACCAAGAGGAAAGCAATAAGAGGAGATAATAAACTGAGTTCCTGAGACAGTTCTTAAAGTTGAATGGGCAATCCTAGGGTTTACAGGTCCGCCAAACTAAGGAAAACTCAAAGACTGTTTCTTCATGTGACTATCACAGGCTTTATTTTTACTGAAAAGAATATCATTCTTTAAAAACGAATAAGCATAACTATAAAACATTTTTCCATCATCTCCTTTTCAAATTCATGACTTAACAGCCAGGAATTAATTAACCTGCATAGTACCAACAAGAAAGAAGAACAGCCAGTTTTCTATCAAAGGTCAAGCTGCAGGTCATTATTTCTTTGGAAGTTTTACTATCATCAAATGACCTTTTTGATGGCATTAATGAAAGGAAAAACTATGTAGATTGTAGCCATGGTTTTCTACTTATCCTTTAGCTTTAGGAGGTAAGGTACAGTCTAATAAGAAAACATGCATTGGAGTGGCTAGGTGGTGCAGTAAATAGAGCATTGGCCCCAGGGTCAGGAAGACCTGAGTTCAAATATGACCCCAGACACTTGACACAAAAACTAGCCATGTGACCTTGGGCAAGTCACTTAACCCCTTCCCTACTCTAAAAAAAGCAAAAAAAACCCAAAAAACACAACACACGCATCTAGTTTGGGATTACCCAGGTGGCACCTTACGCACCTGTCTAGGATGTTCCAAGGTTATCTGGAAAGCAAGTGAAAAGTAAATTTGCGTCCATTCATGGAATCCCTCCTTGAGCGCAGTGGATTTAAACTGACTTAGTCACTCTTGGTAGTTCTGCTGTCCTCTATGCCCATTATCCACTACCCAGCCTTGTAGCTCCAGCCTTCTGGTCATGACCAAGTATAGCACATGTTGACAACAGATATTTCCTAATGTATGGGATGAGTGAAAACTTCTCAATTTGGGGTTGTTAACTTCCTCCTCCTCCTCCATTGCTGCTGTCAATCACTTTTATCTTCCTTTGTCTATTTTCCCACCTTGGTGGGACCCTCCCCCGCTTCCTTTCTTGCTGTCCCAGTTGGGGAAGAATCTGGTGAATATGCCTCTCCACCAATGAGAGAGGAGACAGTCGGGAAAGGGGGCTTGACTAAGTTAAGTTATAAATTCTTGCACTGTCTTTTGTAACATGCCTCTCCTCCATGATGAGTCATGGGGAAGACCACCCTCTTTTCCCGGGGAAGAGAATAAACTCCTGTTCTTATCCTAAGAGATCTCTGTGTTTATTTTGTCACTAAATTAAGGATGAAGGGCATTTTTCATCCCAAACACTAACAGCCAGTAAGCCTAAAATCAGTGCCATTCCTCTGGGTTGAAGGCCCAGGATCAACACTACTGTATGTTCCTCTAGTCTAGGGGTTTTTAATCTTTGTTGGGTCATAGTCCCTTTGGCAGAATAATGTTTTCAAATGAACAAAATGAAATTTTAGGATTTTAGGAGGCCAACTATATTGAAATGCAATTGTCAACGCATTTTAAAGAACTTCTTCTCTAGTGGGACATTAAATATTGTTTTTAATATTTGAGATTCTTGCTCTCATGCTATTTTAACAAAACACATTTTTCCAAGATGATAATAATAGCATTGAATGTAGTATTTTAACATTTGCCTCACTTTTCTCAGCTGTAAATTGGGGTTCCGATAGCACCTATCTGTTGCAAGGAAGGATCAACTGTGATATTTGTTAGGCACTTTGTAGACCTTAATGTGCTTTATAAATCCTAGCTCTCATCACCATCGTATCATTTTCAGCATCGGCATCAGCATCATCATTATTATTTCACTGGTACAGAGAACTTCCCTCAAGGAGACCTCTACCATTATTGCAGTTTAGCAATTGCTCTGCCATTTCTAATCTTAGAGAATTGTTTAGGGACACTATTAAGTTAGGAAATTTGCCCAAAGCCTGTGTCACTGGTAGGATGCACTATCTTCATGGCTCCACTCATGGAACATTCCCACTTTGAAGCCTTCCCCATTCTCCTTCCCACCCACTCCCCTCAAAATATTTTTTTCTTCGAATTTTTCTAGAAGACTTATCCTATCGTGCCCTACCTGTATAATTTTACATACTACCTTTATATTCCCCCCCCCCGTGCGTGTGCTATCTCCCTTCCTTAACTATATTTTTATTACCAAAAAAACAGCAACAAAGGCACCCCAAGTTTTATTGTATAGGGTCTTAATTCACAGCTGAACTCACCTTCACTCCCTAAGTAGACTAACGAATTTGTCAATTGAGTCATCATTTGGTTTAGCAAACTAAACAGTACCTAAATAGGCCACAGAGGGGCAGTAGTTCAACATAGTTTCATTGGTCACTATTGCTATTTAAATCCATGGGCTTATAAAACCATGCTGTCAGAGACTTCAAAGATGATGTAGTCCAACTTTCTCATTCTACAACAGCCTTTAAAAATAAATTCTGAGGGTCTTTTGTTTGGTTTTGGTTGGGTTTTTTTTCTTAGTCCAATGGTTCATTCTCTTACAAGACGGTATGTTTTTGACTTAACTCTTGGTTACGTATCGTAGGCTGCCGATCGAGTCTGCAATCGGATGTCTTACTACAGCCAAGGGAACAACGACACCCCGAGTTCCACCACGGTTCCAAGACCAGCCAGCAAGAAGGTAACGCGTCACATGAGACTAGTGACAGGAAGGAGGGAGCGAGTCCTAACTGTAGGGAATGATCGATCTCTCTGCATCTGTCTCTGTCTTCACTCTCCTCTCTCGCTCTCGCTCTCTAAATTTGTCTCTTTCTTTTTCCCTGTCTCTTTTCTCTCCCTTCCCTCTTTCTCTCTCCTTCTTCTCTCTCCCTTTCTTTCTCCCCCTCTCTCCTCTCTCCATAACTTTCTCTCTTCTCTTTCTCTCTCCCTCCCTTTCTTTCCCCTTCTCTTTCTCTCCTCTCTCTCTCTTCCTTACTTTCTCCCTCTCTTTTTTCTCTCCTCTCTCAGTATATATATATATATATATATACACAATATCTTTCTCCCTCTCTTTTTTCTCTCTTCCCTCTCTCTTTCTCTCTCCTTTCTCTCCTTCTTTCTCTCTCTCTCTCTCTCTCTCTCTCTCTCTCTTTCTCTCTCTCTTTCACACACAGACACACACATATATTTCTTTACTCCTTCCTCATATCTGCATGTCACCAATATGATGACAGACAGAGTAGTAGAGAGAAAAGAGTACTGTGTTTGGAGCCAAGGAGTCCATACCTGAATCCTACAATCTGTGTGACTTCAAACAACTCGCCTCACCTCTCTAGGCTTCAGTTTCCTCGTCTGTACAATGGGGGAGGTTGGACAGGATCACTTCTCAGGTCTGGTTCAGAAATCTCATTATGATCCTATAATCAGGCTTCTCTTTCCAGGTAGTCAACTCAGACCCTCCCACTAAAATACACAATAATTGTGTATTTGGTATAGTAACAAGAATGAGGTAGATCCAGCCAACATAATTCAGGGCCTCAGTTTCCTTTTCTTTAAAATGTAAAATGGACTGTATATCATCATTTTCCTTCCAACTCAAAATTTCAACCTCTAGTCTGATAGAAAATGTCACTTTCATTTCAGCCTCCAATTATGTTTACCAATTTGTCTCATTCTAGCTAATAGTGTAGATGTGATCATGCCCTGCTCTAATCTGAAGGATGCCAAAAAGCCTGCCTGTTCAGAATTTCTTCTCCTATCAAAATATCTGGAATTCCTGCCATTAGAATCAATTTGAGGCTAAGACACTTTCTCCACAAGGCCCCTGACAAAATACAACTAGGTTCCATGGAAAGGAACACACAGGAGGCCATTTGCTATATATAGCAAGACTTTTATCAGATTACCAATCGAATCTAACAATCATTCATTAAGCATCCGCTATATACAAGACTCTAAACTAGGCAACAGTGATAAAATGATAAAATAAAAAGCAGTCACTACCCTCAAGGAGCTTACATTCTAACAGAGATATAGAAAGGAAACAAACATTTATTAAGCACCAACTGTGTCAGGCACCTTCCTAAGCACTATATAAATATTTTTTTAATTGATCCTCTCAACCTAGGGGGTAAGTGCTATTAATATCCCCTTTGTGTAATTAAGAAATCTGAGATTGGGGCAGCGAGGTGGAACAGTAAATAGAATACTGGCCCTGGAATCAGGAGGACCTGAGTTCAAATCCAGCTTCAGACGCTTAACATTTAATAGCTGTGTGACCTTGGGCAAGTCACTTTAACCCCAATTGCCCTGCCTTCCTCCCTCCAAAAAGCAAAAAAAACCCCAAAACTGAGATTAACAGAGGTTAAGTGCCTTGTCCAGAGTCACTTATAGCTAGTAAGTGGCCAAGGCCCACTTTGGGCCTTCCTGATTTCAGGTCCAAAGCTTTCCCGACCCAGCCATCTAGTTGCCTGTCTGTACATAACATGTCAACAGATAGGTATATATCCACTATCATTTGAGGAGGGAAAGAATCCTAACCCCTAAATGAGTTAGGAAAGACTTGCCATAGCCATAGGACCTAAGCTATGAAAGAAGAAACCTAGGGGTTATTAAGAGGCAGAAGGTAGGAAGGAGCACATTCCAATTAATCAATCAATTTTTATTAAGCAGAAAGGGGTAGCCTGGACAAAAACATGGAGATGAGAGACACAGTGTCATATATGAAGAACAACAGCAAAGCCACCCCAGAGAGCAGGAAGTAAAGCAATGAATCACAGGGCCGGAAGATGGGAATGATAAGATCAGAAAAGAACAAGGTCGGTTTGACTGGAAGGAAGAATGTGAAGGACAGTAGTAGAGTGCTATGACCCTGGAAAAGTAGGCTGGAGCCAGACTGGGAAGGACTTTAAATGCCAAGTTGGGAATCTTGTATTTTGTCCACGAGGCAGTAGAAGATTTCTGAGCTGGGGGACAGATGATATGGTCAAACCTGTGCTTTAGAAAGGCCCTTTTGGCAGCCACATCAAGGATGAATAGGAAAAGATAGAGACGGGCAGTTAGGAGTCCATTTGGACTCCAGTCAAGAGGTAATGATGGCTTGAATTTAAATGCTGGCCATGTACATAGAGAAAAAGGGATGGACATGAGAGGGAGAAATGACAAGACCTAGAAACTGATAGCAGAAAGGGACTCAGATGTCAGTTTTGTTGGGATGAGGGAGAAGTTCAGAATGTGGGACTGGCCAAGGGCAGGACAAGGAACAAACACAAAACACAATGTGGATGACAAAGCAGCTCACTCACCTCTAGAAGCAATGCAGTGTAGTGGGTAAAACCCTGACCTGAGGGCCTGGAGGCCTGAGTATTAGGCACCACCAGTCAGCTGGGTAACCCTCCGCAAATCCCTTAACCTTTCTGACCTCAGTTTCCTCATCTGTAAAATGAAAGGTTTAGATTAGATCAGAGGTTCTTAATCTTTTTTTTTTTGTATCATGGACCCTTTGACAGTTTGGTGAGGCCCCTTCTCAGGATGACGTTTCTAAGTGAACAAAAAAGATAGGATTACATTGGAAACCAATTATATTCAACAGTTATCAATGATGTTGGTTGTTTTTTTTAAGTTCACAGACCTCAGGTTAAAATAAACCTAATTAGCTGATTTCTAAGAACTCTTCTTGCTCCAGCATTCTATGATGTTGTGATCCATGTTTATCACAGGAATAGTAAAGTTGCATTTAGAGTTTTGGTTGCTTCACAATGGTCTGCGTCCCAAACTTCTTTCAGACAAGGCTTAATTTCTCTCAAGCTCAGAGCCATGCATACTTCTGTCAATCGGAACTTACTAGGATGGAATCATTTGGAGGGGAAAAAGTCAAGGGAGCAGAAATTTAAACCACCTAGACCTAGACTTTATATTTAGTGGTCCATCACCACATGTGAAGCCTCCTCCGCTGAGCTCTCCCAGTGTATGCTCTTTTTTTTTTCTTTACTGATAACTTAACCCATAGCTCTGTGCTCCTCTGCTATTATAGATAACCCCCAAAGTAAAGACATGTAATCATGTGTGCCTGTAAGCAAGATAAAGGGCTCTAAGAAACCGCTTATCCTTCTCTAATCTCTTCTGTCCCTAACAAGCTAGCAGCTGACCTGACCTATTTTTCAGCAGTTATATTTAAAACCAGAGACTTGTCTCCTTGTAATGATAGCCATTGTCATGGGCTTTGGCGATGATGGAGTGCCTTCTTTCTTCTAACCAGTTCTTTGCTGGAGTAAGGTAGAAAGATACCAAGTTATATTTAAATATTATTTTAAAGTGGTTAGCTCATTTTTTTAAATCTAAGGGATGGAGGGTAAGCAGAGATACTACAGGCAAATTAAATCCACAGACAATCCTCAAGTCTAATTTTTGGCCTATGTTCTTGAAAATCTCCCCAGAGCCATAACTAGCATGAAGTGAGCTGGGCTTTGCTCCAGGGAAATTACATGATGGTGGGTGCACTTGCTTCATTGCAACCACCATCTTTGAACCTCCCCTCAAGACCTTTCCTAGCCCAGGTCGTCATATAGTACAGCTGCTACCCTCAGTATTCATGGCCCCCACATTCCACCCCAGCTCCTATAGGGACAATGAGTAGATTGTCTCCTCTCCTAATTCAACTATAAACAGTCCTACCCACCTATTGTCTCAGTTACTTTTGTCATTGGGAAGAAAAAAAAATACTAGTTATAACTCTGCATTTCCTCACAAGACTTTGTTTTGGAAAAGCCACCAATAAGTAGACAAATTGAATGATAAACATTTGAGATTTTGTCCTTGTCTGAAATCCCTTCTCCCCTGCTGGCGTTGATGATAATCAGAAAACATTTAGTTAACATTAGTCAACAAACATTATTAAGTGACTACTATTTGCCAGGCACTGATACAAATATTACAAACAAAGTTAGTTCCTGCCCTCAAGGAGCTTATAATCTAATGTGGGAAGGTAACACACAAAAATAAAGTTGAATGGAAGTGGAGGGAATTCAAAAGGTTTGATGGCAGAGAAGTCAAAGAAATCCAAAATGAGTACAGCTGGATGGGAAATGAGATATCTGAGATATTGAGTAAAGAGATGACCCCAAACAAGGAGAAATAAAATAAAATATGACATGAAATCTTGGAAGACTTCAAACCAAGGTTTCCAAATCTTAGAAGTCTTTCAGGAACCTGATTCTGGGGATGTCATGACTCCAAGGTTATGGATTCAACGTGATACCACCATGTCTGAAATGTATGTATGTATGAAATACAGAAGTACAATTTATATATAGAACAGATCGTATTGTCCACATGGGTCCTTTCCTTTGGGTCATCTCAGAATCATAAGATTATAGAATTTTAGAACCAGAAAGGCCTTAAGGATCATCTTGAGGCATTCTCAGCCTTTTAGCATGTGTCATGGCATTCTGGTGAAGGCCCTCAGAATAATGTTTTCAAATGCATAAAATATACTGCAAAAGAAACTAATTATATTGAAATAGTTATCAATTTTTTAAAATAAGCTTATGAACTCTGGGTTAAGACTCCCTTGATCTAGTCTAGTCTTCTCATTTTACAGAGGAGTAGACTGAGGGCCATAGAGATGAAAGGATTTGTTCAAAACTCTACAACCAAATAATGGTAGAAATGGGACTAAAACCCAGGTATCCTGATAATAGAATCATAGACTGAGATATAGAAGAGACCTTAAATACTGTGTAGTCTTCATTTTATGGATGAGGAAACTGAGGTGCAGAGAGATGGCTGGATTTGCCTGAAGTCAGCCCCACAGGTCATCACTAAGTAACTTGCCAAGATGTGAACCCAGAATCTTTGACTCCCAATCCAGGGCTCTTTCCCAGTCCCAGCACCCTGGGGAAGGAGGCAGCACCTACTACATGGCTCAGGATCCCAAATTAAGCTCTTGGAGGCTATTTAGGTTGGTCAGAGAGGGGTGTCGGAGATGGCTACATTTCCCAGCTCCCCTTTTTACTTTTCGGCTCAGCACTTCCACGAGGAATTGGCGCTGCAGATGGTGGTCAGCACTGGCATGGTGAGAGAAGCCGTCTTCAAATACGCCTGGTTCTTCTTTGAGCTTCTGGTAAGATGAGTCTTTATTCATCTTTGACGATTTCTATGATTATGATTATCATTGTTACTCTTCCTATTATTATCGTTAGACTGTGAAATAATTTAAGGGAAATCTCGTATGCTTTGAGTACAAATTCTCCTCCTGTTTTTCCATTTAGTGTTTATCATTTTTCCCTTAAGAATAATAATAGCTGTGGAAATGAATGTTGAAAACTAAAACTAAATAAATAAATCCTGGAATTTAAAAAATTATCTAAAAAAATAAAGTTATTGACACGGGGGAAAAAAGAAATCACTTTGTATATACTTTGAATTTGCTTGTATTTTTTAACATGTTGCCTCCTCAGTATGATCTTCAGGGAAGGAAAAATAAGAATAAGAATAGTTAATATAACATATAGCTATAAATATATAAAATATTAAAAAATTATAGCTAATACATAGCATTTTAAGGTTTCCAAAGCACTTGACATGCATTGTTTCATTTGAGCTTCACAGCAATCCTGTGTGATTATTCCCATTTTACAGATGAGGAAACTGAACCTTTGTCAGAGGTTAAGTGACTTGCCCAGGGTCACAAGAGTTGATAAGTGTCTGAGGCAGAATTCAGACTCAAGTCCTTCTGACTTCAGATACAGCAAATAATCTGCTACATCAAGATGACTCTATGAAGAAAGAACTGGCCCAGAATTGGAATATATTAAATTGCTGAAACATGTCATTCCTTTCTTTTTTTTTTCAATATTTGTTCAACATTTATTTATTCGACTCAAATGCCTTGCTGTTGAGTCATTTTTCAGTTATACCCAACTCTTTATGACCCTATTTGGGGTTTTCTTGGCAAAGATACTGGAATGGTTTTCCATTTCCTTCTCCAGCTCATTTTACAGATGAGGAAACTGAGGCAAACAGAGTTAAGTGACTTGCCCAGGGTCACACAGCTAGCAAGTGTCTGAGGCCAGATTTCAACTTAGGTCTTCTTAAGACTTCATTGAGCCACCTAGCTGCCATACTATGTGTATAATGGTATACTAAAGAATTAAGGGGGCTATGAAAGACATGGCCTCTTGTCATCCAAGAGCTTATAATCTACATGGGAAAAAAACAAAAAACAAAAGTACAGCATGAAACACTGAAATGATTGAGATAATGCACTTATAGTAGTTCATAGAACCCTAGAGGGCACTGACAACACAGATAAGTGCTTCCTGCTCACACAGGGTGTGGGTAAGTTGCACAACAGCTCACCTGCATCTCCTTGGATACAGAACATTGGGCAGTTGATGGTCCCATTTCTGTGACACCTCATGTTAAGCCCCACCCTCTTTCTATGTGTTTTCTCTCTGACCCTGGACCCTATCAATGTAGGTTCAGAAGCTAATCTTCCCTCCATCACTTACTACCCAAGTGGCCTTGAGCAAGTCTCCTTACTTCTCTGAGGCCCAGTTTCCTTATGGGTAAAATGAGTGGGTGGGATCACATGGCCTCTGAGACCATCCTCCCAGCTCCTAACCTTTTGGTGTCATGGACCCTCTGGCAATCCAGTGATGCCCTTGTCAGGAGCATGTTTAAAATAGTCCTCCTCGGGGTGCTAGGTAGCGCAGTGAATAGAGCACTGGCCCTGGAGTCAGGAGGACCTGAGTTCAAATCCAGCCTCAGACACTTAACACAAAACTAGCCATGTGACCTTGGGCGAGTCACTTAACCCCAATTGCCCTGACTTCCCTCCTCCAAAAAGCAAAAATAAAATAAAATAAAACAGTCCTCCTAGGAAATGCCAAATTTTAGTTAGGTATAATTATGAAAATAAATACGTAATTTTTCTCCCACCCAAGTTCATGGGCTCCCTGAAACTATACACATACGGACACCAAATTAAGAAATTCTGACCTAGAGTGTGTCATAGAGTCTGTGGGGGGACTCCAGAACCTCCATGTAGAGAAAGTGTTAAACTTGGAGTAGGAAGTGGGAGTGGAAGGGAAAGGAATAAGCATTTATCTAGTGCCTAGGATGGGCAGCTAGGTGCTGCAGTGGATGCGTGCCCGGCCTGGAATAAGAAAGACCTGAGTTCAAATTTGGCCTCAGACACTTAACTAGCTGTGTGACCCTGGTCAAGTTACTTAACCTTGTTTGCCTCAGTTTCTGTATCTCTAAAATGAGCTGGAGAAGGAAATGGCAAACCACTCCAGTATCTCTGCCGAGAAAACCCCGAATAGGGTCATAGAGTTGGACAAGACTGAAACAACTCAACAACAAATGATGTGCCAGGCACTTTACAAATATAATATTTGCGTTTGATCCTTGGCATTGAAGACCACTCGATCCCCACACCTTTTGAGGTAGGTGCTATTATAATCTGCATTTTATGAGAGGAAATTGAAGGCGACAAAGTTTAAGTGACTTGCCCAGAAAGAAAAAAAAAGAGAAGATTTAATTTGTAATCCCACCTCAGACACCTACTAGCTCTGTGATCCTTAGCAGATCACTTAGCCTCTCTGGGCCTCAGTTTTCTCATCTACGAAATGGGGATAATAATAACTCCTCCCTCACAAGATTGTTGTGAAGCTCAAAGGAAGGCATAGATATAGTTGGGAAGGTCAAATAAGACAATTCATGCAGAGTGTGTTGCCAACCTTGAAGGGCTCTATGGATGCCACTAGTAAGTCCAACGGGACCAAAGGGAGGAGAGCTTGGTCCAGGGTTCAGAAATCGAATGTTGGATACCAGGAATTTGTTGAAGCCCAGCTATGGTATATCCAGGCCCTATTGACCTTTGTTTCCACCTTGTAACTCTGATGGCTTTCTGCTGTCCTCCTCATCTCCCATAGCAATGGTTCATACTCCTAATATGGCACATATGTCCCTTTTATAAGGTTATTTGCTTATACATAAGTGCCTCAAAAGTAGGGATTGTTCTGTTCTTTCTATTTCTGTCAGCTTCCTCTCCTTGCCCTCCCCCTCCCCAGCCTAGCCAAAACACTTGGCACAGAGTAGGAGCCTAATAGATTTGACTGATTAATTGATTCATAGATGTGGGTCATCTTACATTTGCAAAAATCCGTATAGATATAAGTAATGGAGCTGTCCCCCCCTCCCATCCACCACCCTCCCCAGATTATGTTCTCTGGCCTCTGGTTTTGCCCCTTTAAAGGCTGCATTGAACTCATTCACCTAAATAATGGTTTTCTCTCCTTGTATGAGTTACCCCAGTTTTGTTGAGATTCACACAATCTCCCTTTAAATCTTTTAGTCTCTCTTTCAAATTGGCATCTCAGTTCTATGTGGAAGGAAGTACCTGACCCGATATTGATTGACAGATAGTTCTATTGAAAAAGTACTAAAAAAAAATTAAATAAAAAAGTATTTTTAAAAAGAAAAAACGCCAAAAGTCCCAAACCCCAGCTGGTGCCTTTTCCCCACTTGGGATTACCCTGGGTAGTGGCTGTTTGGAGCAGATGATGGGGGACTAATTCATATCCTGACCAGATTGCAACGGTGGCTCATCCTAAGGCATTCCATTAGAGTATAAATTCACTGAAAGTAGGCATTCTTTCATTCTTTGTACTAGTCTCTCCAGCACCTAGCTCAGTGTCTGGTATATAATAAATGCTTTTGAATTTATGGATTCATTGATTAATGGCAGCGATGAGTAGGGGTAGGCTATTGCTGCTCAGATGGGTCTCTGGAACTGGAAAAGGTTTTAACCTGTGTCAGTATAACCTGTGTCAGTATTTTTTATCTATACTACACCAGTGAGACAGAAAACCTCCATAGCACCCAAACCTATATGGGGGATTTAAGTCAAAACAAAGTAACCTTTTCCTGTGGTTTACAAATTGAACTCCCAGGACTTTGTGGGATCAAGAGAAGAAAGCAAAAGCTACATATAAATTTTGTTGTTGAATCATTTTAGTCATGTCTGACTTTCCATGACCCCATTTTCTTGGTAAAGATACTGAAGCGGTTTGCCATTTCCTTCTCCAGCTTATTTTACAAATGAGGAAACTGAGGCAAACAGGGTTAAGTGACTTGCCCAGGGTCACACAGCTAGTAAGTATCTAAGACCAAATTTGACCTCAGGTCCTCCTAACTCCAGGGCTGGTGCTCTATCTATTGTACCATCCAGTTGTCTGTATATAAATTTAGGACACTTGGAAAGTGAACTCCAATTGATCCCAATTTCTGTTAAGGGGGAAATTCAATATGTACAGTATGCAGATCCCAGCCATTTTCTGGTTAAAGTCAGAATCTTGAACTGTATTAAGAACCCCTGCAAAGACATGTATAGCCTATATCAGATTGCTTACTGTCTTGGGGAGGGAGATGGAGACGGAGAAAAATTTGGAGCTCAAAATCTTATTTAAAAAATGAATGTTGGAAACTATCTTTACATGTAATTGGAAAAAAGAAGGAAGGAAGAAGAAAGGAAGGAAAGAAAGAAAGGGAGGGAGGGAGGGAGGGAGGAAGGAAGGAAAGAAGGGATGGAGGGAGGGAGGAAGAAAAGAAGGAAGGAAGGAAGGGAGGGAGGAAGGAAGGAAGGAAAGAAGAAAAGAGGGAAGGAGAGAAGGAAGGGACCCTGCAAAGAGAAATTTAGCTTGGGCAGGGCCCATATTAGCTCACCAAGCCATTCACTTCTCTCCTTTGAAAGAAAAGAAACAGAATGGTCCCCAACCCTAGCCAACAACTTGGATTGGCTTAATGCTCTGTGCTAGCCTTCCTTAGTGCTCAAGTGTTAATGAACAATTACCTTGGCGTTAGAGACCAACACAATCCTTAGGCAATTCTCACATTACTAATGAGTAAAATCCCTTTGGTTCTAATCTAGACACAATTGAACCAAACTTCAGAGGCTCAGAAGTGAATGATTGGCCTAGGATAGATCTGATCTTGAAACAGGTCACCGGATTCCACCCCAGCTCCTAGGTGGCCAAAACTGGGAAATGATGCCCCTCCCACTCCCCAAAAACATTTTCCAAGAACTCATTGATAGTGCCCCCAGTTGTCTGCTTTGGGAAGAGGGAGGGTATCTAGCAGCTGAGGTTCAAAGGTTTGGAGCGAGGCCAGGAGTTGGAAGTGCAACATTGCGAGAATTGTTTGGCTGTGCAGTGGCCAGACACAGCTGGCAGAAACCAAGGACAACAATGTCCTTTAAAAAGCTCTGCGTTTGATAGGGCAGCGAGGCTCCTGTCAGGGAGCACAGTGTTAAAATTGAGCTGGCCCAGGAAAAGGAGACATTGTCTTCTTAGGTCCCTTCTAGGTCATTTTTGTAGGAAAAAGTGATGATCTCTGCAGAAAGTGGGACTCTCTGGTCATGATTCTGACTGAGCCCATTATTCCCAACCTCAGCTCAATAATCCCACAGACAGTTATATGAGACTTTTTGGCCTTTTTTTTTTTAAGGAAACATTTGAATTGAGAGACCTTAGCATTCTTCATTTGGAGCTATAGATTTTTGTAATATATTTGCCCTCTGATATCCCTTTCCAAATTGCTCTCTGCAATAGTGTCAAATGTAAAAAAAATAGACCACATTTCTTTTTCCCCCTTTTCTCCTTTCCCTTCCCTTTCTCATTTCTCCCTCCTCTCTTCATTCTCCTTTCCCTTCTCTCTCCTTTTCTCTAACCTCCTCCCCCATCTCCCACCTCCTTCTCTGTCTCTGTCTCCTTTCCTCCCTTTTCTCCTCCCTCCTACTTCCTCCACACCCCTGCCTCTGTTCTTTTGTTTTTCTTGGGTTTATGCATAAAAGGTCTCCCACATAGTATCTAGGAGTATTGTATAATAAACTTTCCCACACACGTTCCTTTGCCCCTTTCTCCTCCTCCAGCTTTGACTTAGAAGGGCCACCTCCCAGTATATGTGGATGGCTCACCTTCCAGGGTCATTTCTTAACAGGTTGACTCCACCTGTCAACCAACCTGCAGTCATTCATGGTGATGATTTCATAGTGCAGGTATCTGGGCATGAGAAACTACCTAAAACCACCAACTCCTTTCCCATCAGCCTTATTGGGCTAAACTCAGCCCAGTCCTTATCAAAATTTCTTCAAATCAGATTGTCCCTTAGAGAAGACCATATATAGCCATGGATGCTAAGAAGGCCGAGTGATTTTCATAAAGAGCAAAACAAGAATTACTCATTTACAGCACTTCCCACACAGACCAAATGGCACAGGATATCCGCAATATATGTGCTGGCTATGATTTAAAAGTTCATTTGTAAGTTAGATGCTTAGAACCTGACATACATCTTCCCATGGAAATAATGTTATAGATGATAATTGCATTCCCAAGGCAACCCAACACAAAAGCTTATAGCTGAAATAGGATATACTTACAATGAAAAAGTACAGGAGTAGAAAGCAATAAATGTTTAACACTGAGTCTTTAAGAAAATGTGTTTTGCGGGGGGCGGAGCCAAGATGGCGGCGTAGAAGCAGCAACATATCGCAGCTCTCACATAGCCACCCCAAAATACCCATAAAATAGGACTCTAAACCAATCCTGGAACTCCAAAACGCACACAAAGATACTTCCCACTAAAGTCAG
>CM053583.1:276481371-276507494 GCA_028627135.1 Pseudochirops cupreus | reverse complement strand
ATCTATCTATCTATCTATCTATCTATCTATCTATCTATCTATCTATCCATCTGTCTGTCCATCTATCTATCTATCTATCTATCTATCTATCTATCTATCTATCCATCTGTCTGTCTATCTATCTATCTATCTATCTATCTATCTATCTATCTATCTATGTATTTATCTATGTATCTATCTGTCCATCCATCCATCCATCCATCCATCCATCCATCCATCTATCCATCCATCTTTCCATCCATCCACCCATCCATCCATCCATCCATCCATCCATCCATCTGTCCATCTAGCCTTTGGAGAATCACAACATCTCCCCTTCCTTTTGATGGTATTTCTCTTTTCAACAATTCTATCAAGACAAAGGGAAGTTAACTAGAGAGGAGAAAATACATGGAACTTGCCTAGAAAACCCTCTGTCACTTCCTTGGGTACCCAGGAGAGTTGTGATAGAACATACTATTATTAGTTTTTTGGAAACCATGAGGAGCTTAAGGCTTTATTTTGAGCGAAAATTTAAAAAAAGAAACAACTTCAGAAAATGTTAGTGCTAGAAGGGACCTTTGACTTCAGTTTGATTTCCAACCTCTTGTTTTACAGATGAAGAAACTGAGGCTCACAGAGATTACGTGAGTTGCTTTGGATCATAAACTGGTAAGTGTCAGAGCTGAAATTCAAACCCATGCCTTTCGATTGCAAATCTCTTGGACTTTTTACTTTTATTGTGTTGCCCCCTCTTGGGGTCTGGACGTGTTGTCATTGACCTCTGTTTGAGGAGAAATAGATCGTATTCAGTCAGTCAACCAGCATTTACAATGCTTGGCCCTGTACTAAGTGCTGGGGACTCAAAGAAGTGCAAAAAGAGCCCCTGACTTCAAGGAGCTTACATTCTAATGGGGAAGACAACATGGAAATAACCAGGTACCTATAAGAAATATACAGAGCAGGTGGAAGGAAGCTTGTTGATTACCTCTGGGGAGTGCATTGAGTAGTTGGGGGGCAGTTTTTCCAAAGCAACAGGAAGACAGTAGGGTCCAGTCTGAAGGCGTTCATTGAAGAGAATCGGCAACCACTGAAACAGATGTTGTAAGGGATAAATTGTTGTTTATTATGGTTCCTCATTCTGACAATTCATCTAGCTTACCATAACCAAATACAACTGAGCCATGATTTGATATTGATCTACAGTACCCCTGTAGACAGGAATTCCTGCCAAGTTCTTTGCATTTTAAATCCTTTGATAGATCCTGGGACAGGGCTGTCAATGATTCTCTGGAATGCTGTCACTTTCTTTTTGTATTCAGCACCAAAGGAAATGCTTTTTTCTTATTATTGGCAAATATTTTACCATGACAACATCAGTGTATATTGTACTTTTAAATAGTTTTTATGTGTCCAAAAATGCCATAGTTTTTCATTAGTTAAAAAACAGTTTGCATGGCACATCTCTCTTACAACATGGAAAGGGGGCTGGGCAATGAGACTGGGGTAAAATGAGCATCCTTCCAGTATCTATTATCCAGGGGCAGTTAGGTGGTGCAGTGAATAGAGCACCAGCCCTGGAGTCAGGAGGACCTGAGTTCAAATCTGACTTCAGACACTTAATACTTAGTAGTTGTGTGACCTTGGGCAAGTCACTTAACCCCAATTGCCCGGCTTTCCCTCCTCCAAAAAAAAAAAAAGACCAAAAAACCCACCCAAACAAACAAATAATATCTATTATCTGTGTGCCCTTTCCATTTCTCTTTTTGTCTTCTGGAGGAGGGAAGGTAGGACAATGGGGGTTAAGTGACTTGCCCAAGGTCACACAGCTAGTAAGTGTGTCAAGTGTCTGAAGCCAGATTTGAACTCAGGTTCTCTTGGCTCCAGGGCCAGTGCTCTACTCACTGCACCACCTAGCCACCCCTCTATTTCTAAGAATCTATCATTTGCAAAGTCAAGATCATCCTGTGATTTCTGTCCTTGGCTATCATATAATCTAGAACATTTTACTAGGAGAAGGTGATAGGATTTAGTCATTTATCCCTCCAGGGATTTTGAAGGCCCAAGGAAAAAAGTGAACATGAATCATTGGGTTTGATTATTTTTATCTTTTTGGAGGGGGGAAGGCAAGGCAATTGGGGTTAAGTGACTTGCCCACAGTCACACAGCTAGTAGTGTTAAGTGTCTGAGGCTGGATTTGAACTCAGGTCCTCCTGACTCCAGGGCCGGTGCTCTGTTCACTGCACCACCTACCTGCCCCCTTTGGGTTTGAAACCAACTCACCGAATAACCGAGGAGACTTTCTATTGAGGTGCCTTGCTTCTGATGACAACTGATATGGTAGAAAGTGAAGAGAAGATGGTGATTGACTGTGAGTTTAGCAGGTAGCTTAATTTTCACTTCTTCATAGAAGTCAGGAGACCTGTTTAGAAAGCACAAAGAATTAGGCATGAACGAAAACTATCCTTACTACAAATCATAACTTCAAAGATACTCCCAACCCTACTCTGTCCTTCACTATCTTTTCCCTTTCATTTTTCCCATTAGATTGTAAACTCCTTGAGGGCAGGGACTGTCTTTTGCTTCTTTTTGTATCTTAGCACTTAGCACAGTGTCTAGCACATAGTAGGCGCTTCATAAATGATTATAAATGATTGACCAATTTTTATAAAATTCTGTTCCTACCCTGCGAAAGCCTTGAAGGAGATCTTAGGTCTTTGGTTAACCTCCATTTACTCAAAAACAGGATTCACAAACTAAAAGCTGCTGTAGAAATAAAAAAAAATGAACTGGAAACATATAATGACAAAGGTGTCTCAAGTCTGATCTTTGCTTTAGTAGGTAGTGAGCAAATATGTTTTCCACCTGTGAAGTAGGAATAATACAATTATGGAACACAAATGGAAAACTGTTAGGGGACTCTGCTCAGTAGCTCTTATTAAAGATTACCTCCTGACTGCTTTTCCTAGTCAGATTTGCTTTAAAATGAATATGGTTTTTAACTAGAGAAACAAGTGAAGGATTTGGAAGTCTGGGCCTACTTCTGTCTTTGCTTCAAAATCATGAAAATGTTTGAAAGATACCCAAAAGAGATCAAAGAGAGAGAAAAAGGACCCATGTGAACAAAAACATTTATAACAGCTTTTTTTCTCATAACGATAAAGAATTGGAAATTGAAGTGATACCTATGAATTGGGGGAGAAGCTGAATAAATTATGGTATATGAATATAATGGAATACTATTCTGCCATAAGAAATGATGAAAGGGATGGTTTTAGAAAAACCTGGAAAGATATGAAGCGATGAATAGGAAAGTGAGCAGAACCAGGAGAACTATTTATACAATAACGACATTTTAAAGACAAATAACTTTTAGAAGACTTAAGAACTCTGATCAATGCAGTGACCGACCATAATTCCAGAGGACCAATGATGAAGAATGTTGCCCTCCTCCTAACAAAGAGGCGAGTGCTCAGGATGTAGAATGAGACACGTTTTTGGACATAGACAATGCAGGAATTTGTTTAGCTTGACTATGGTATGTTATAAGGGTTTTGTTTTTTGTTATTTTTCAATGTGGGGGAGAAGAAGAATGGGAGAGAAAAGAAATGCTTGTTAATTGAAAAAAGGCAAAATAAAAGTTACACAAAAAAATGTAGTTGGAAGGCACAGAACATTAAGGAGAGTCAAAAATGATGAAATATCTTAATATCGCATTTTTTAAAAAAGTACTTACTTGTTGTGGTATGTAATAGCAGTGTAGACTTCTTGCAGAAATTCAGGGCCATTGGACTTTCCAAAAATGACCTGTCCCCCCCATGAAAAACAAAACCCAAGACAACAGTTACAACTGTATGTATGAAATGTTATCACAACATCTTAATCCCAACTAGAGTATTCTGATATACTAAACTGAGAATGGAGAGTTCTGGGTTCTACCCTTAGGCCAACCCCTGATGAGTCAGTATTACTTCTCTGCTTGGAATCTGGTACTTATTTTATTCTCTGACTTCAGGATGGAACCCTGGTCTTCACTTGGGGAAGGAGCAGGTAATTTTCCAGAGAAAGCAAAAAGCTGAAGAGTACTCTCCCGGGAACCTTGCTTCCTTCCTGATTATCCCAAACCTCCCCCATTATTGTATCTCCTTCTCTACCCATGTCTCCTACAAGAAGGTGCTGGGAAAATTCTGTCTTTTCTTTGAGCACAGTGCCAGACAAGAGAGATCCAGGATTGGATGCCAGTTCATTGCTATTTGGAGAGCTGGAATAAATGAATTCGAGGAGTAGCTTAACTCAGTCTGATGAGTTAATGGAAAATAATGATAAATGCAGGGTATTTGAGACACTTCATGTGAGCAAATCCTGGCATTCCAGATCCCTCTGAGATCTGTGTTTTATCTATTTACAATTACTTCTTCAACTCTAATCCATCAAGAATCTGTCATTTCATTGGTGTGAGTACTGTTTCTAACTGATGCCGATCAAAATAATTTTACCCTTTGGTGGATGGTATGTGTGAGCTCTAGCCCCAAAATTCATCATTCTGGGTCTAATTTTGTCAGGAGCCTTTCTAAACTTAGCTAGGTTGGTCTTCAGATGAGACATGGTTTGTGGCAGAGAAAATTAAAGCCTTTGCAACTTGATTATTCCTGTTGTACAGATGAGGAGATTTAGGCAGGATCACACAGACATTTAGTAGTGTCTGAGGCTGGATTTGAACTCAAGTTTGCCTGATTTCAAGTCCAGGGCTCTTGACCACTGCAGCCTTTTTCCTCCTATAAGGGATAGAGTTAGCTTCGAAGTCAGTACATCCTGGTTTCATGGCCTGAGTCTGACACATAATGGCTATATGACCCAAGGCAAGTCACTTAATGTCTTGGTGTCCCAGGCAATTGTCTTTAACTTTAAAGTACAGAACAGATACATTGGTAGACAGGGGAGTTTCCTTATTTGGAGCTCTCTGCACCAGTGAAATCACAAGTCCAGTCCAAGCTAGCCACATTGACCAGTAGCTGAGAATGGGCCTTCAGTCAATGGATACTATACCTTCTTTAGAAAGCAACCCTGGAGATAGGTGATAAGCCAAATAGTGCCCTTTGACTCTTATGTGAGGAATGCAATGTTTATCTTCTGCTGATTATGGGAAAATTTTTTTATCCTTGGTCTGCCCATTGAAGGCTGAAAGGTTCATACCACAACAAGTTTGGCAAGAAATTAGTCCTTTGGTGCTGCAGGTACTGTTACAGAGAATACTATGCTAGCCACTATATATGGCACTGGGACACAGTGGCTTTGGAATCCTCTATTTATAGTTCAGATCCACAAGGGTTTTTTTGTGTTGTTTTATTTTTTGTCTACTCCGGATCACAGTAGTCATTTATTTTCCACATTACCGGCATAGCACTATTAGCATCTTCTCCGCACATGAATTGGATCTTAATTGTAATGTTCCTCGCAGATGCCACTTTGTTAGCAAAGTTCAGCCTCTGTGGGTAGACATAGAGAAGATTTCTAGAAAAGAAAAAAAGAAGAAATAAATGAGGGAGAAGTGCCTGAGGTCTGATGGTAGAATTTGAGATTTAGTAGAGCATTTACTCCAAAGAAGGAATAATCCTGCTCTTTATATGTATGAATTCTTTTTGTAGAAGAAAGAAGTTAACATGGAACCTCCTCTTTGCATGAACTGTCACATAGTGAAATAAGAAGAACGAAGAGAAAACATGCAATGGTTATGGCAACGTGAATGAATGGGATCACTGATAGGAAGCTTAAAGTCTAAGTAATGGAAAAACCAGTGAAAGTCCTGGAGAAAAAAGTAACCAAATACCCACTAACCAACAAGGATTTATTCAGCACCTATTACGTGCCAGTGCTTGGCACTGGAGACACCAAGACCAAGAAAGAAATCATTCCTGCTCTCAAACAGTTTATATTCTAGTGGGAATGAATATAATTCCTCCCTTTAGGTACAGAAGTGGGGCAGCACACTGTGCACCTTGTCAGATCTGGTCTCGTATTGTATATTTTGGCTTGATTGTTTTTTATTTGTCTCAAAGAAGGGTTCACAGTCTGGAGGTTGAAGTGGAAAATTACTGTGATGTGAAGACAGAAGGCATCAAAAATGTTTTTTTTTTAAAAATTTAAATAAAATATACTTTTTTTTTCAGCTTTATCCATTTAACAGCAAACAAACTGGAGAATAATCAGGACTCTGCTTGTTATAAACTTCCTCTGGGGAGAAAAATCTAACTATAGAATGTTCTCAGTCTTAGATTTAAAGTCATTTGGGGTCTGGCTCTTACCTACTTCTCCAGTTTCATTCTTTATTATTCCCCTTTATTCACTCCTCAATCCATTTAAACTGTTCTCCACACATGATATTCCAGTTCCTGAGTCAGGAATGTATCAGGTGGTGTAGTCAAGATATGGGGGAGAATGCTATTGGTATATTCAAGACATGGCTTCACCTGACCCCCCAGAATTGTATCTAGATATACATAGAACCATATTAATGTTTTATATATATGTATATATATATATACATATATATATATAAGAAATAGTCTATATATTGACTATTTATGGACCCTGAATATGATCACAGGCAATGATAATTAGTTTCTTTGCTCTTAACTCTTTGAAGTTTAAACTTTTAGAATATAACCCACATGGTGATATACATTGATCCAGATATAGAATCACACAGAATTTCAGTTTGAAAGGATCTCAAATGTAATCTGGTTCAACCTGGATCTTGAAGAATCTTCTTCATATACTATGTATACACACACACATATACATACATACATATCATATGTATATATATATACACATCTACATATATGTAAATTCTGTATCTGGGTCAGTCCTATTCAGGCTCGATCAATAGAGAAGATCATTGTGGGGGTGGGGAGGGGATATGGAACCAATTCTACATTACAGGGCAGAGAATCAACTTTTCTTAACTCTTCATCAAACCAGTCAAGAGTTCTAGGGTTTTTGCCCAGACAGGGATAAGTGGAATTATAAATTATGTGTTATATATGTTAATCAAGAGTAATATAAATATTACTATTACAATAGGTAAAATCTCTGTTCTTTTTCTTTCTTTTGGCAACTTTGAAAAGAAAGGAAGTGTATGGTATGGTGGAAAGAGTCAGGAAGCAGATTGGAGCCAGAAAGACCTCATTTCAAGTCTTACCTTTGACACATACCGATCGTGTGACCCTGGGCAAGTCTCTTAACTTTTCAGTGCCCCACAAAACTCGCTAAAATTTTAAATTACAGTGTAGTCACCAGCATGCATCAGTAAAAGGATTATTCTCATTGGGAGTCTCCCCATACCAACGCAATCACAGTTCCAGGCCCTAAACAGTTTTGTGGTTTTAAAAACACACTTAGAAGACTTATGAGTCACCACCACTCTAACCTGTTGAAGGGCAAGGGAGGAGTCTTGGTCACACTAACTCAGGGGCAAGGGGTTAAGGCTTAAAAAAGCAAAAGATATGAGGTAGCTAGGTGGTGCAGTGAATAGAGCACCAGCCCTGGAGTCAGGAGGACCTGAGTTCAAATCCAGCGTCAGACACTTAACACTTACTAGCCATGTGACCTCAGGTAAATCACTTAATCCTAATTGCCTTGCCCTTCCCCCCTCCAAAAAAAAAAGTAAAAGGTAGGGGCTGAATCTGAGTCTTGGTAGTTGCTATCAGGTTTATTGATATAAAAGTACATATACAAGGTACATGTTGTACTTTTATACTAAATAAAACAAGCATTTCTACATAAAGACTAGAATAGAAAAAAATAATTATATATGAAACCATGAATCTCTTTTATATATAGTTTTCTACTCTGTTTAAGTAAATAATAAATGCAGCTTGTAATTTTCAAACTTATGCTTCTCTGTGATTCCTTCTGTCATCTTTTATGTATCAAAAAATTTCTTTGATGACTCTTTTTTGGTGGGGGGAACACAACCATATTCTTGCCCCATCCCTATCAAAAAAAAAAAGAAAAACCAGCCCCGTGTAGTGAATATGCATAGTCAAGCAAACTAAATGCCCATATTGGCCAGGGCTGAAAATGTGTGTCTCCTTCTATACCCTAAGCCCATCCTCTCTGTGAGGAAGTAGACAGCTTACTTCATGGGCCCTCTGGAATGTTGTTACGCTATTTCAGCTTAACTTTCCAAGCTAGTTTACTTTTCTGACTCACCATGTGTTTCATGGGTAGCTCAATCTGGCGGAGTGCAAAGATAAATATTGCACTGAATGTCATAATGCTGTGTTTATTATAGCAAGTGAAAGTGGATTACATTGCTGATAATTTTGAGCTGTACTGTGAATCATTCTGACTTTACAAAAATTGTGCTGGCTAAAGAGGGGAGAGATGAAGTCACAGGAGTCCTCTACTAATCTTCTAGTCTTTCAGGATGATGGCGCCCAACCAAATTTATATAGTTTAGGACAATATTTGTGACTAAAAAAAAAAATACAAAATAGTCTAGAGATGTTTTCCAAATATGAGAGGTACAAATGGATTTTTAAAAAAATCTCCTTCTAATGTTCACCAAAAGAAAAAATTAGGCTCTAGATTCAGTACCATGGGATCAACTTGCTTGGAGAAGTTGTATATTTTTAGCAAGAAGTCACTTGGTCCCAAAGCCTGTGTTTTTAAAAGAATTTGGGGTTGTTTTTATTACTTAGAGAAGGCAATAATTCCAACAGGCAAGGAGGGAGAATGGAAAAGATAGTCAACTAGGAGATAGAATGAGTTTAAGTCTAGACTCTGTCACCTACTGGCTATGGGACTCTGGTCAACTTTTTGGAAGTGAAATTTCCTCATCTGTAAAACAGGGGTAATAATAATAATAATAATAATAATAATATCTTCCTTGCCTACCTCCCGGGGTTCTTATTAGGATCAAATAGGATCGTAGCTCTAGAGCTATAAGGGACCACAGCAGTCATTTTTATGAAACTGAGGAGTGTAAGTGATCTACCCAAGGTCACAAGTAAAGTGTTAAGAGGGAGGACTGGAATCAAGGTTCTCTGATAACAACAAATACAGGGCTCTTTCCATCCCGTGTACAAAGAGATAGAAAGACATTACCTTTGTGTTATGTAAATGAATTAGAATCCTTTCCCTAAAATACACAACTTGAGTAGGTAAATCTCTGGGAAGCTATCAGAAGAAGTGCTGTGCTCTACGAGCAAAGCAGAATTGAAGTAGCTCAAAAGTAATGTGAGATGTGTAAATTTAGAGAATCTTACCCCTAATGTTCACATGGACTATTTGTGCCCAATCTGTGGTAGGGCATTCTGAGCTCATATTGGTCTGATCAGACATATTGATGTCATCTTGTCCTCTTGGAAAATGAAGGATAGCAACCTCAACCTCAGGTGGCATAGTGGATAGAGTGCTGGGCCTAGAGTGAGGACAACCTGAGTTCAAATTCGGCCTCAGACATATACTAGCTGTGTGACCCTGGGCCAGTCACTTCACTTTGTTTGTTTAGTTTCCTCATCTGTAAAATGAGCCAGAGAAGGAAATGGCAAACCACTCCAGAATCTTTGCTAAGAAAACCAAACTGGGGTCACGAACAGTCAGGTACAACCGAACAATAGAAAGCCTGCTACTGACAGACAGACCCTGGCTGTGTGACTTTGAGAAAGTCATTTAACCACTCACTGTTCTAGGTAACTTTCTAAGACTATCACTTGTATTAGAAGAAGGAATTTCCTCAGAGAGAGCTCCCTATGCGATGAAATTACAGGCCCAATTCTTATCTTTGGCACAATTTAAAATTCCAACAGAAAATTAATTATTGCATACAAGGTCATGTTTCCCTTAAATCAGGAGTTCTAAACCTGGAGTCCTAGAACTTTAAAAAACATTACAATGACTGCATTTCGATATAATTGATTTCCCTGGGCAGCTCACAGCAAGATGGATAGAGTGCTGGGCCTGGGGTCAGGAAGACCTGAGTTTAAACCTCAGACGCTTACTAGCTGTGTGACCTCGGGCAAATCGGTTGACTTCTATTTGCCTTGGTTTTCTCAGCTGTAAAATGGGAATAATAAAAGCACCTATCTCACAGAGTTGTTTTGAGGATCAAATGAGATATTTGTAAAAAGCACTGAGTGGGGCACACTCTCTGCACCCTCTGTGAACACTCCTCAGAATGAGAAGGGAAAGAAACTATCTGGAAATCAGAGACAGACTTTTGTAAGACTGGACAGACCTGAATCCTGGGTTTACACAACCTAGGACCCTTCCCTTGTCATCAGCATTAGGCCCCTTTCAGGATTTTGTAGTCCTCCACCTTTGTATACCACACCCTTAAGCATTAAGCCCCCTTTTCAGGAGTTTTTGACCTCCACCCTTGCTTGTGACCTTTTCCCCTCCCCTGCTTTGGCATTTACCAAATAAGGCCATGGATGATACCTTGGCTTCCTGTCCCACCTCCCTGCCAATAGGAGATAGTGGTGGGCTTCTTTGTTATCCGCCATTGGGTTAGATTTTGTGCCAAGACTTGAGAGCCTGCCTCCTAGCCAATGGGAGAAGGGACAGCCAGGGGGAGGGGGCTTGACCGCCTTAGGGTATAAATTCTTGTTCTATCTTTTGTAACAAGCCTCCTCTCCTTGTCCCCACCAAGGAGAGGACTGCCCTCTTCCTGCGGGGGAAGAGAATAAACCTTCCTGTTCCTTCCTCAGGATGCCTCTGACTTTTGATTTTTCTTGGGGCGGGGATTTTTGGGGTCTCTGTACCCCACACAGCACTTTGCATAGTGCCTGTCACACAGTAATACATAATATAATATTAAAATAATATAATAAAAATATAAATAATATAAAGATATTTACTCCTTTCTCCTTCCTTTTCCCCCTTGTAATTCTATATATTTTAATTGTTTTCATTTGTACTTCCATGCATTTTATTTTATGCATTTAAAAACATTCTGAGAAGGGATCTCTAGGCTTTACCAGCTGGCCAAAAGGGGTCCATAAGACAAGAAAAAAAAGTTTAAAAACCCCGGCTTTAAACATTACACGTTTAAATCCGATAACTTCTTTTAAAATAACATACTCTGAGTAGTCATTGAAAGTCTGCTTTCTGCCAGATCAGTAAAGAACTTGTATAAATATGTTAACAAGGCTTAAGCAATGAGCATGCAGAAAGTCTTGGCTTGAATACTTTGCATTTGCATGCTCAGAGCATAGAACATATAACAGGTAAATGATACATTTCCAGAGGATAAACCTACGAGCAAGGAAATAGGCATTCCTGTGGCATGATCCTCCCCAAGGTCATGATATGAATCAGTGGCAGTGCTGGGAACAGAATGAAGTCCTGGGGTTTTTGATTCCTATGGTTTATTGTCCCCTGTCTCACAAGGTAATTTGTTATCCTGGCATGACAGTGACTGGTAAGTCTCCTTTTCACATACTTTTCTATTTCTGGTTCTTGGTCCCTGCTTTGCCTATCTTCCCATATGCTCCCTCTCTCCCATGCTTTGCTGGGTGGCTGTTTTTCTTTTTTCAGGATACTAATCAGTGGTCAATTATAATTAGTTAAGAAAAAACAGTAAAGAAGGGGTGGGGGTAGGAAACCTACTGAGAAGGCTAGAAGAAAACACTAGAAGTGAAGGTAATGAGTCAATTTCACATGAATGGACTTGTGTGGTCAATGAACTTCTGAAACAATGAGGCACAAGCAGTTCAACCAGGTAAATGAATGGGGAGCAATTCTCCCCAGCTCCCTGGCACCTCCCAATTCTTATTGTTTTGAGATTAAGCTGAGTCAGTCTGGGAGTACAACTAAGACAGACATACACATACAGATCAACTAACTATGACTTAAGAGTGAACTAGGATGAACACGGATGGAAGTAGAAATGGCTGACGACAGTGTGAAGTTGAGGTTGGTAGTTCTAATAATGATAATTAACATTTATATAGTGATTTACAAACATTTTCTCACTTGAGCCTTACATAATCCAGTGTAATAGTTTCTAGCAGTATTATTATACCTGCTTCACAGATGAGCAAATAGTGATGCAGAGAAGTTCAAAGAGGATAAATAGCCTGCCCCAGGTCCCAGTTAATATCAGAGGCAGTGTACGAACTCTGTCTTACCAACTTCAAGGCTGGCACTACCCCATGCTGCCTCACAATGTAATGTCAATGAGGGTGGAAATTGATCATAGGAGTTTTTGGAAGGTGGAAATTAGTTCTCAGGATAACAGGAAAAAGACAAGATACATAAAGAGCTGGGAGGAGAGTTCATAGCAATGAGAAAGACAGTAGCACATTTTAAACAGGTATAATGAGAATTTTTCCTTCTCTGATTTTCCCTGGGCAGGATCCTTTTCACCAGGTGGATTTTTCATGCTGACCAAATCGTATTTGTTGAATCGATTTAACAACAAACAGACTGTGTTAGCCTTCAAAGTTGAAATGAGACATAATTCTTGTCCTCAGGAAGCTTACGGTCTGTTACTCTATTATATGGTTACTCCCATTAATTAAGTAAAACTTAATTAATTTAATTAATTAATTAATTTCCAAAATGCTTTTTTCTTGAACGACAATCCTAAGAAGCAGGCAAAATGGGAATTGCTATGCTCACTTTAAAGATGAGGCAGCTAGCTAGGTCTCCGAGAGGTTGAGCAACCTGCCGGGGGCTACGAAACTATTAACTATCAGTGATTGGATTCGAACCCAGCTCTTTCCTGGTTCCAAGTTCAATGCTCTTTACATCATATCTCACAGTATTACAGATTCCTATAATATAAAATAGGACATGTTGACGGGGTGACTGATACAGATATGGATCTATGAGGTATGTGGTTGGAGGGTTGGAACAGGATAAGGTAGAGATCATGACTCAATGAAGAGACAAAGGGGCTTCTTGTAGAGCATGGCATTTGAGGGTATGACGCTATCAAAATGTCCATTTATTATAGGAAAGTTGTTATTATGAATTCTTCTTGAATAAATACCATTTAAATGTAGGGGTTTATATCATTAGGTATAATTTTATACTTCCCCAAATACCGATGATGGGCAGCTATGTGGCACAATGGATAGTGTACCAGCCCTGGAGTAAGGAGGACCTAAGTTCAAATTTGTCCTCAGATACTTACTAGCTGGGTGACCCTGGGCATGTCACTTAACCCTTTTTGCCTCAGTTTCCTCATCTGTAAAACGAGCTGAAGAAGGAAATGGCAAACCACTCCAGTATCTCTGCCAAGAAAACCCCAAATGGGGTCATGGAGAATCAGATATGACTGAAATGATTCAACGACAACAACGAATACTGGTGGAAATGTGTTTTCACATGCCATGTGTATCACGGTATCTCTGACCTTTATCAACATACTTTTTTTCTCCCTTTCAGAGCCACGTTAAATGGTTTCACTAGATTACAAATTTTGGAGAATGCCAAATTCTTTCCGCTGATTAAGCAACAACTCTCCAACTTTCCCTAAAATTTTTTTTTATTTAGCAGCAACACTAGAGCAGCTCTAGGAAGTCAGGGGTTAACCTGTGGAATTTAGAAAAACTTAATCCAAAGTAGTGACCAAACTCACACTCCTCTTTCCTGACCCATGATTTTCTTATAGACCTAGTAGTCCATTGGGAAGCTTTCCTGAAAAGAAGTTAGAAAACAACCAAATAGAGATTGAGCTTCCCTTTGAAAGTGACAATGCAAAAACAACTGGTTTGGTTCTTCCTGGGTCTGACTTGTTCTTTATCCAGCACAACAGAAAACTTCTTGATCACAAGCAGGCAAGAAGAAAAACACACCCAATTCTCTTATACACATGAGAAAATGGATAGACTGGCACAATGGGTTCCTGCATTTTGGCGCTGTGTGTAGGGAGCAGGTAAGGCAAAGCAAAAAGCAAATCTGCCAGGTTTCAACAGTTGGATACTTTTGACCACTCTTTGACTGAGTTGTTGAAACAAGGCAGCCAACAGGAAAGACTGAGGATTTGCCTGAAGCAGAGAGCTGGGCAACTTGAAAGGAGGGATGGAGATCTTTATCAGCTACTTGCTAAGCTGAAAAATGAACTTGTCCAAGGAATGAAATATAGAGAAAGTTTTGACAAGAACCTAGTGTTGCTAGAGCAAAAGATCGAAGATGCCTTGTTCTATAAGGCAGGCGGGAGCACATTGATGAATGTTATTGACATCATGGTAAGAAATTTTGGGGTTCTGTGATTTCATCAGTACAGGAAGCTCCTAAGATGGAAATATCCTCCATCAATGCAGATCAACAACTGTCCTGCAACATGTAGTGATTTGCCCAGTGGCATTCAGTCATTATGTTGTGAAGGTAGGAATTCAGGTCTTTTTGTCTCCAAGGCTATGCTCCCTCTTAATATGGTAAGCATACTTATATTCAACAGTTATAATCAGCATAATTTTAATAGGTTGTGAAAGAGGCCTTATAGAGATACATCTGGAATTATTCTGTTCAGAAAAGAATTATAGGTAGAGAGTAATTAGTTTTCAGTACTTTATATTATGGTTAAATTATATGGAGCATTTGCTAAGTATCCATTTGAAGGTGAGATTTGGTTGGTAAGGAGACAAATTTTTTTTAAAGAAGGATCTGTGATTTCATTTAAGAACACAAGATGCAGAAATTCTATCTAACTAAAGTAGGTCTATACATGCTGTGCAATTGGAGAGTCTCAGGAGGGTTGAAAGGAACCTTGAGAGGTTAAGTAATTTGCTCATAGTAACACAGTCAGTAAATGAGAGAGGAAAGATTTGAATCCAGGTCTTCCTGACTCGGAGGTCAACTCTCTATCCACTATAGAATAGTGCTTCTTCAAACAGATAGCTCATCGCAATGCCATCTAAGCCATCTTTGTGCTACTCTTTTTCCAGGAATGCTTCTAATGCTTCTCTTTTATTTTTATTTTTGTCTTTGATCATTAGGTTCAGATTTGCAAGGTATGTGATTTTAGCCTGTATCTTGACTGCCTTTGCTTTTTGGAATAGAGGATTCCATTCCTTTCTGTGGTTTCTTGTAGTGCAGCATAGTCTTGTGTTACTTGAATTTCTCTTCCTTTATATTTGAAGGTCTTTTTCTTGGCTACTTGTAGAATTTGTTGTTTGTTCTTTTGGGACAGAACACTGGAGCAATTAGAGAGGTGTGCGTGACCCCTCCACATTTTCACAATATCAGCCAAGATTGTTACAGGTAATGAAGCTGTGGTACAGACTTGCTTTAATTTGAAGCACTGGTTGTTTTTTTTCCCCATTTTTTTTCCTGGAGGTGCCATGGATTCTATTATGTTTTGTTTTCTGTAGTAATGTTTATAAGGGCAGTCATATAAGAAGTTATGAGTGTCCAGAAGGAGGAGAGTTGGGGAACATGCTTGAATTAGGCCTTAGCAGGGGACTGGCATAGGCAGAGACATAGGAAATAGTGTTATATGCACAGGGAACGCTATGAACAAAGGCATGGAGTTAGACATGTCCAGGGAATGGGGAATAGTTGATTTGATCAAATACACATGAGAAGTTGAGGCAACCACAGAAGGAGAGATATATAGAACATATATTCAATAAGCAAATACATACAGAAAATTAGAATTTATTTGTGTGCAAGTAGAAGGTTAAGATATAGAAATAAACACACACATATATCTATATATGTATATACACATATTTTACATTAACACACATATACATATAGATTATGTATGTTCATATGAATGAGAGGTAACATGGTAGAATGAATAAAAAATAGACTTTAAACATATACTGGTTGTGTGACCTTGATCAAGTCACTTAAGATTTAGTGTCTCAGACAATTCTCTAAGACTGCACATTGTAGAACAGATGCAGATCTGAATTGATAGAGGGATTCTTCTCTATAAATTTCCTAAACTGATGAAATCACAGATCTGACTCTTTCCCTCAATATATAGATGCATACACACACACACACACACACACAGAATTTATTAATCTAATAGCTTAAAATTGCATTAAGACTGACATATACATTAATATATATTATTAAATATACGTTAATAAATATGCATGTATACACATGTCAAGAAGTATTGATTTATAAATAAAGATACACATATATATGGATGAAATTGAAGTGGTTGTTGTTCAGTCTTGTCTGACTCTTTGTGACCTCATTTGGGGTTTTATTGGCAAAGATACTAGAATAATTTGCCATTTCCTTCTCCAGCTCATTTTACAAATGAGGAAACTAAGGCAAACAGGGTTAACTGACTTGCCCAGGGTCACTCAGCTGGTAAGTGTCTGAGGCTGGATTTCAACTCAGGAAGATGAGTCTTCCTGACTCCAGCTTTCTCTCTCTTTCTTCCCCTACCTTCACACCCATATCCATAATCCCCCCCCCACTAATACAGTATATAGATATAGATGTATACACATATCAACAAGCATTTATTAATAGTTAGATGTATACATAATGGTACACAAATATATATATATATATATATATGTACACACATATACATATATACACATCTATGCTTACGTGCAAACACACAAAAATATATTTATACGTACATATGAGATTGTTCCGAACCAACTGTTCTTTGTTATGTTAAATAAAGGTTGTGATGAGATAGATTTAATTGCTCTAGTAGGAGACCTCACTGTGGAGTTGTGAGACACTGGAAGATATTACACAGGTAGGTGATAATGGAATCTCCTTTTCTGGACAACTAAAAAATTGGTAGACAAATATCTCTCTGAGCAGATCAAGTGAGAAAAAGGTAGGTCATGCTCCATGTCTTGAAGGATAGTTAAATTTTGGATGGACAAATGGGGAGATGAGGAAAGGGGCATAACCAGGAGCAAAGGTAAAGAGATCTGGCTGAGTAGATAGGAATTTCTTTACTTGGCATACCTTTCAAGAGTATGAAAATAGGCTTTCTCTTATGCTGTAATTCTTATATCTTGGGCTGTCGATGTTTTATTTATAGACTTTGGGGATATGTTTCTGTTGAGCCTTAGACTAAAATAATTGTGTTATTGATTAAATACAGTGGATGGAGCTCCTTCATGGCACCAGTAATCTAGAAATTAGAGGAATCCTATTTATGGAAATCTATCAGTTTTTTCACATAATCATAGGCTTGCTCTAACTATTTTGGCTGTTTCAAAGTCACTGTTTATTTTTCTCTTCAGTTCCTCTTGCAAACACAAAGTGTGAGAATAAACAAGATTTTTGCAGATGTGGAAGTTCAACAAGATCAACTAAGTGAACAAGATGCTCTAATTAAAAAATGACTGAAAAACATTGGTGGAGCTTAATATATTTTTTTTAAATCTTAGGCTTCTAAGGTAGATAAGGGACTTTAGGGGTCATTCAATCTATCTTGTAATCTTTGGTAACTAGTTTTTATGCCACCAGAAACAACATCAAGTGAATGAAAATTTACCATTTATGAAATATCTTTATCTCCAAGTTAAAGCAAACCTGAATGCACTACTTCATACACAATGACAAAAACACATTAGGGCTGTAATGGGCCTTAGACCCTTATTGAACTTTGTCCAACTCCCTCATTCTACAGGTGAAGAAACTGAGGTTTCTTTTAAAGAGGTAACAGTCTCACCTCTCTCCAATTCATTTTCCATACACACACAGCTGTGCAAATAATCCTTCTAAGGAACAGGTCTAACCATATTGCTTACTCCTCTGCTCAAAACTTTTCAGGGGCTCCCCACTGCCAAAGAATGAAATACCAACTCCTTAACCTGGTATTTAAAGCCCTCCCCAATCTGGCTTCTGTCTAATAGTTACCAATCTAGTCTTATTTCATATAATTTCCTTCACAAATTCTGTATTTCAAACAAATTGGACTATGAGTTGTTACCCAAACGTGATAGTGCCACTTCCCACCTCCCTGCCTAGAATGCCTTCTCATGTCCCCTTTCCAGAGTTATTGTCTTCCTTAAATTCAATTAGGTCAAGTGATACATAGAAGTAGGTCTCAACTCATTCCTTGAAGGATTTTGGACAGAGATGGAGAGGGGCACAACATGAGCAAAGATACAGAGATTTGGCCCAAGAAATTGTAATTTTTTTACTTGGCACACTTTTCAAGAGGATAAAATACTTTCTTCTATATTATAATTCTAACATATTGAGCTATACTTCTTGTTTTATTTGAAGACCTCAGAGATATGTTACTGTTGGGGCTGTTCGGCTCAGGGATCACCTTCTCCATACCCCCAACTCCCAGGTGATATATTTTCTTCTTTTTTAATATGGTGCTTATTTTTATACATGATATATCCCTTTCAGTAGAAAGTAAGCTCCCTGAGGACAGAGATTGTTTTCTTTTTGTCTAGAAAAACAATCTAAGTGCTGTCCTAGCACTTAGAGCAGTGTTGGGGTAGGTGGTTAATATGTTTGTTGAACTGAATTGAACTGAAGAGTTCAAAATCACATGACAAGGTAGGAGTAGAATTGGGACAATGCTGCCCCATAGGATGATTTTCTACATAAATACAATATACTGTTCACTTCCAAAATTTTATGTAACATAATTGAGATGAGAATTGGCTGATAATACACTTCCAGTCCACTAATAAGTCAAAACCAAGGTGAAATGGACTTGGAAATCCTAATAGGGTTCTACCCTGGATGACTCCTGGAGTCAGGAAGCCTTGAGTTTGAATCCAGCCTTGGACACATACTAGCTGGGTGACCTTTGGCAAGTCATTTAACCTCTGTTTGCCTCGTTTTCCTTAACTGTAAATTGTGTGTTATAATAGCACCTACTCCCAGAGTTGTTGTGAGGATCAAAGGAGACAGTATTTGAGAAAGCATTTAGCACAGTTCCTGCTGTGTAGTAGGCACTATAATGCTTATTCCCATCCTTTCTCTTCCCCTAGTACTTGGGAAACATGTTTCAGTTTAAAGTGAACACATACCTGGCACATATTAATAAATATTTTTTTTTAATCCAGAGAAAGAACTGATAAATAAAAGTATGTATAAAATAATTTTACATATCTATATCTATATTTGTGCCTAATGGTAGTCATCTCTGGGAGGGAGAGGGAGGGAAGAAAAAAAAGAAAAAAAATAAATTTACATGACAATTTTGTTGTACTTTTGAAAGGAATAGCAAGTTGTGCACAGTAGATTTATAGTTTCTTGTGTAGTCATCTTTTTTTTCTTTTATTATACTGTGCTATGGAAATACTTGTTTTATTCCATAAACTAAAATTTTTAAAAATAAAATAAAATTAAAATATTGGGTCTTTTTACTGCATAGAAATTTTTAAATATATAACTCAGTACCCATTGTAACAAAGAAAAATAGTTAAGCCAAACTGATAGAAAACTAGTATCCTTTGACATTGTATAAAACATCCTGCACCTGTAGCCACCTACCTCTCTACTGTGAGAAATCAAGCATGCTTCATCATCCGTTCTCCTGGACTGAAGTTGGTCATTGCATTTAATTTGAGTTTAGCTGCTTTCTAGTGTTGTTTTTTATTACAATATTACATGCCATTTCAATGTGTAATAAATTTTTTTCATATTATCTTCTACATTCTAGGCAAGATTGAAAAGCAGACTCACTAAACATTGAAGGAACAATGAAGATGAGAACATGTTTGAAATTTAGGGGAAAGAGAAGCCTCTATCTCTGTGTATTGTCATACTCAGAATAGTTTGAGAAGATTTTAATAAAGCAATGGTCCCTGATGGGAGCAGCAACTTCCGTCTTTCAAAATATGTCTGCTCGGGGCAGCTAGGTGGTGCAGTGAATGGAGCACTGGCCCTGGAGTCAGGAGGACCTGAGTTCAAATTCAGCCTCAGACACTTAACACAAAACTAGCTGTGTGACCTTGGGCAAGTCACTTAACCCCAATTGCCCTACCTTCCCCCTCAAAAAAAAAAAGCAAAAATATAATAAATACTTCAAAATATGTCTGCTCGATGCATTGAAATATTTTTGCAAAAATGGACTCCTTGTATTCTGCACAGTGTTGATATCTGCTATTCATGAAATTCCAGGGCATTTAAAGACCAAATACCATGGGCTTATATTTTAATGGCATTTAAACAACCCAATATGTTCCCCAAATGCCTCTTAAAAACATAAACCAAAAAACTTCCTGAAACTGAAATTATTAGAACAAAAATGGCAACTTTTAAAAATTACATTTTTAAGGGCATTTGAGGACAAAAACCTCTGCTTTGTTTGGCTTCTCAGTGGATGGACTATAATTTAAATGTCATCTTATGTGGCTTTATGCAACACTACTATTAACGATAATAATTTCTATCTTTTGAATTCCTCATCTCCCCCTCCCCAATATGCACTTTCTAAATACGCACTCATTAAATAACGATACCCCGTGTAATATTTATCAAGTGCCTTTCACCATAGACTCTCCATATGCTGAAACCACATCAATCCTGATGGCATTACTTTGAGGTAGGTAAAGATTTTGCTTAAAGTTAGATCTCAGAAAAAAAAAATCATTCTGCCCACTGAATATAGTCGAACCTCAAAAGGGAGGAAAAACTTGCTAGGTTTTAGGAAGGACTTGGAGATTTCTTTAAAATCCACTTAGATGTCTGAAGAAAAGTAAATTTCTTTTAAGTTTAAAGACATCATTAGTGGGAAAGGAGGAGGCATGAATAGTTTTATCACAATCAACTTCCTATTCATGGATTCCTGTGGGAAGGGTTAGGATATTAGTAGACTAGTACTTTTGTTGCTTAGTGTGATCTGAAGAACACCAGAAAGGGTCCCTTGTCCCTGGACATTTCTCCTATATTTTCAGTCAGCTATCTCAGGCTATAAGTTGCAGAGCAGGTATAGATCTGCCTTGGTAGGAGTTTCCTCACTGGGTATTCCCCAAAACAATTAAATTACAGATCTGATCTGAAACAATATACTGTGAGCATTTCCATTAATGAAGAGATTCACTCATATTAAAGAGATTAACAAATATCCTGATTTAAAAATATGAATATCTCCAGAAGACATTAAAGAGACTATCAGTCGCTCACAATTTAGTGTGAATTTTAAAAAAAGGTTCCTTTCTTCCTAACAATTAGCTGAGATTCATGAGCACTGTTGAAACAGGGGTTTCCAAAAAGGATGGTAAGAGAAGAGAGGAGAGTGGGCTAATTATGAAGCAGAGGACACTGTATATAGGAGAGTAGCCTTGGTTGGTTTGGATGTCCCAGGGAAAGTTTCTTTTAAATAAGAATGCTCTGGGTGTTTGGGGAGGGGGGTGTACCAACAGGTGAGAGAGAGAAAATGAGGAACAAAGGGCAGGTAGAGACAAACTTTATAATTTTTACTAGGGATGGCCTTGCCCATAAGGATTCCTGTATTTGATAAAACAGACAGACAAAAGGTCAAGGGTCCATTCTAAGTATGATAGTGCTCCTTTTTGTAAAGTCTAAACTTTTTTTTAAAGACTTAGATTTGTTCAGTTATTTAAATCAATAGACCAGTAGGTACCATTAAAGAACTCTAGTACTCTAATTTCAATAAATTTAGAGAACACCTTACAGGCCAAGTGGAACATTTCCAAGTGGAACTCTTTTCTCAGCAATCCAGTAGCTACAGAAGACTTATTCATCTCTAATGCTCTCAAACTTTTATTAAATTGGTAAAAAAAAATTAAGTAAAAATTGCATGCAAATATTTCACTTTATAAAAAAAAGTATTAAATCATTCCAGGTCACATGAGCAACAAGACAGAGGACTAAATATATATTTTTTTTGCTTTTTTGGAGGGGGGCAGGCAGGGCAGTTGGGGTTAAATGACTTGCCCAAGGTCACATGGCTAGTAAGTGTTAAGTGTCTGAGGCCATATTTGAACTCAGGTCCTCCTGACTCCAGGGCCAGTGCTCTATTCACTGAACCATGTAGCCGCCCCCTAAATATTTCTCTGATCTCCACAACCTTTCAAACCTCTCCAAATAGAAACCACACTTTTAATGATATACCAATCAAATTACCAAGGAGATACTTTACAGAACTGGATAAAAAAAAAATTAATTTGGAAAAACGAAAGATCTAGAATATCAAGGAAAGTGACAAAAAGAAGTAAGGAAGAAGAGAGCATAGCCCTTCTAGTCCTCAAATCATATAAAGCAGCAGTCATCAAAGCTATCTAGTATTGGTTATAGAATAGAGATAGGGGCAAGTCTGTGACCTTGGGCAAGTCGCTTAACCCCAATTACCTTGCCTTACCCCTCGAAAAAAAAAAGAATAACTATAAATTAAACAAAAAGAATAGAGGCAGACCAATGGAACAGATTAGACAAAGCAGATTCTGAAAAAATAGAGCTAAAAAACCCAATGTTTGATAAAGAAAAAAACATAAATTACTTAGGGAAAAACTCTCTATGTGATAAAAATTGCTGGGAAAACTAGGAAGCAATCTGGCAGAAATTAAGGTTAGACTAGCAATCTATACCACACTCCACAATACATTCAAATGGATATTTGACCTTTATATTAAGGACTATACTAGTTTTAAAAAAGTCAGAAGTGAAGCAGATAATCTCTCATAGCTATGGATAGAAGACCTATTCTTAATCAAACAAGAGATAGAGCCAATTACAAAAGATAAAACAGATAACTTTGATTACTTGAAACTGAAAAGCTTCTTCGCAGACAATATTATTGCATCTATGATAAGAAGGGAAGTGGTTGAATGGGGAAAAATCTTTCTATCAAATTTCTCTGATAAGGGTTTGGTATCCAAGACATACAAGGAATTAATAAATATTAATAAAATTAATAGCCATTCCCCAATAGATAAATAGTCAATGGATATAAACCAAAAGTTCTGAAAGAAGAACTGCAAATTGTTCACAACCGCATGAAAAAATGCCCCAAATCACTAATAATAAGAGAAAAGTAAATCAGAACAACAGGTTTCACCTTATTCATTGCAAATTGGGAAAAAAGAACACAAAATGGCAACATTTAATTTTGGAGGGTCTATGGAAAGAGGAACACTAATTCATTGTTGATGAAACCATGAAATAGTACAACCATTTTGGAAATCAACTTGAAAATGTGCAAATAAAGTGACTAAACTGTCCATATCCTTTGAACTAGAGACTCCACTACTGAGTTGACACCCCAGAAAGTTATTGATAAGATAATGGTCCCCACAAACTTCAAAATATTTATGGCAACACTTTCTTTATGATAGCTAAGACTTGGAAACAAAGTGGTACATGAATGTAACTCCCAGGGAGTGTGGGTTTGGAAGAATGAACCTAGTTTGGACTGGAAAATGCCTGGAGGTGGGTGTTTTCTGAGTCAGAACTAATCCTAGAAATTCAAAGTATTTCCTAAGGAGATAGTGTCTGCCTTGGAAGAACTTAAGTCTATTGAGTAACATTCTACTTAATAATGTAGGAAATAACTTCTTAATAATTAGAGCTTTGGAGTTAAAGAGCTTCCTCTCCCCTTCTCCCCAAATTATTAGAGGTCTTGAGGTAAAGTCTGGGCAACCTCTTCTTGAAGATATTGTAGAGAATATTCTTATACAGGTATATATAAGACTAAATGGCTACTTAGTTCCCTCCTAAGCCAAATATTCCGTAAAATCCCTAAAATGTACCTGCAGTACATTAGAATCCCTGTGAGTTTCCCCAAACTATGCTGAATCCACAAGGTTTTTCAAACTGTTCACCATCTCAGACAGATACCTAAGGCTATTCAACCTCCTTCATCCTTGCCCTAGTTTAAATGAGAATGCCTTATTTTGCTAGAGGGTCTTGGAAGGCCCCAAGCTATGCCAAAGGATTTCCCCTGTATGCCAGAGATAGCAAACAGCTCAGCATTGTTTCCCAGAAGCCTTTACAAATGAGGCAGCATAGCATATTGAACTTGGAGTTAGGAAGACCTGGGTTCAGAGCTGTGTGGCCCTAGGGAAGTCACTTAAAATTCTCTGTGCCTCAGTTTTATCATCTTTAAAATGAAGGGGTTGGTCTTGAAGAGCCTCTAGGGTCTTTTCCAGCTCCAAATCTATGATCCTACCTTGAAGGATCCCCAAGGATTGTCTCCCAGTATTTTCCCAAAAACACATGGGGTATGTGTGGCAGATCTTTTCATAAACCTATTAAGAAATTGGCACATGAAGCTCAAGTCAGACAACACAGGAGAAAGCCATGCCAACATCCAACCACAAACATTTTAAATCCTGTGGTTTTTTCCCCCATTGCTGAGGTAGGCTTAAGAAAAATTCCCTGCGGAGTTAAATATCTTGAAGGTCAACCAAGGGTTGAACCGATTTTGTCTGCACACAGCAAATGAACTTGTTGCTGGCTAGTAACCATGCCAACAGAGTGGGAGGTTGAACAGTGAAAGCACATTCGAAAGCAGCCTTTTGCTCCTGATCTCTGGTTGTTTCCAGCATCCCTAGCCTGAAGTTGCCTAGTCTTAATGTTGGTTTCATCCAGAGTCTGACAAGGCCCCAGAAGATAAATAACACAAGTCTCTGTCTGTCTGGAGGACAGTAGAACAGAACAGAAAAATCCTCCACATAAAGAGCAAGTCTCCCTTACTCTTAGCTTCATTGCCATTCTCTACAGAGGGGCTTATTACTGCTAAGCTTACCCCTCTGGCTATTTTCAAGGAAGATTTATGAGTGTCTTATTTGCTTTCTTATTTAAAAAAATCACAAGGAAGGCACTATATTTCAAAACAAGTAACTCCCACCTGAGTTTTGCCATAAAACAGCAAAAACATGTTTTTTGGAGATAGATAGAGAGAAGTTTTCTGAGCCAAGGTGCGTGAACTTCTGGGAAATGAAGTCTCAGACAGACAGAACTGTGGTTTCTCCATGCCACTGTCCATCTTAGGGAGGGCATGGGTTTGGGATCACCTGGTGGCCAAAGGGGAGGATTGGGTCAATTGCCCTTCTCCTTCACCCCCCACCCCCCACCCCTTACTCCAACCAGAGAGTTGAAGGAAGAGAAGGAACTAGAAATTGCTTCTTCTTTTTAATTAATATCCACTGCACCACCTAGCTGCCCCTATAGAGCTCAATATTAATAAAAACACATTAATTGCTCCCAAACTGTGTGCTATGGGAGCCAGCATGGTACAATGGGGAAAAAAAACTGGATTTAAAGGGAGAGAGGCTTATATTCAAACTCCTGTCCTGTCACTTATTATGTGTATGACCGGGGATTTAGGGGATTGGATGACACAATCCCGAAGTTTCCATATAGCTTTGTCTATGATCCTATGAGGGTAATTAGGTGGCATGGTGGAGAGAGTACTGGAATTGAAATCAGAAGGACCAGAGTTCAAATCTTGCCTCAGATACTAGTTATGTGACCTTGGGTAAGTTGCTAAACCTCTCTGTGCCTCAGCTTCCTGATTGTAAAATGAGGAGGGGGTTGAACTTGATGTCCTCTACTATGTCTCCCAGCTCTAAATCTATGACCCTATGAACTTCAAGGCACAGTGTGCCCTAAATTCTATATCTTCCATTACCTCCCCACCCCCAATTCCTTTACTACTTATGGAAGTATCACTTCAAAGAGCCTGCAGTTTCAGAACACTGAGACCCATTCATATACCAAAGATGTGTTATGGACAGCAAGTCATCTTGAGTCTTATTCCTTTCTTGCTGTCTCAGGATGAGGTACAGGCTCTGGGAACCCCCCTGAGCTCTCCTTGAATCTTCCCAATTGGTGAGGCATTTGCCTAAGGCCATAAGCCTTTCATTTTAGCTAGTCCCAAATTTCTGTTACTGGCCTGGCCCTCCATTGTCCAGCTAGCCCCCACTCTTGATCCTCTCCAAATATCTACACACCCTTAAACTAGCTTAGCCCTCCCTTGTCTCTCATCTCCAGGTAGCCTCCAGCTACTTCCCACCCTTAATCTCTCATCCCTGGAGTCTGATCTCATTTGACTCTTCCTGAAGATCCTCCCCAAAGGTTCCTTAAGAATCTATCCATGGGGGGCGGAGCCAAGATGGCGGCGTAGCAGCAGCAACATATCGCAGCTCTCACATAGCCACCCCAAAATACCCATAAAACAGGACGCTAAACCAATCCTAGAACTCCAAAACGCACACAAAGATACTTCCCACTAAAGTCAGCTAGGCTACGAG
>CM053583.1:276463396-276480871 GCA_028627135.1 Pseudochirops cupreus | reverse complement strand
CTCCTATTCCTTCTAATGCTTGTCTACTCTAGCTCAGAACCTCATTTATTCTTACTTATAATAATCTAACAGTTTTCCTGCTTCTAATTAATCTTCCCTCCAACCCAGGAGTTCTTAATCTTTTTTAGGTCACAGTGAAGCCTAAGGACCCTTTCTCAGAATAATGTTTTTAAATGCATAAAACACATAGGATTACAAAGGAAACCACTGATCAAAAAAACTGTTATCAAAATATTAAAACAACAGAATCCCTGCTTTAATTTACCTGTAGGATTTGTCACTTTGGAATATCAAGCAAACCCATAGTCTTCCTCATTCCTCCCTTTGCTGGGGGGGGGTGAGGGGAGAGGGAGGAGGCTATGTCAGGAAGGATTGATTGGCTCCAGAAACAGGAAGAGTTTCTAGTAGGCTTTCAAAGGAATGACTCTGCCCTGAGCACATATTTATCCAGAAATGGTCAGGGCACAGACTCAGTACTTCATGGGACACGCTTTGGTGGAGGGTGGGGCTTTATCCTCACTGTATAGCCCACATACAGCTACCACAGACATTATTCTGAAGGAGGCATTGGTTCTATCAGTTTACTGCTTAGACAGCTTTAGTAGTTTAGGTAACCTGCTCAAGTCACATAGGCAGCAAGCATTAGAAGCAGAATTAGAACCCAGGGTACTCCAACTCCAGAGCTAGTGCTCTTTCCATTTCCCCCAAAATGACTTGCCCAGTGTTACATGATATGTAACACATTAAGGGTTTAAACCTTGGTCCCTTGACTCCAAATTTCCTCCACATCACTGTGACAGGAACAGATTATTTTTAAAAGATAAAGATAAAAGAAAAATATGAATGAAATTTCCCCCCCCTTGCCATCACAGGGTATATTTCTCAGTTCTTTTTCTTGGGGGCCACCTCTAATAAAAAAGACTTGATCTATGAGATCATTCATTATTAAATGTTGGGGACAGGGGCAGAGGGAAGGGTTTTGGCAGTCATAAAGCTCTCCAAATATTAGAGGAAACTTCTACCCCCTCCCCAATTTTCCTTAGTCCTTTCTTTTCTGAGGGCAGATAACAGAGATAGATTGATAGAACGCTAGGAATCTTTTAGCAACCAAGAACACTCTGGGTGAGGGCCTATATAAATTCAGAAATTGAACAAACTCTGCCCTCAAGTGGCTAAACAATACACTCACATAACTGGAATAAACTGCTATTGAGGCTACAGCCATTGCTCTAGGAGCCTTGTTAACTCCTGAATTTCTTTATTTTGGGGTCTAACAGCAGGATATCTGAGGGGTAGAATGCTAGCCAAGTACTCTGCCCATCTGTATCAAACATCGGAAAAGCTGGATTATATTCCTAGCTTTATTATTCATCATAGGATCACCAGGGTGTGGATTTAGAGCTGGGAGAGACCTCAGAGACCACCTCATCCAGTCTCCTTTATAGACAAGCAAACTGAAGCTAAGAGAATTTCCACTGTATCCAAGGTGACTTTGCCCTAGGTCACACAGGTAGCATGTGGCAGAGGCAGGATTTGAACCTGGGTCCTCTGACTCCAGATCTAACATTCTTTCCACTATTCCATAATGTACCCATTGGCAAATGTTACAAGGAATTTAAGGTCCCTCAAGTCATGGTATATCACTCTCTCACTAAATAGATTTTGTTCCCTTGGTTAGTTCAAAATAAAAGTAAATTTAGAACCTGAACTGTCTAAATTCTCCACTTTGCTTTCCCATTGGAGGCTATGTTTAAGTGTTCTTGAGGAGTTAATCAATCTCTAACATTCCTTGTCAGTTTTACTCTACTGTGTAATGTTCAGCTTATCTTCTAACCCAGACAGATATTATATGAAAATATCTGTTGTTCAGTTATTTTTCAGTCATACCTGATTCTTTATGATCCCATTTGGGGTTTTCTTGGCAAAGGTACTAGAGGAATTTGCCATTTCTTTCTCTAGCTCATTTTACATATGAGGAAACTGAGGCAAACAGGGTAAAGCCCCACCCTCCACCAAAGTGTCCCATGAAGTACTGAGTCTGTGCCCTGATCATTTCTGGATAAATATGTGCCCAGGGTCACATAACTAGTAAGAGTCCAGATGAATATTTCTGATTCCAGGCCACTGTGCCATCCACACACACACACACACACACACACACACACACACACACACACACACACACACAATGTACATAGGGGTTTTTTTTTGATGGGATAAAACCCATGATTTCATTGGTATAGGGAACTCCCGAAAAAGACTTCCCCCCTACCAATGTAAACTGGCATCTGCTTTGCCAACTATTAGTTTTAGAAAGATGCCTAGAGATGTTGAGAAGTTAAATGACTTGGCCAGGATCGGGTCTTCCTGACTCTAAGGCCAGCTCTCTATCCTCTATACCATGCTGTCTCCCATTAAATGATTACTACTTGTAATGCTGATACTATAAATGAAGACAACAATTTTTGCCCTTTCTATAAGCTGAAGGGTTTTATAATGATAATGGCTATGCATATAGCATTTTGAGGGCAGCTAGATAGTACAGTGGACCTGTTTGCCTCAGTTTCCTCATTTGTAAAATGAGCTGGAGAAGGAAATGCAAACTACTCCAATATCTTTGCTAAGAAAATCCCAAATGGTTTCACGAAGAGTCAGACGTGACAAAAATGACTTCACAGCAAAAATAATATAGCACTTTAAAATGTGTAAAGAGCTTTATATACATTGTTTTTTATTTGAAACTGATAAGATGGGTAGGTACCATAGGTCTTATTATCCTAATTTTACATATGAGTAAACTGTGTCAGAAGCAGAATTGGAACTCAAGTCCAGAACTCTATCAAAAAACTGGCCACATTATTGTTGTTTTTTCAGTCATTTTTTCAATCATGTCCCACTCTAGATGATCCCATTTAGGGTTTTTGTTGTTTTTGCAAAGATACTGGAATGATTTTCCATTTCCTTTTCCAGCTCATTTTATAAGAACCCGTCAATTGGGGAATGGTTGAACCAATTATGGCAAATGAATGGTGCTGTAGGAGTCAATGAACATGAAGATTTCAAAGAGACTTGGGAAGAATCATATAAGCTGATAAAGAGCAGATATGAGTAGAACCAAGAGAATGATTCACACCATAATGTAAAGGAAAACAACATGAAAAGACTTCAGAATTCTAATCAATAGTTATTAGTTGAGTTTAGAGACTGAAAATGAAACAAATTTCCCCCCTCTTAACAGAGGTGTGATAAACTGTAAGCCAATCAATCAATAAACATCTAATTGAGCACCTACTACCCATCAGGCACTGTTCTTGGTGTGGGGGATGGGGGTGGAAGGGAATACAAAACATGGCTAATTATTGGTAGGCTTTACTTAACTGTACTTTTCTGTTACAAAGTATTCTATTGGGGAAAGAAGAGGCAGGGAAGATGGAGAAGTTATTGGGAAATGCCTCTCAATAGTGAAATACTCAATATTACTGATGGGGCAATTTCCTCCAATAACATCACAATTGATCCAGGGCTATTTATCCAGTGTGACTCTTATCTGGTTCTCCCATAGCTTTTCACAGGCATTTTGCTCACAGTTTTGGAGGCTCAACCTCCAAGTACCAGAAGAAAACCAGCAAAAATTGCTGGTGGTCCAGGGTCATCCCTTGCTTTCCACGTATGATCAGTCCGTTTTCTTTTCAGACAGTTCATTTCTTCTAACTTCCATGATGCTTTTCCTCCATGGTTTCCCATTTGTGATGTGTTGCGGCTTGCTCGTGCCCACTTCCTGCCTCTCCGTGGGATGACAGATTTAGAGCTTGAAGGGAACTCTTAAGGTTACAAATTCAAACCTTTGATTTTATAAATGAGAAAACTGAGCCTCACTGAGGTTAAGTGACTTATCCAATATCATATGTATAGTAATTAGCAAAGCCGGGTTTTGAGCTAAGATCTTCTGACTTCAAATTCATTGCTACTATTTGGTTTATATGCTGCTTTCCTTGTCTTTTGGGTAATCCTTAACATCATGTTTTTGGAGACTGTAGCACTCCGTGACTCATAATCACACAATGCCCCTAGAATACTGACTTTAAAAAGATGAACCTTTGTCTTAGAGAGAAGCTGAGGACTGCTAAAAGCTTTGACATTTCCCGAAGCTGATTCAACCTGCTCTCCTCTATCAGTTCTGGTCCAAGTCTTGGCCATTTGCAGTGTCGGTCCAACACACACACACACACACACACACACACACACACACACACACACACACACACACACACACACACACACACACACACACACACACAAATTTATACCAAGTGCTATAAACTGTCTACGTAACTTCTTACCACACTCCAGAACTTCATTCACTTAACTTATCCAGTATGGATAATTAGACCCAATCCTTTTGGACAATTACTGATCTCATTAAGAAACTGAGTAATGTTCAATGACTTGATATAGTCACTACAACGAACGTCATTTGAAATAAAAATATTCTGAAGGATCTCATTATCCCTTTAACTTGGACTCTACACTGATTTCCCCTATGACAACGATGAACATCTTTCATGGGCATCCATATCTCTGTTTTATGCCCTGATGATTATTTTTAAAAGAGATCTGTTATTTATTTTTAACACTCTGAATTCTCTCCTTCCTTCCCTCTCTCCCCTCTCCCACCCATTGAGAAAGTAAGCAATGTGATATCAATCATATCTGTGAAATCATGCAAAGCACTTCCATATTGGCTGTGTTTGTTGGTTATTAATGATCAGAGGGGCCACCAAACAGGGGTTTTATATTGTTATATCTTTCAAGGAAGAGAATATAATTTTAAAATATAATTTTGTTAGAGGAAAGGCTTCAAGGTAGTGTTTTTCTTATATAAATCAAATGCCTTTTTATAGTCTAAAAAAACCTCATAAGTATAGGGCAATGTTGCATTTTTTGCATCTTTCAGTCAATCATATGATAGTAAAAATGTGGTCTATATAATATTCCTTACAAATTGTTCTCTTCTTAAATGCTTATTAAGGATGCCCTTTATGCATAAGTAGATTATCCTCATAAAATTTTTATATGGAAAAGTAGGCATGGGGTCAGTTGTTATTCATATTTTCTTATTGCCTTTTTTTGGTTGGAAATAAGGCTAGAGATTCCCTACCCCCCCCCCCCCATTCCTGTAATATCCTCCCCTCCTTTAGATACCTTGAGAATTGATTTTTTTAATGGTCTCAAAACCATGTTACCTCCAGCACAACCCTCCTCTGTATATCAAGTGTCTATTCTAGCTGATTTTCCTATCTTTGTTTTCTTCATTGCCATTTCCTCTATATGCATATTTAGAACTGTGATATTAGAGTCCAAATACAGTGGCTCCACTGTTCTTAATTCTAAAAAGAATTTGTTACAAAATATTTGCAGATCTGTTTCATCTTTCATCTGTTTTCCTTCCAGTTTCATCCCTAAATGCCCTTGGGATTACTTTGTTCAACTGGGTCCCTCCCTAAACATTCCTCTCCCTGTCCCCACAAGGATTTTTTAAATTGATATTTCCCTCTTCCATTTCCAATCGTTTTACAAGGTGATATGGCTCTTCTACCATTCTTCATAAGATTTTACAAATGAATTTACTGTCTACACCAGTGTTCTTTTTGACCACTATATTTTGCCACCTGGCAAGTTAGTCAAGTGTTTGCTGACTAAGGCACTTTTTAGACTTTACGTGATCTTGCTATGGCAATTGATTTACGTTGAATAAACTTCTTATGAAATTAGAAAAGACAGTGGTGTACTTTTTAAAAATATAAATGTTTACAGTATGGGTCCTAACATTTTGGTCGTCTTCAAAAAAAATTTATTGATTCCTTTTGTCTTTACATGTAGTCATTTATAGATTTCCCTCTCTCTTTCTGTATCAATCCCTTCCTTCTAACAAAGAAAAAATATTATGCAAAAATACCAGATTATGGTTACATGATTGGTTTCTTCTAGGAACCATAAAAACTTAAGGCATTGTTAATTTCATGATTAATCATTCTGCAGAAATTGTCCTCTCCAAAGTTACCAAATCATCTCTTTTCTCAGTCCTCATCCTTCTTGACCTCTCTATATCATTTCAAAATGTTGATCCAGATACTCTCTCTTCCCTAGGTTTTTATGGCACTATTCTCTCCTAGTTCTTCTATCTATCTAACTGCTTCTTAGGCTCCTTTTCTGGTTCTTTTAATCTGCTGTTTGAAAGTAATCACCCACAGCACAGAAATACAGAGTAGAAGTATTAAGTGAAATTAAGGTATGCTATTTACCATTTTACGCATTTACATATCACCATATACACATGGTGTTATATAGAGTATGACACTTTCCAGCATAACATATGGTGAGAATTACTTACATTTGCATAAGAAATAAGCTAAGTATTATTCTGGCATACATTTAGTTTTCTGATTTTAAGTCATAAAATCCTGTGCACTTTATACACAGGAAGCAATTGCATTCTACAGGAAAACATAATTGACATTTTATTAAGTGCTTTAAAGTTTCTAGGGGCAGCTAGGTGGCGTAGTGAATAGAGCCCTGGAGTCAGGAGGACCTGAGTTCAAATCCAACCTGAGACACTTAACACTTACAAGCTGTGTGACCTTGGGCAAATCGCTTAACCCCAATTGCCCTGCCTTCTCCTTCCAAAAAGACAAAAAAAAAAGTTTCTAAAGCACTTTATATACTCAAGGAAATGGAGCTTCAAAAAGATGTTTTCACTTCCCTAGATGCAGAGGGGTAAAGTGGAGGGAGTATCAGATTTGCAGTTACCAAGACCTGGGTTCATATAAGGAGCAAGTCACTTACTTGTTGTGACCTCAAGCACCTCTAATCCTTATGGCTCTGTCCTTGTGCCTTCTTCTCTTTTCACTCTCCATATACCAGAGGTTCTTAACTTGGGGTCAGTGAAGTTGTCTTAAAAATACTTTTATAATTACATTTAAATCCAACTGATTTCCTTTGTAATTCAATGTATTTTATGCATTTAAAAACATTATTCTGAGGTGGGCTTCATAGGCTTCACCAGACTGCCAAAGGGATCCACAATTAAAAAAAGATCAAGAACACTTGCTGTATGCTATCTAATTTGGTGATCTGATCAGCTCCCATGAATTTAATTGTCATCTCTAAGCAGATGATACATATTTCTTAGATCCACATGTCCAACCCTGGCTTCTCTTCTGAACTATAATCCCACATTATAAACTGCCTTTTTAACACCTTGAATGGGATGTCTCATAGGCATCTCAACATGTCCAGAACAGAACTCATTAGATTTCCCCTAAATTTCCTCCCTCATCAAATATTCCCTATTGTTGTTGAGGGCACCACAATTTTCCCACTCACTCAGGCTCACAACCTTGGTGTCATCTTCAACTTCTCATTCTCACCCCCCCACCCCCATATCCAATCTATTGCCATTTTTTTTCATTTTTACCCTCATAATATCTCTTATACCCATCCCTTTCTGTATGCACTAAATGTAAATAAGGCCTGGGTACCTTGGTTGACTCACTCAATCAATCAATCCAACAATGAAATTTCAACTAGGTGGGACAGGAAGTCTATTGAGACTGAAAGATAAATTGAGACAACATTTGTAAAGTGCTTTGTAAACCTTAAAACATGATATGTTTACAGGTTATTTTTATTATTTTCCTCTGAATTTGACAGATACTAGTGATAGATACTAGATACTTTTCAAGGTTTGTACCACCTTTTCTTACACTTGCCCTAGTAAATATCTCTACTTAAAAACTAAATTAAGTCTGGCTATAACAGTCTGACTACAATAAATACTATAACAACAACTATAAATTAAGTCTGACTATAACAACTGATAATGATAGGGGAAGCATACTGGTGGGGGGCTCATGAGCTGAAGAATTAGAAAACTACTCCAAGTCCTCAAGGATACTCTATGAAAGGATTTGTTCTGTGAAGTTTGGATTCAATAAAAAGGCCATACTGGAGGACCTAGAAGGCCATATGTGGCCTTGAGGCTGCAAGTTCCCCACCCCTGCTCTATATTCTGAAGGGAGATATACCAGCTGTTCAGCAGCTCTCTGGAGACCTAGTCTGCCAAGTTAAGTCACAGTTGGGAGAAGAGCCTCAGAATATTTGTTACATTGGTTTTCTTGGCTTCATTCAAGCCTCAGCTCAAAACCTGCCTTCTTCAGGAGACCTTTCCCAGTCTTCCCAAGCTATAAGTACCTTCTCTAAAATTATTTTCAATCTGCTATGTATAAATCTTATATTTATCTAGTTATTTATATGTTGCCTTCTTTATGAGAATGAGATCCTGAACTTCAGGAAAGGAGATGTTTTGATCTTTCTTTGTATTCTCAGTGCTTAGCACAGTCAGCGGCACATAGAATGAATGCTTGCTGGCTGATTTGAGTCAATCCCAACCCTAGAGATAAATTAGTTTTAAAGATGAATATGAAAATTTTTTAAAAAGAAATTTAATTATCAAAATATAAGAAAACCCCCCACCACCTAGGTTGGTAACTCCTGCTCTACATCTTGGGACAATTCATTCTGTAAAACAAAACCAAAGCTGAGACTTAGCACAATGACCCAAATCTCTAGGCTAGTTAATTCTGGAGAAGCCTTGGACAGAGTAAATTTTCATAAAAAATAATTACTTTGAATTTTCCCATCCTGCTTCTTCTCCAAGAGTTTGTATCCACCACAAGGTCTTCTGGTTTACTTTCATTTTTCAATTGAAATGTTTACTGAGCTGTCATTGCCGGTACAGAGTGATTCCCAGAGCAATCCAGTCTAATGTTCATATCCTGCATGCCTCTGTAGGGCATGGGTTAAACTGTGGTTGCTGGGATACAGCCATAGCCTGGGGAAGTCCTTCACTATCAGGGCAGATACTGGGCCAGCTTGAAGAATAGAGACTGAGAGTCCAAGAACATGGGCTGAGTAGGAGGCCTGGAAGCAGCTAATTATCCATCAAAGAAGTCAACTTTCAGCTGATATGCTTGTTCTCAGCAAGCCCAGTCCTCTGCAAGTGAGTTTGATAATTAGATAAACAAGACCTCAGAGGCTCCATGGGCTTTGGATGAGAGACAAAAAATGCATTTTATGTGGCTTTCACTAACATAATCACCAGTTAAAGGGATGGCAACCTGCTTTACAACCTCATTATAATATTAGCTCCTGTGATCTCCATGCACGCTCCCATCAGCAGAAGGATAAAATCGTCTTTGAAGGTTGCACTGGGGCTGCCTACAAATGACGAGGCTCTTGTTCTCCCTCAACAGTAAAGCAGCTGGAGTCTTCATTACCACTTTTAGTGCCCTGCATATAAAATGAAACTACTAAATGGGAAATGAGCCAAGGCATGCTTTGAACAATGGGTTCTTGAGAGAATAAGTATAAGTTACTTAAACCTATGGAAAGAAACAACCAGATTTACTTAACCTGTGGCATGGAGCAAAGACACACTATCCTCAGATTTTGATGCTGGGTCTAATTGAATTTCTTCTTTGAGTATGGAGGGCTCTTTCCTTTGCTCCTTCTTGCTTTAAAGCCTTTGTTTTAGGGATTCCTCTACCCCCTACTCCCCCAAGACTTTATGCACACTGTGGTTCAGCCAAATTGGCCTTTTTACAATTCCTGATACTTGACATTCCATTACCATTCTTGCACTGATGGTGTCTAATCCTTGGAATGCACTCCTTTCTCGTCTTCATCTCTTAGAATCCCTCATCCCTTCAATGCTTAATTCAAGTACCACCTTCTGTATGGTGATTCCCCCTTAACTGATTCTCCTTCCCCTATATCTTTCCCCTCACAACCTTATGTATAACAATAGAAATGCATTAGAAATCCCTGCTTGAAGGCAGAAAGGGTTTTGCTTTCGTCTTTGTATCACCGGTGCTTAATAAATGCTCATTAACAAATTAGTCTTTGGAGTGAGGTATCTGTGCTCTTCTCAATCCCTTGCCCCAGTCGTAAAAAGGGTGAAGCCTGAATGGGGTATAGAAATCCATCTTGCCCTACAAGAAAGTAGGGAGGGAATGGGGGCGATTTAAGAAATGGCAGATTGGGGGAAGGGGTATTCAGTATGCTTACCATCTTGGGGTGGGAGGTAGGGGAGAGATGGGTAGAAAATTTGTAACTCAAAATCTTGTGGAAATGAATGCTGAAAACTAAAAATAAATATATACAAAAAAAATTTTTTTAATTGAAAAAGGTGAAGCCTCGAGCTCTCCAATTCAGCCTATTGCCCTACCCTATAGCCAGCAGTTGGGAGAGAGGGAAGGAGGAAGAGAGCAACATTTGTAATTAGAATTCCTGGCTCCAGGACCTAGCTGCCTCTTTTGGAATAAACATTACTCTTCAGGCTGGTGGTATGACTGTCAGTGTTTGGAAAAGTTCCCTGTGACTACCCAAATATCTTCATGAGGGCTAGGAATGTATTTAATGCGGGACGGAGAGGAGCCAGTGGAGGGAGGAAACAAAGTCTTTCATTCTAAAATGCTGGTTAAGACTTAAAAAATTCAAATAACCCTGGGAAAAGGAACACATTGATTTAAAGGTCAGACAGAGCCTCAATGATTTTGATAGCAAACCCTTTCCTATTGGTGAGAGCAGGTTTAGATAGAGGTCAGGGGACCAGAATGGGTGGGGAATGGATTAGAGCAGGAAAGAGAATGGGCCAGAGAGATTAGGAACAGTCTTGGTGGTGGGGTGGAAGGTAGGGGTGGAAAAGGGATAGGAACAGACTTTGCCTATGTGGCAATTTTATCCAGACCTCTCAAGGACAACTACCCAGCCAAAAGACAGTGCCACTGATGCCCCAATTCTCTCAAATTCCAGTAGAGTCAGATTCCAAGAACTTCTAGTTATAGAACCCCAGAAGGGTAACTAATGAAGACCATCTAAGCTCAGGAACAGCTGCATTAGCTATGGTCAAGATGACTCACCAGCAGTCCTCCAACAGGGAAGCTCCGCAGTTTATTAAAGACTAGTGAAGGGGCTGTTACACCAGACACACAGGGGATTTAAATGCCCATTTGACTTTGTCAGCACACGTATGCATACACATGTATCTTTGTGTGACAAATACCATGCATATTTTTGTAAACTTAGTTAAATACAGAAGGGTCAATTCCTTTTGAGGAATTCTATGGTGGACTCTATAAAATAAATAATTATTTTCTAAAACAGAGTTTAATATAACTATTTTGTTCTTCTGGGTTTTCATGTATTAGGTTTGCTCAAAGGAGGATACACCAGTATTCAGCGCTGAATTTATGGAGTAGACAGATTAATGGGACTAAATCCAGGGTCTCTGAACTATATTTGTGATGATGATGGAAATTCCACAATCAGAACTCAATTTCTTTGGATTAAGTCTACTATTAAGAAAAACTGAGGCACAAAAGTCAGAGCATAATCTATTTATTGGTAAGGCTAGCAATTACCAGTAATAGAGGTCAATGATCCCTCAGTGATCAAATGCTCTCCCAGTCAGAGCAGCCTTTTATACTGTCTGGTTACATAAGTTCATTACATTTCAGTTGTGTCTGACTCTTTGTGACTCCATTTGAGATTTCCTTGGCAAAGATACTTGAATGGTTTGCCATTTCCTTCTCCAGCTCAGTTTACAGATAAAGAAACTGAGGCAAACAGTGTTAAGTGACTTGCCCAAGGTCACACAGACTGAGGCTAGATTTGGATTCCTGAATCTGAGTCTTTCTGAGACCACTCCAAATTTATCTTGTCTGTATGGTGTTTGTATATAGTTGTTTACATATGAACTCCCTCATTAGACTGTGAGGTCCTTGAGAGCTGGGGCTGTCTTTTGCCTTTCTTCCTCTGTACCCTTAGTCACTGGCATAATTGTACTTGGCATATAATAAGGGCTTAATAGTACTTGGCATATAATAAGGGCTTAATAAATGTTAGGTGACTGACATAAACGTGGATGACAATCTATCCTCAGTTTCTCCTTTTTGTGGGATTCTCTTCCATGTCTTTTCAGAAATCTTCCATAGAGGGCCTACCATTGAAGACCTTCATCTGGTCCTTTGGATATTTCCTGTGGGTTGGTGCAGCACTCAGAAGGTGTTATCTCTCAGTCTGCTTCCAATTGATATCCTTTTTTTGGGTCATATATGTATCCCTGTGCATGTCATCTACTGGGAAGAATGTTTAGTCAGAGTACCACAAAGCACTTAGTGACAATATGGTGTAGTAGAAAGAGGGCTGGTCTTGGAGTGAGGAGATCTGGGCTTAAATTGCACCTGACACTGTGTGTGTCTCTATGTCACTAGCTCCTCAACCTCAGTTTCTAAATCTGTAAAATCGGTATAGGAATACCCATAGTATCTACCCCATGAGATAGTTGGGAGAACCAAATGAAATAATGCATGTAAAGTATTTTTATAACCTTAAAGTACCATATAAATGTACTATGTTAATATGTAATTAATATTAATTATAGTAATATGACTAAATTAACTTTTATATGAGTTAATGTCAATAGGACTAAAAAATTAACAAAAGAATCTAGTCCACCACAGTTTTCTTTCCTCCATATAATATCAGAGACTTGGAGCTGGGAGAAGGGAATACAATCAAACCAAAGAGAAGATTGCTTTCAGAGATACTGTAGTAGGGTAGGGTGATCAGGGCTTTGCCCCTGAGCACCAAAGGTGGCTTCCATTAAAAGGTCACACTTCCCATCCACTCCCTCAGCATCTTCAATAGTCCTACACTGTGGTGTCCATCTGCTGGGACTACCATATACCCTACCTACTGGCTCCCTTCTTCCCTAGACTGCATGGATTTGGGGGCTCAAGCCAAACATTCTGGGAGACAGGCTACCTGCTCTACCAGGGAGACCATCACAGCCCTCACAGCCCCACTGAATTTGTGTCTGGTGTCAAAATCCCAGGTTTCAGCTTGTTTTGCCACTTTCCCCAAATATATAAATCTTGGGGCTGGTAGAATTCTGCTATTCCCAGAGAACACAGTGCATTCTCCTGGTGTCTGCAGCTTTTGACCTTACATTACCAAGTGAGCAAAAAGTGTTCTGTTCAGACTTGTCTTCCTTGGCACTCCTACATTTGGGGATCATTCAGTTCTCACTAATGTACTCCGAGAATGGCTGTGAAATAATTAAGGGATAATGTTCATTGCAAAGGAGTAGACGGAGCAATAAATGCCTTCTGTGGGTAATGAAATGCTGAGGCAAATTGGAGAGCCACAAAATTCATTTTGTGCAGATCTATCCCAATGCCACAAGCATCAGTTTGAGTATAGGATGAGATTTTGCAAAAAGAGATACAACCTTAGATTTAGGTGGAAGTGTGGAGCCAGTGGAAAAACTGATGGATTTGGAATCTATATGACCTGGGTTCCAATCTACTTACTACCTATGTAACCTTAAGCAAAATTGCTCATGACACAGTAGAAAGATCATTGAATTTGTAGTCAAAGGACAAATGCTACCTCTGGGATAATACCTGCTTGACTATGGATAGGTAAATCACTTAACCTCTCTTGGCCTCAGTTTCCTCATCTGTAAAAATCAGGGATTGGATGAGATGACATCTGGAGACTCCCTTACAGCTCTAGATCTGTGGTCTTATGGAAATAACTACTTTCCTTCAGGCCATTCTAGGGAGTGGAGGACATGAGAATTCTGTCTCTTCAGAATTTATCTCAATGTTACATAAGGGAGAGAGTCCCTTGCTGGAGAGTTCACTTGTCCAGTGGATTCAGAGAGTGAGCAACACCTTAAGTGAAGACAAGATAGAATAGTGATGCTGCTAAGAACCAATCCCAGAAAGAAAGAGTACAGTCGTCCTGTGTGAAAGGCAGGTTATATTTCTCTTAGCTTTCAAGATCCTGTAGATGTTAGATGAGATGGTCTCCAAGGTCCCTTCTAACTCTGTAAATCTATGATCCTTATTAGTTGTATTACCCCAGGCAAGTCATTTAACTTTTTGCCTCAGTTTCCTCATCTGTAAAATGAACTAGAGAAAGAAATGGCAAACCATGGCAATATCCTTGCAAAGGAACCCTAAAAGGGGTCATAAGACTGAGGCAACTGAACAACAACAAAAATAAGCCCGTGAAATTATTTAATCTCTCAGGGTCTTAGTTTTTTCAGTAGTAAAGTGAGGAGGCTGGATTCAGTTCACCAATCCAACACACATGTGTATATGCATATATATACACACACATGTATGCATACATACACATGTAATACACACACATGCACATACATGTCCTATTGTTAGAGAATAAGGATTTGAACTCAGGATCTTCTGTCTCTAAATACAGTGATCTTCCTACCAGACAGCTAGGTCATTCATGAGATGGTATACTGAGCCTGGAGTCAGGAAAAGCTGAGTTCAAATCTACCTTCAAACACTTACTTGGCTGTATGACCCTGGGTAAGTCACTTAACCTCTGCCTGTCTTAGCTTCCTTATTTGTTAAATAAGGATAATAATAGCACCTTCCTCCCAGGGTTGTTGTGAGGATAAAATTAGATGATATAAAGTACTTTGCAAACCTTAAAGTCATATATAAATGCTAGCTCCTGCTGCTGCTACTACTGACAACAACTATTACTACTACTACTACTACTACTACTACTACTGCTACTACTACTGCTACTACTACACCACCACCACCACCACCACCACCACCACATTGTTGTTCTTCATTTTCTCCAGAATGCCTGACCTCCACTAACTTCCTCCCCACATCATGAGGTGGCAGTGATACTGAGGTCTCAAGAGCTCTGTCAGTGGAATACAAGCTGTATCAAGTCTTACCAGGATGAAGAAGCTTTGAGTATAGTCATGTGTGTGTCAGCAGTGTAAGGACCAGCTTGGCTAATCATTATCACCAGAACTGCTACTTACATTAATATTACAGTGTCATAAATTTACAAAGTACTTTCTGTAGGGAGCCTACAGTTCTGCCCCTCTGAAACAACAGAGCTTTCCTACTGGGGCCCAGATCTGCAGCAAAGTACTCTTCCTCAGATCCAAACCCAGGCCAGAAACTTGCAGAGATCAGACCAGCAGGAGAAGATAGTGATCAGACTTTGCATTAGATCAGACCCCTTTGGAATCACTAAAAGCTTATAGGTCCATAATGTGTCCCCCAAATCTTAGAATAACACTCAGTACCCCAAGAAAGCTGCAACAAAATGGGCTCAAACCTCCTTTTTAGAAGTGCCATAGAGACCAGCCCTAACATTAAGGCCAAACTCAAGAAGTAGTCTGGAAGGACAGGAAAACAAAAAAAGAACCTCACCATAAAGAGCTATCATAGTAGCAGAGACTCTCAGGATATAAATTCAAAAGAAGGCAATGACTGCAAAATGTCAGCAATCAATGCTTCAGAGCAAAATACAGCTTGAGCATAAAGCCCAAGGGTGGGGGTGGGGAGTAGTGGAAAATTATTTCCCATAATGAGGTTGAACAAGTAGAAATCCATACAAACAAAGCATGGGGCTGAGAGAAGGGTGGTGGTTGACAATTGAAACTCACCCCCATCTGAATTGGTCAAAAGAAGGAAGACACATACTCACATAGAGTTCAGTATAGAAATAAATTTCACTCAATAGAGAAATAGGAAGGAAATGGGGAGGGGGAATTAAGGGAGGGATTAAAGTAAAAGAAATGTTAGGGATGTAAAAAAGTTGTTACTCTTTTTGAAGTGGCAAAGGTTGGGCATCTGAGGGGTGCCTTTAAACTAGGGAATGGATGAACAAGTTAAGGAATATAAGTGTGAAAGAATATTATTGTTCTGAGCTCTCATCATCATAATGACCAGGCAAGACTCCAGAGCACTAATGATGAAGCATGCTACTCATCTTCTAATAGAGAGGTGAAGGACTCAGAATGCAAAAGGAGACAAAAACAATTTTTTTTGGACATGGTCAATGTGGAAATTTGTTTTCATTGATTGTATGTTTTGTAATGGATTGTGTTTTTATTATTTTCTCAAAATGGGGTGGGAAGAAGAGAGGGTAAGAAGATAAATGTTGGCTAATTAAAACAAATAAAATACTTCTAAAAATTACTTTCTTCACAACAGCTCTGTGAGATACATAAAATTCAAACTTATTTGTCTTTTGTAATAGGCCCATTCCAGTTCCCCTAGGTGCTTATGCATTCCCCTCTAAGGTTGCCTTGTATCTTCTCAGTACATATTACACACATACATACACACACACATACATACACACACATGCATGCACACACACATATACTTCTTGCACTCCCCAGTGTTTAGCACAGAATCTAGCACACGGTAAAGGCTTAATAAATGCTTATTGATTGACTCATTCAAGATCCTTCTCCATCAGACATTATCCTACCACTCCAGCTTTATCTCACCTCCCTCTACACGTATACACTCTAGCCAAACTGGACTACCTGTTGTCCTTTAAATATTCACCGTACATTCCCTCACTACTGCTTTTGCTCATTCTGTCCCCATACCCAAATTTATCATATTATCAGAATTACATTATGGGTTGCATCAAAGTATTACTTCCATTTTACAGATAAGGAAATTGAGGCCAAGAGAGAGTTGGATGAGTTGTTTCAGGGTCACATGGGCAGTATCTGAGTCAAAGTGTGGTCTCAGGTCCTCTAATTCCACACACAAAATCAGAAAGTTGGCCACCAGTTGATGGCTTTTTTTCAGCCTCTTGCAGCAACTCATGAAGACTATCTACTAAGGTATGGAAGGGTTCAGATCTGTGTTAGTAGAAGGAGGATCTGTAATGATGAATATGTGGATAATTTCAAACAAGTGTTGAAGGAAAAAACTTCCTGTGAAGAAAACTTCTATCCTCCCTCTGCCCCCATTTCCCCCACAAAAAATCCAATGGAGGTCTTTGTTCCTCCTTCTTAGAGCTTCTAAAATTTGTCTAAGCAAAGGTACTAGAGAGGGATATATTTGTTCAAGCAGAATGATGGTTAGAAGACCAAGGAAGTCTCCATTAAAAATTTCCAATGTTGGGGGCAGCTAGGTGGTGAAGTGAATAGAGCACCAGCCCCGGAGTCACCTGGAGGACCTGAGTTCAAATCAGGCCTTAGACACCTGACCCAATTCCTATCTGTGTGACCTTGGGTAAGTCACTTAACCCCAAGTGCCTTGCCTTCCCCCCTCCAAAAAGAAAAAAAAAAGAATTTTCAATGTCCATGAACTGTGAAAAATCCAAAGCACTATCTCCATTTACATAGGAGCTTTGTTGGTCTTAAAAGAACTCAAATTTATCTTACCTGTAGACAGTATGAGGGACGTATACTTCTTTAATTGGGAATTCCAGAATCTCTTTATGTGGGCGGGTTCGATTTTCAGGAAATGGTTTCACAGGTAACAGCTCAGGAGTCAAACAGCAGCAGTTTAGTACCTCTGGGGCTGGGGAGATTTCTAACCT
>CM053583.1:276421794-276463296 GCA_028627135.1 Pseudochirops cupreus | reverse complement strand
CAACCTTGGTAAACTGGACTCTCCTCAACAACGCACAGCTAAAGACAACTCTACAAGCCTCAGGATGGAAGGAGATGTCTACATTCAGAGAAAGATCTAGAAAGACTAGAGTTTAAATGGAGACCGAAGCAATACATGCTATCGTTCTTTTTCATGTTTGGTTTTGTTTCTTTTTTCTCAGTGTTCACTCATTGGTTTCAACCCTTCTATACAACCAGACTATTGTACAGTGTGAAAGTATTTGCAGATCCTATACATGATTGCACGCCACCATCGGGGCAGAGGAAGAGAGGGGAGAAAATCTGAAACTCAAGTGATTGTGGAACAGAATCTTGTAAATTAAAAGTAAATGAGTAAATAAAAAAATTTAAAAAAAAAAGAAATAAAACGCATGGGTAATTGGAAACAAACTATATCAGTCATACCATGACAATGTTGTTGTTCAATTATGCCCTATTCTTTATAATACCTTTTAGGATTTTCTTGGCAGAGATACTGGAGTGGTTTGCCATTTCTTTCTCCAGCTCATTTTACAGATGACGAAACTGAGGCAAACAGGGTCAAGTGACTTGCCCAGGACCACATAACCAGTAAGTATCTGAGGCCAGACTTGAAGTCAGAAAGATGAGTCTTCCTGACTCTAGGACCAACACTCTACCCACTGTGCCCACAATGACAATATAATTATAGTAATGACAAGTATATAGGGCTGCAAAGTTTCTAAAGTACATTATGTATTAATTAGCTTACTACTGCACAGGAATCATATGAAAGAGATTTTTTTACTCTTATTATCAGCATCCCTATTTTATAACTTGAAAACAGCCTCAGACACTTGAACAAATTGAGGATCAGTGGTAGGATTTGGACCCAGATTTTCCTGACTCCAGTCCTGACATTCTACTAGACTGCTGCCACTCAACAGGGAGATGAGTAACATAGCTATAAACGTGGGCAGAGGAACAGGAAGGCTAGTTGTGAACAAGGAGGCGTGAGGAAGAGAAGGGGGAGTCAGATTTCCAGCTTCGTTCAGTTATTCTAAGAAAGGCTTAAAAGCTAAATGGTCACTTATCTGGAAGTAAAAACATTGCTTTTTTTGGTTTGCCGATTAGTATTCTAGGACTATGGATTCAGAGTTGAGACTCTTGGTGATCATCTATCTATTCTAACCCCTCCATTTTATGAGGAGGAAATCCAGGCTTAGCGAATTGGTCCAATGTCACATAGCTAATAAGTCTAAGAGCTAGTATTTGAACTCTCGTCCTCTGTCTCCAAATCCAGTATTCTTTCCACTAAGCAATTTATTTAGCATCATGGAAATTTTGTTCCTGCCCCATGGGGCAAACTAGGGAAATTAAGAAGTCACTTAGAAAGCAGAAACCCAAATGTTGACTCTGTGGCCTCTCACCTCCTGGTCTCTATTACTATTAAATCTCTACCTTTGGGATTCAGAAACTGCCAGGGCAAGCAAGAAAACCTTTTGTGATCTCAATCTTGTTATTATTAACAACAACAAGAAGTTACTTTTTGGTGTAGGGATACATAATGGACAAAGAACATCCACTGGACCCTTCACAACAGTTCTGTGAAGCAGGCTGGGCAGGTCACGTTCCCCACTGTGACAACTGGGATTTTTTACACGTAGTGTGTGATATTGTAGTTAGAAGGGCTAGGGCTCCAACATGGAGTCCTTAGACTAAATGGGCCTAAGGACCATAGACATGTAAGCAGTAACAGACGGCCTGTACTTTTCCACTGTCTGGACTTATTCTGATCCTGTGCAAACATGTTGTTCAGTTGTTTTTCCGTTGTGTCTCACTCTTTATGAGCTCATTTGGTGTTTTCTTGGCAAAGATTTTGGCATGGTTTACCATTTCCTTCTTTAGTTCATTTTATAGATGAGGAAACTGAGTTAAGTGACTTACCTGGGTGACAGCTAGGAAGTGTCTGAAGTCAGATTTGAACTCTGGAAGATGAGCCTTCCTTACTCCAGACCCAGCGCTCTATCCACTGAGCCACCTAGCTTCCCTGTGCAAACATGCAATAACCTCACTTTCTGATTGGATGAGGCTTCCAGCTGAATGCAGCAGCCCCGTGCCAATTCATGGAATCCCTGGTCATCAACTCATCCAATTTTTGGTCCTTTTTAGGAAACTCCTATATCTGAATTAGGTATTGATAGGTGACCCTGGGGAATTTCTCCATGATATCTGGATCTGATTAAGAATGGACCTCTTGTATCTGGTGCTGATTGCCTCTCCCAACCAAGCCAGCCTTTAAAGTGTAAAACTTCCTTTATCAGACTCTACTCTGAGCATGTACTCCCATTGAGACCTTGCCACTGAACACACCTTCCTCATGTGAGGGACCCTGACCCTCTGTGAATGACTCTCTGTGTTGTGTGTGTGAGCACGTGCACATGTGACATGTGTATGTATGTATGTGCACACGTAGTGTATTTTGTGTGTGTGTGACTTTTGTTTTTGACTGCTTGCTTTGTCGCACATTAACAAAGCTCATGTTTATATACCAGCTTCCCAGGTACCAATTTTCTGTGAATCTTCAAACCTGGATCCTTGCTCTAACCCAAGCCCTGAGGCCAAATAGAGCACCCATCTTATTGATGATAAAACTCAGATTCAGGGTGGTTCAATGACTTGCCTAGTAATTTAGAATTTGAGATAATCAGTTGCTTTCTTAGGTCTTTCTGCATGATATTTATTAGAAGCATAATAATCATTTAATCATGCAAAAGGACCATTCTAAAGAAGTAGAGTAGCAATGGATTTTTAGTCTAATTATTTTTAGTTTAATTATCTTCTTTCCAGAAGTCCAAGATGCTTAATAAAAATACATCAATATAATGAATTCATTCATGAGACACATTGCATGATAAATTGTTAATAATATAAATTCATATATGATTCAAATGATTGTTTGGTGATGCTGCAAAGAGCAAAGGCATACTACCCATACCTGGTATTGACTTCACTCTTCTCTGTAAGGATGAAGATCTTTTGTAATCAGCTAAAAATTTGAGTAAGTCTTCATCACTAAGACGGTCTCCTTCCTGACAGGAGAAAAGTCATTATTAGTGTATTAGTGTAACAGAAGGCATATGCTACTAACATTCAACTCTGTGGGTTAGATCAAAATTTGAACATCTTTTTAATCCTTGAGTATTTTTCAAAAATGCCTCTTAGAAGCCACAAACTCATAGTACTTAGAAAGAACCTTAAGGATCATTTAGTCCAGCCTCGCACTCAAGCTCCCTTCTATACCATCCTTGCTAAGTGGTCATCCTGATTCTCCTTGAATAACATCATTGACAAAAGGGCTGATTACATCTTGATCCAGTCCATCCCATTGCTGGACAATTCTATTAGAAGGCTCGTTTTTACATCAAGCCACAATCTGTTTTCCTATAATTTTTACCCATCACTGCTAGCTCTCCCTGGGTCATCATAGAATAAGTCTATTTTCTCTTCTACCTGAGAGTCCTTCGAATATTTGAAGGCCATCAGCTATCCTGTCTGACCTCAATCTTTTCCTATCTAGACTCAACATTCTCTCATTATAGAAGAGTGGGAATTGACCCTGGAGGTCTTTTTTTTCTGGTCTTCTTATATTACAGATGAAGAACTATGGTCCAGAGAGTGGCTTGTCCAATCAAGATCACACAAATAATAAGAGGGAAATTTGGGATTTGAACCCGGGTCCTTTGATTCTAGAGATCTAGTACCCATTCCACTGTACTAAGCTATCTTCCCTACAACTTCCAAATTTCACCATTCTAATTGTCTCCCCCCAGAAGCTTTCTAGTATATATGGATGTCTTTCCTAAATGTTGTTGTTGAGTCATCTCAGTTGGGTCTGATTCTTCATGACCCCATTTGGGCTTTCCTTGGCAAAGATACTGGAGCGGTTTACCATTTCCTTCACTAGCTCATTTTATAGATAAGGAACTGAAGCAAAAAGTGTTAACAGTGATTTTCCCAGGGCCACACAGGTAGAAAGTGTCTGAGACCAGATTTGCATTCAGGAAGAGAAGTCTTCCTGACTCCAGAACTGGAACTCTAACCACTGCACCACCTAGCTACCCGTCTGTCATACATGCTACTTAGAATATAGCAGTTCTCTTATAAACAAAACCAAATCACATTTGTCTTCTTTGTGACTTTAAAAATGTTAGCTTCCAAGTAACTACTATGATTTTCTAGTAAATGCTTAATATTTATATTACTAAGATGACAAAATGAGTAAGAGTAGTACTTTGTAAAGGACTTAGATCACTGTCAATATTAATCCACTCAATGAATGAAACAGTTCAATGGGACCAGCTAGTCTCTTCTATCTCTAATCTACGAGCATTCTAAGAAGATACTTGCTTCCCCATCTATGTGAAAGGTGAAATCCTTTTTTCCTAGTATTTGTTTTGTTTTTAGCACAAATACCAGTGTGGTGGCAACCATCTTAATGCCTTAGAAATCCTAAAGTAAAAGAAATGTATGAAGTACCTGTTTGAAAAAACTGTTTATAGTCATGGTGGTAGCTTTGAAGTTGGGGCCAATGGAACTGTCTTCTAAGCTTAAGCTTTTCTCAGAAAGTCTTCTTGATTGAGAGAGTGTTCTCCTCTCCCCCGTAGAACTTTTCCCTAGAATGAAAACAATAATCATTTGAATTTTCATTTTTTTCACTTCAGTAAAGCAAAATATTTTAATAAGACCTATTAACCCAGTTGCCTATATTCTGGAACAGCCATTCAAGGTGGATTTTCCTCCAAGGAAGGATTTTATTTCTTATATTAATTCTCCTGTCAATTCTATTTGCAATTACAAATCAAACTACATTGACTTGTGCAAAAACTACTGTTGAAATATGGTGGAATGTATGTCAAGGTCCAAAAAAAGTAACCTTGTTAACTAATTAAAAGATATTACAAGAGAACAAACTGATAACTGTTCAAAGAAAGAGAAGAAAGAGGAAAAGAAGGAAGACAAAGAATGGGTGAAAGAAAATAGGAGAGAATGATAAAAGAGAAAGAAGGAAGAAAGAACAAATGAAAGAAAAGAAGAAAGAATGAATGATAAATGGAAGAGAGAAGGGGATGATAGAAACAGAATGTTCCACGAGCCCTTAGATGTGGCTGACATGTTGGTTGGCTTGCTGATGTATATTTCTTTGTTACAAGGGAGGGTTTAATGATGGCTATACTGGGATGTGACCCTGGTGCAAAAAACTCCAACAGCCCAAAAGACACAAAAAGAATGAATAAGACCAAGGCAAATATAAGGAGAGAAAAAAGAGTGTGAAGTTTGAGTTGCTGGGTACATAAAAAAGGATAGGAACTTTCCACTGAAACCATGAGAGTCTCAGGAGAATCATTACAAGTAACAGAGGTATGATTCTTGGAAGTTTAATAACTCTCCTGAAGGATGCCTTACTCTTCCTGCTGGAGACGTTAGTAATCCAGAGACTGATGGTGAGGTAATAGGACAAGGAGCAGAGAAATGGGACAAGCTACACAAGGCTAGCGTTGAATATTCTTACGAAAAATCCCCTTTTTCCATGGCATCTGGACAAAGCACAAATTTATTTTTAAGGGTCTCCTAATTGGGATATGGTAATAGAGTTTTACATTTTACTGCTTTCTCTGATGGATAGACCTTCTTTAATTTAGGTCTGTTCATCCATAGGAATGTCTAAGGAATGTCTATTGTTTCACAGAATATAGGGGTTTATTTCATAGTCTTATTTTTCAGAACTTTGCTCTGAGAGTGATTATAAGTTGCATTTTTAAACTTTTTTTTTTGGTGGCATTCGGGGTTAAATGACTCACCCAGTGTGTAGTTTTAAACTTAATAAACCTTTAGGAGGAATATAACCTAAATGAAATGGTCACTATAAAAATTCAGTACATTTATTTCAATGCCACAAACACTAATGGCAAATAGTCTTCCAATTTATTTCTTGGATCTGACTCTGAGAAGGGTCTGTAAGGTAGTAATCACCTTGGTCCATTCTGGTTCCCTTCCTCCAGTTCCCTTCCTTTCAGTGCCCCTACCCCACCAACCCAAGTCCACCTTACAGGGGTTTCATTAATGGTAGCACATATAATGGAAATATGAGATCTCTCATCATACTTGAAATCCTTACCAACCATGGTTTCCATATCAGCTATCTCTCTATCAAGGGTAGAAAAATTAAAGAAACTTGATAAACTTATGGGAGCCCAAGCAAAAGGCATCCGGTATTTTCCCAAGCGCTGGCAGAAGGACTCAGCTTGAGTTTTCAACTTTTCAATCTTTTCTTTACTCTAAAGAAGAGAAGATGATGTAATCAGAAACAAGGTAAGATTAATGCCATGACGTTATTTTATGTATTACAGAGATAACGATACCTTCAGACTCCCAACTGGACTACTGCATGAGGCTAGCAAATAAACAAAATTAATATCCCAACAGAGCCTGGGGATGTAAGGGAGATGAGGAAACAAAACTGGAGACAGCTTTTTAGAAAGGCTGGTCAGAGGCAGCATCCGGTAGTGGAGAGGGCACTGGACTTAAGAAGCTCAGATAGCTGTTTTCATTGAGTCACTTCAGTCATGTTTGACTCTTTGTGACTCTATTTGGGATTTCTTTGACAAAGATATGGGAATGGTTTGCCACTTACTTCTCCAGATCATTTTATAGATGAGGAAACTGAGGCCAACAAGGTTAAGTAACTTGCCCAAGGTCACATAGCTAGTAAGCATATGAGGCCAGATTTGAACTCCAGGGCCAGTGCTCTATCCACTGCACCGTCTAGCTGTACCAGCCAGATAGACTTGGGTTCAAATCCTACCTCAGATATTTATTAACTGTGTAACCCTGAGCAGGTCTCTGTGCTTTAGTTTCCTCTTCCTCTTCTGAGGAGACTTGGACTACACAGCTTCTAACACCCCTTCTATCTCTAAGTCTGCGATCTTATAATCCATCCATAATAGCAGTCACTTTGGTAGTTGGCAGTGGCAGTACCTTAAATAATTCATGCAGCTTATTACAAAGCCCTCAAGTCAGCTAGTTTTGGGGCAGCTAGGTGGCTCAGTGAATAGAGCACCAGTCCTGGAGTCAGGAGGACCTGAGTTCAAATCTGGCCTCAAACACTTGACACACTAGCTGTGTGACCTTGGGCAAGTCACTTAACCCCAATTGCCCTGCCTTCCCCTCTTCAAAAAAAAAAAGTCAGCTAGTTTTCCAAAACTTTCCTCTAGATATCTAATACAGCCATCCCAGTTAAAGTGATAACAGTTTCTAAGAGGGTCCTTCCACATTACTGATTTTGGATGTTGGTTTAATGTACTTAAGAATTATGATTCAATAATGAGTCTACTGCAGCATCCTGAATGTGTAACTCTTGCTCCAAAAAAGTTAACTCTTTTCATATTTATTTCAGAAAACATGCACTTGGTGTTTAAATAATGACATAAATAATTACATTTAATATTTGTGGTGCTGATCTGTCTTTTAGAGCTATTTTAGGTTTGGTGCGTTAATGCATTTGGCCTACTTTTGATTCCTAATTTCTACACATACTCTGAAATTGTATGTCAAGAGAAGGGCTGTGGAACTGTGTTCTGTTCATCACAGCAGAGTTTCTTTTCACTTTTGTGGCCACCACACTAGCCATGCTGCAAAGCCACTGGGCAGTAGGAAATGTTGCTAGGAGCAAGACAGTGGTTCTAACCAAGCCAGACTATTCATATTTTCTCATATCCAAAATGGATCCACCAAAGCATTCATTAAGTGCCAACTGCGGCAAAATACACATTACTTGGCAATAGGAATAAAACAAACAATAAGACATAGCCAATATCTTCAAAGAGCTTAGTTGATCTAGAAGAATGCTTTCCACTTTTGGAAAATTAAGTGTAAATTACATTTTCCCTCCTTTAAGTTTAGAGTCAGGGCTAAAGAAATTGAGCTTCTCCCTTTATTTAAATGATACTGGTTAAGCTTTATCTCGGGACACATTAAAACTATTTTCCATTAGCTGCTTTACAGAATTAATCTCAAAATATTCATCCATTCTAAGAAATTTGCATTTAATGGTACTCAAAATAGCTTACCTTCCCGCCATCACTTTCTTTGATAACCATGTAGGGCTCTGCACAGTCGCCAATCTCTCCCTGCTGGAGAACTTTTTCAATCTACCAACAAAAGTAATATTAAAACAAAGCACATGAGACATGTAGGAAGCTCAAAACTAATTTGCTTTATGATCCCTACAATTAAAAAAAAGGAAATGTGCTCTCTCTTAAAGTAAGCTCAGGGACTAAACCATGTGCAAGATAACTAAATGAAGATAATAAATTATCTGTAACTGTCTCTCTTATAGCCCCTATTAGGGTGACTATTATTGATTTAAATGGGCCTTGGGAAGGAAATTTGCAAGCAAGGGGATAGCATAGCTTCTGATCTGAAATAATTAGGTGAATGTTATGGGGCGTCTGACATCATTTTGATCCAGTTCAAGGCTGAAGAGGAGAAGAGGATTTGTCAAGCAGGATTGACAAACTCCTGTGGAAACAACTTTTAAAAAAAAATTCAAATCTCCTGAAACAAACATGCTGAAAAAAATCTCAAGTGTAATAGAAGGCAGAGAGAAAGTTCATTTAATCCCTTTGGCTTTTGTGTACTTAGACTACAAATTCCTTGAAAAATAATATGCTGGGGTGGACAGTTAAATGTGAATGGTATGACTATTTGTAGGGATTTAAAAATAAAAATGGATGATTCTATCAAAATGAGATAAAAGTAAACAATCCTACTTTGTTTAATTTTTGAAAATTCTTTAACTACCAATTTCTAATATGGCCTTTGTTGACTTCACATTGGGAAGGGAATTATTTAATGATCAACAAACAGTAAATAATGTGTGAGTTCCAGTATTTGGCAGATTCAGTCTCACAGTGGAGAGCCCTCCAGACTCAGGGTCAGAAGAATTGTGTTCTTTCCCCAGCCCTATCACTAAACTAGCTGTGTGACTTTGAGCAAGTCACGACCTCTCTGAGCTTTTGTTTCCTCATCTGTAAGATGAAGGGTTTGGACTAAATATAGTTGAGATCACTTTTGCCTCCAAACCTATGGGCCTGTGAATCTCAGCAAGAGTGAAAATAATTCATGATTCTATAACACCTTGCAATTTATAAAGCACTTGCAAAACAGGTAGGATAGGTGTCATTATCCCCATTTCACAGATGAAGAATGTGAGGTTTAAGAAAGATGAAGATATGTCCATGGAGGACACAGAGCTCACTATAATGGAATTTTATACTTTCTGCAACCTTAAAAGAGTTTCCTTCAAGCAAGTCATCCCCTTGTAATCTCAGCAAAATAATCTGAAGGTCAACATTTGGGCTGTGTCTCTACACTAGCAAAGTTTCTGGACCATTTATTTTAATTCTATGGATTCAATGAGGAAAGGGAATAAGAATTTATTAAATTCCAACTACGTGCCAAGAACTGTGGTAAGTTCTTTATGGATGCGACCTCATTTGATCCTTGCAACAGTCCTGGCAGGTAGGTGATATTATTATCATCTCCATTTTAGAAATGGAGAAAGTGAGGCAGACAGCAAACAGTCAAGTGAATTGCCCAGGGTCACACAGCTAGGAAGTGTCTGAGCCGCATTTAAACTCAGGTCTTCCAGACTCCAGTCTCAGTGTTCTATCCACTGTGTCATATAGCTGCCTATCGGCAGAAAAATTAGGCAAATTAATATGGTTTTGTGTAGAAAAACCCCAATGCTTTGACTGATGATATTTCTTACTTTTAAATATTGTTTCATTTTAGGTTCTTTGTTTTTGTTTTGGTTTGGTTTGGTTTGCAGACCCCATCCCTGGGTTCTTTGGTAACTATTTTATATTCACATTTCAGCCCTGATTGCAGATGGACACAACCTCTAAGAGGTGAGTAAAAGAACACTTGGGGATATAAAGGATTGGATTTTTCATGGAGGGTTTTAGAACATGGAAGGTTTCAGGGTTATTTTTGAAGGGAAAAGGAGTTCAGGTAGGGTTTTATAGATCAGAGCCTACTCCTGGAATTGTGAAGACCTAGAAATTATAGCACAGGCTTATTTTGTTGCAAATATTTATGAAAACCTAAAATTACCTACAAAATCTAGTGAGTTTTCCAGGGCAAGGTCACATATTTTGGAGAAACCTAAGGATGACTGAGATCTAGAAAGAGTCAGCTAGCTACTTTAGTAAGGAAAAGATTAAACTGTTTAGATGAACATGCAGCTTGACTTGGAAATTACAAAAATGAGCATTAGTGGTTCTCACCAAAGACAGGTAGACATATTCCCAACCCCTTCCCCAACCAATATAGGCAAAACATCAGGACAGAAAAATGAAAGTCCTGGTCCTACATACCTTAATGACAAGGTAGATATCTGAAGATGGGTAGGTGACTGAGAATATTGCAGCTCTGGCTTGACTAGAGGAGTCAACAAAGGGTGTGTGAGCCCGTAAGAATCCTTTGAATTGGTCAGAATTCAGGTCACAGTGGAAATTTTCTGAAATCTATGTAACAGCAGCAAAAAAGAAAGATAAACCATCCAAAGTGATTACTTGTTTTTATTTCATGGAACCAGTGAGTCACAAACACCTCAGAACATACAAGAATCTAGAAACCCCAAAGAGAGCCCAGGTAGTGTTTTATGAGGAGTGACTGTGGCAGGAAAATCTGACTCATGCTTTGCATCACACCCCAGAAACAGTAGGGAGCCTTTGCAGCATGTTCCTTGAAACTCTAGTTTAGAACAATATGTGGTTTGCTTTCTGGAAGAAAGTTGTTGCTTCCGGAAGTTTGCATGCCAAAACCTCCATGGTCTTATCAAGCTATCTATCTTCACCCAAGAGATGCCCAGTTCTTGAAGTGAAGGGTGCTCGTGAACAAGGAAAAGCAAAAAACTTGACTGGTGTTTACTACACTGGCATTATTGGTGCATGCCTTCTCCTCAGCCCCCATTTACCCCTTAAAAGTTAAAGAACTACAAGCTAAAATACTCATGGAGAAATCTTTGGACAGGAAATTCTTTTAATGGAACTTTGAACGTGGTATTCCATTTACCCTGTGGCCAGCCTATACCTTTGCTGGGTAAGATGTCTGCCACCACATAAGGAGCCCATCCCACAGCACGGTCAGAAGAGATAAATAGAGATAAAAATTATTTCCACATTCTTGGTGGTCACAAAGGAATTCAAATAGCTTTTGTCTATTTGCAGGGCCTGAGGGCTGGCAGGCACGTAGAGCCCTACCTCTGGCGGAAGGCTATGTCCTTAGAGGTTGTGTAAAGCAAACAGAAATTGAAGAGGGTTTCTAATTTGCTCCTTCAGAAGCTACTAGGGCAGTTGGGGTAGGTCTCTCCAGAGCATATACTTATCCTCTGAATCTACATGGAGTTTTGATGAACAGAACAGGATGATTGGAAAACCAGATTAATGTTTTTTAAATAAATAAAAATAATTTAATATTAAATACTAATATTTAAATAATAAGAATAAATAAAAGATATATTTGCCCCATTGATGAAGAGCGTTTTGCCCTCTCATCCTGTCATCCTTACCTTTTTCCGTTCTTTCACATCATACAGGGCAATGCTGGCAAATAAAGGTTCTATTTCTATCTCAAATCTGTTAGAAAAAGACAGGGAAGTTCAAAATGTTAGAGCTTCTTGGGCAACGTTGAGATGCTGTTGTATCAAAACACAGAACGAGGTTGGAAATATGCAAAGGTAATTTTAGCCTCCTAAGTAAGAACCGTGTCACGGATTTTTGAGGGAGGTCTGGGGCGCAGACCTAGTTCTTGAAGTCATGGTACAATAATGCTGTACCAATTCATAGGATTCGTACTAGTTACCTTCCATTTTTTAAAAAATAAGTTACTGGGGGCAACTAGGTGGCAGAGTGAATAGAGTACAGGCCCTGGATTCAGGAGGACCTGAGTTCAAATCCATCCTCAGACACTTGACACTTACTAGCTGTGTGGCCTTGGACAAGTCAGTTAACCCCAACTGCTTTGCCTTCCTCCTTCCAAAAAAAAAAAAAAGATACTGATGTCTTCTGTTATTACTTTACAGTCATTTCCAGACATGCTTTTCTGGAGCCAAATGAACCTTTCTGTGTAGGAAAGAAAAGCAGTTAGGTAAAACTAACTGACATCATGATTGTTAACTCACAGTGTATACAATGTTCTGTACCCATAGTCCCTCAACCTCTTTACTGAAAAATTGATGGGAGGTGATCCTTCATCTTTCTGTGGGATGGCCATGTTTCAATGGAGAAATGCATGAAAAAAAAAGCTTTCATTTTTTATCAGTCTTTCAATATAATCCAATTTTTAAAAAAATTATTAAGCACTCTGTTAGGCACACGAGGAGATGAAAGTTTATATAATATATAATCCCTGCCCTTACAGAGCCCACCAAATACTACAATACAAAAACAAGAAAGATGATGAGAGTTAACAGTGTAAAGAATGCTGGATTTGGAGTCAGAGGACCTGGGTTAAGAATTTTGTTGTTTCTCACTCTTTATAACCCCGTTTGTGTGTTTGTGTGTGTGTGTGTGTGTGTGTGTGTGTGTGTGTGTGTTTAGAAACAATACTGGAGTGTTTTGCCATTTCCTTTTCTGGCTCATTTTTCAGGTAAAGAAACGGAGGCAAACAGGGTTAAATGACTTATCCAGGGTCATACAGCTAGTAAGTGTCTACGGCTGGATTTGAACTCATGTCTTCCTGATTCCAGGCCCAGTGCTCTATCCATTGAATCATCTAGCTGACCCCTAGTATAATATAATATAATATAAGAATATTATTAATTAATAATAATTAATAATGATAAATAATGATGATAATAAATAATATTTAATAATAATAATAATAATAGCTAACATTTATATAGGACTTACTATATGGCAGCTGTTGTGCTGAGCACTTAACAATTATTATCTCATTTGGTCCTCATAACAACTGTGAGAGGTAGATGCCATTATTATTTCATTTTACAGATGAGGAAATTGAGGCAGACAGAGGTTAAGTGACTTGCCCAAGGTCATACTACTAGTACGTGTATGAGATAATGAACTCCAGGTCTTCCTGCCTCTAGGCCCGAACTCACCACCTAGCTGGTCAGAATCATAGCACTGCCATTTTACTACCTGTATAAAATTGCTCAATTAACACCCTATCTGAATCTCTTTTTCTTGATCCATAAAATATGGTCTTAGGATTAAATGATCCCTAAAGCCTCCTCTAGCTTTAGATCTTTGTTTCTATGATCTGTAAATGAGGTGTGCATGCATTAAATTAATGTCAGCAATTTGTCTTTGCTTTGTAGTACTCCTAGAACAATCCATTTCATGGAGTAGGATTAAAGAGAAAGAAAGGAGTGTTTCAGAAAGAGATGCTGCTAGTGCATGGAGAAGCTTTGTAGTCACTGTGATGAAGGTGTACCCGGGGCCAGCTGCCACCACTCTGCCCTGGGATTCTTAAAGTCCTGCCTGCTAACATCCAAAGTCCAGAACGGATATGAGAACATAGTCACATGTTCTCAGACCAGAACACCAAGTGCCTAGTTCAAAGTTCCATTAGCAAGTAGAATTCCTAACCTGGGAATGTATCATATGTACATCCATATGCACACATGCATATGTACAAACACACATAACACACATACACACATATACATATATGTATGTATATAACAATATGAAAGAAGCCCCGATTTGTGATATTGGAATATTCTACTGGGGCTGAAAGCTCATTCATTTGGAAAGAGAAATAGTGCAGTAAATCAAGTGAGATCTCTTTAGGGTGAGCTTAGAGTGGCTCTGCAAGTCTTGTATGAGTTTGGTTATACCTGTAAGAAACACAACATCTGAGAAGAGCCTTGAAGTCATTACTCCTGAGTCCTTTCTACCCTCTGTGTGTCTGTGCCTTTCCCTGTGTGTCTGACTGGTGGGAGGGGAAGACTAACTGGTGCACAAGGCTGGGCTGGAACTCCCTGTGGTCTCAGGAACAAAAAAACCCTAGCATTTTGGATAGTGATAATGTCATCAGGTAAGTGACAGGTAAGTCCTTGAAGACACTTGAGTTCTTCCCAATTCTCTCCTGGCACAAAGTAGGCATAATTAATAAGAGAGTACATCAGTGGGTTCTCAAGATTTTTGCAATCTACAGAATACCTTGAATCTGAAGGAAGGTTTTTAATGGCTCATGGTGCTCCATGTATAAGGTAACATCAAGTGGTAAGAGAATATGAACATGAGTTTCTTCCAGGGATAGACCTTCCAGCTATTCCTTATAATGTACGTGTGCACATGGTGCTGGGGGCAGGGGAGGGGAAGGGGCAAAGGGAGGTGTTCTTCCATTAGAATGTAAGCTTCTTGAGAGCTTGGCCTTGGAATCAGGAAGACTCATTGTCTTGAGTTCAGATCTGCCAGGTTCTTGTTGGCCTGGGCATCTAAATCTTATTATGTTACATTTAGTTTTTCACGTTACCTAATTATCAGCAATACTCACCTTTCAAGAAACTCTATAAAGCAGGGAAAATGCACACCTGGAACTTTCTTTGTATTTGGTATCACCACATTTCAAATTATTATACTTCTCTCCCTTGAATCTAGTCTAAAAGAGATCTTCCCACCTAATAGAAAATGCATTCATTTGTATCTGGATCCAGTCCTTTCCCCTGTTGCATTAATTTTTTTTTTATATATAAGGTTACTTAATGTCTTACCACATCATGACCAAATGTTGATTAGGTTTATAGGAAGCCAAAGGAAAAGTTTATTGAAATAAAAACATCAGCAGCCTTAATATCCTTTTTGCCCAGCTTTTTAGTATTCCCCGACACTCAGGCAGTTATCATCTGTAGAATGATGCACAGGCAATGCCAGCATGGAAGTTTGCATTTTGGTGAGGATCCGCAATAGAGGAACACTGATGTTAAAAAGCTTTTGCACTTTGTCTAAATATTTTAGTCTTTTAAAAATAGCTTGATATGAATTACAGCTTCGTCTGTGGATTGGTAAACTTACCCTTTTAAAATACCTCCACAGACCACATACATTTGACAAACATAATCTGGCTGTCACTGAAGTTTTCTTTTTTAAGTACCACACTTAAGTACCATAAGAAAGCACCTCTAAATCACACTTAGCAATTGCTGTCACCTCTGCTTCTTAGATTCACAGGCTTCCTTCAATACTCAAACTTGCTCTTTTAGGCCATCCCCAGTTCTCCTGTCTCCTATACTGTCTCTCCCTATAAGGTTACCTTCCTTCTACTGGGCATGTATCTTGTATATATCTATTTGTGCACATGGCAGGTGCCTCCATTAAAATGTTAAACTCCTTGAGAGCTGGGACTGTTTTTACTTTTTCTGTTTTCTTGGTGCTAAAACACAGTGCCTTGCATATAACAGGCATGTTATGAGTGCTTACTGGGGCAGCTAGGTGGCACAATGGATAGGACTCTGAGCTTGGAATCAGGAAGATAATTTTCCTGAATTCAAAACTGGCCTCAGACACTTACTAGCTGTGTGACCCTGGGCAAGTTACTTAACCTTGTTTACTTCAGATTCCTCATCTGTAAAATGAGCTGGAGAAGGAAATGTAAACCACTCTAGTATCTTTGTGAAGAAAAACCCCAAACAGGGTCACAGAGCTGGTTACAACTGAAGAACAACACAAACAAGGAGGTTCTAGGTTCAGTTGTTTCCACACTGCTGAGGGAAGTCTAAGAGCTGTCAGCACCCTCTAAATTTGTCTTGGGGAAAAGCCACAGAGACCTCACCTTAGTTATGGCCATGTCTCTCTTGACAGGCTTGTGTTTTCATATCTGGGTGCACAGCTGGTTATCTGTCCATTTGAATGGGACTCACAAGGAAGGCCTAATTGAAGTGACTTGGAGGGTAGGAGAACATTGAACAAAGTGACCACATGGGATGTGTTTGTCAATAGAGAGGACCCCTTAAGAACGCAGCACGTAAGCTCTTCCTGCTTCAAGAATCCTCCAACACTCTGTTTGGGGCCAGCTCTCTGAAGGCCATAGGGATTCCTTCCTTTTTTGTAAATGTCAGCCATTATGAAACCAGACTGTAGGCTCCTCACTGCTAAGGGGCATGATGAAGATTCCTGTATATGCCCCCCCAAACCCCACAATTTTATAGGCAGGTTCTACTGTCTGTGGAATTGTATATGGGGGATGGGGAGAAGGGTGTCTAGGGATCTCACAGTAATAATGCCTTATCTTGGCATGGTGTTTTATAGTTCACAAAGTACATTTACATACATTATCTCATTTGGTCCTCACTATAACCCTGTAAGATAGGCAGTACAGGTAAAGTGATGCCCTTTATTTACGGATTAGGGATCTGAAGCTGAAACTGGTTAAAATGACTTGTCTGCCCTCACACAACTGAGTAAGAGCAGGGCTGTGAACTGAAAGGAGGAGCTAACTTCCTGTACTCTTTTCATGTCACACACACACACATCCCTATACATATAACTTATACATATATATGCATATATACACAAACACCACACATATATACATATACATGAGCATATATACACATATATGTACCCACATATACACACACACATCACTTATCTGTACAGAGGGCCAACACCAAGCTCAAGAGCTCTCCAAGAGTCTGAGACCATGTGTTGTCAAAGTATGAAAATGGCTACATCCTGAATCCTTACTACATAGGAATTGCTATCAGAGGAATCTTTTTTGCACACAGGATTACATTTTACATAGTCTTTCATTGTATTATATAGATTAAAAAAACACAAAAAACCCCCAAAACTTGGAGCTCGTAGCATCTTTTGAGAATTTGGCATAAATCTGTAAATGAAGCCAGAAGTTTGAGGCCCTGTGGTTTAGAGGATAAAGCCCTGAGTTTGTATCTGAGCTCAGTGGCTTACTAAGGGTACCATCATGGGCAAATCACTCAATCCTTTACAGTCTTAGTGTCTTCATCTATAAAATGTTGATCATAACACCTGGAGCATTTACCTCCGGTTAAAAGGATCAGGTTACACACTTTATGTAAGATGTTTTGCCCATCTTAAAGTACTGTATAAGTGTCTGAGTGTATGGAGACGTTTCAGACATGTGATTTCACTGATACAAGAAATTCCCCACATGGAAGCTCTCCCCAAAGATGCCAGTTGGGAACTCATCTGTGGTGGATAGCCACAGAATGTTGTCTGGAGGACTGATAGGTTAAGAGACTTGTCCAGAGTCACACAGCTGGCCTGGATCAGAGGCAAGATCTGGATCTGGGTCTTCCTAATTCCAAGGTGAGTCCTCCATTTGCTGCATCCAGTTATGTCTCACAGGCAATTACCATACTAAAAGTGATAATAACTAATGGTTGTATGGCACTTTAAGGCTTGCAGAACTCTTTATTTGTGTTGTCTCATTTGATCCTCACAACAACTCAGTGAAGCAGGTGCTATTATTATCTTCATTTTTTTGCTGTTGTTTAGTAGATGAGTTGTGTCTGACCCTTTGTGATTCCGTTGGGTTTTTGGTTATTTTTTGCAAAGATACTGGAGTGGTTTGCCATTTCCTTCTCCAGCTCATTTTACAGATGAGGAAACTGAGGCAAAGTTAAGTGACTTGTCAAGGGTCACACAGCTAGTATGTGTCTGAGGCTGGATTTGAACTCAGGTCCTCCTCACTCCAAGGCAGGCAGGCATTTTCTTCAAGGTACTATCTAGAGGAGGGGTGGGAAACCTGGGGCCTTGAGGTCACATGTGGCTCTCTAGGTCCTCAAGTGTGGCCCTTAAACTTAATCCAAACTTCATAGAACAAATCCCCTTAATAAAAGGATTTGTTCTGTAAAACTTGGACTTAGGAAAAGGGCCAAACCCAAGGACCTAGAAGGCCACATGTGGCTTCAAGGACAAAGGTTCCCCACCCCTGACCTAGATAGAGGTTGACCAAAGTTAAGTGATTTTACCCAGGGTTACACAGTAAGTATGTGAGGCAGCATTTGAACTCAGATCTTCCTGACTATAAGTTCGATGTTCTATCCTATACCAACATTTTCCAGCCAAAGGAGAATTTTTGGCCTACAGTGAATGTAGATGTAATTATTAAAAATAACAACAAAAAGTGATCAGAATTCATAAGACCACCAAATTTCCTAAAGCTGGAAAGATCATCTTCTAGCAGTTCAACCACTTTGATTTACCGATGAGGAATCTGAGATTCAGCTAGCTAGGGACAATAAGAACGCGAAGTTCAGGGCTCCGCAGCCCAGTTCTCCTACTTAGTAGCTGTGTGACATAGGGCAAGTCCCTTAACCTCTCAAGGCTGATTCCTCGTCTGTAAAATAGGAATAACCCAATACTGCCCATACCAGATTGCTGCTAAGGACTGGACGGTGTAGATCAGATGTATCAAGGGAATAACTTTGAAAAGCTGCATAACATTCCAAAGACAGAAAGTATTATTTCCTGCCTCTCTTCATTCCAGGAAACAACATTTCTTAATCACTTCTCCTTCCTCCTCTATACCATCAAGAGGCCAGTGCCTAATTTAATCTCTGTGATGAAGAGCAAAAATTGGTATTTAATGGCTAAATAAACCTCATCTCTGTGTCTAGGACACAGGCCCCCACTTACTTCAGAGTCTGCAGCCTGACCAAAATCCTGTTGCCCAGGTGTTCCTTTGGACATTCTGGCCGCGGTCGTATTTCCACAGCATCCTCCTATTATGAACCATAACACAATGAAACCATTAGCAACCTCTCACGCTACCCATGCCACCAACCTGAGCACCCTGGAGGTGACTGTCAACCATCATTGGAATGAATTACCCTTGGAGTCAGAACAAATAAGAACTTCTCTTACTTACAAGAAAAAAAAAAGAGTGCATCTCCCCCCTTCTCCCCTCCAAGAACAAAATCAACATGTAAGGCAAACCATGTCTCACTTCAGCAATCCAAGCTTTGAAGAAAGGCACAGAAGGAGGAAGGAAGGAAATGAGAACATGGAGATATCTTAGTAACATCCCCACCAGATGGCATTGCAAAATCTCATACCCATTGTTTGCTTGTTTGGGCTGTAATGGCACATTCAGTCTGTTTCTGCCATTGATTGCCTCATTGATAAACACACTGAGTACAGAGATGGCACGACTACACAGGGGTAGTGTGTTTAAGGCCTCACAATCTTACCCTTGAAACTGAGTCTGCTTTTGAGGTTGTATTTGGGAGATATAAAAGCAGACTATTAAAATGGACAACAGAGAACTGAAAGTGCAAGTAAGGAAATGAATCTATGTGTTCTGTGATAAGAAAATTAAATAATCAATTGGCATGCTCTCCTTCCTCAACTCTGTCTCTTAGAATCCCTAGTTCCCTTCAAGGCTTAGCTTCAGCTCAGGAGAATTCCCAGTTGTTTGGGGCTTCTGCCGTCTTGAAATTACTTTATATTCAATTTGCATTCCTTCGTATTTACTTGCCTCTGTCTATTACGAATTCTCCCAGACCTTGCCGTAGTAGAATGGATGCTACTTGAGAGTAGGTCTCTTGTTTTTGTCTTTCAGAGTCTAACACATAGTAGGCACCGTCCATAGTAGGTACTTCACAAAGTCTTGTGGAATTGAGTATTGCAAAATTCAATTGGACAAACATTTATTAGGTACCTATTTAGTATGCTATATAATAATACACAAATTAGACCACACAGAAATATCAAGGACTAAAGCTGTAGGCCAGGGATATAAAGGTGAAAACAATCAGTATGCTTGGTGGATAATAAGTAGACAATTATTAAACTGAATTGTGGGGAAACCATGCTAAGTGTGCAGCATATGAGCTTTGAGGAAACCTAGCATGATGGAGAGAGAATGTGGAAATTAGAGCCTCATTTTCTTTATCAATAAAATGGGAGTATAAATCCCCTAGTACCTAACTCACAGGGTTATTATCAGGCTCGAGTGATATAATATATAGAAAGGACTTGGTTTAATGTTAAAGCACTACATAAATGTGTATTATTACAAATGTGTAAATGTGTTTACCCAAATATGAAAATATTCTTACAGTGGAAGAGGACTGGATTTGGCAACAGCAAAAACCTATCTGCCTAAAACATACATTCCTTAAAGCTGAGAAATACTTGATAAGGATGAAAAAGTTGGTTGGAGACAGATTGTAGAAAGCCTTGAATGCCAGGGTAAAATTTTAGGTTTTATTTGTCAAGTATGTGGAGCTCCTACAGGTTTGGGGTTTGTTGTTGTTGATTTGTCTGGGGTCTTTTGAGCAAGGAAGAAACATAGAAAGCAGTTGGGGTAAAATGAGCCAGGTTGTGTTTGTCCTTCGTTTTCCAAGAGGACCATGGCATCCAGGGAAATGACGACCTGACTTGCAGTTGCTTTTAGATAGAGAGTCAGGAGCCTGGAATTCTAGTCTCAACTCTGTCACTAATGATTATCACCTTGGGTGAGAGACCACCTCTCTGGATCTGTTTCCTCATTTGTAAAATGAGAAGATGGAACTAGCTGATCTCTGTCTAAGTTGACTCCTAACTCTTTAATTGCTTGAGAATTCTGAGTCTCAGATGGCTTTGAGAACCGTCAGAGGGATGCATTGGAGAGAGAGGAGGGAGGGGTGGCAGGGACACCCTAAAAGGAGGCTTTTACAAAAGTCTAAGGGAGAGATAGTAAGAGTCCAAAGTCAGGGGACTGCCATTAGAGAAGAAATAAGAGGGCAGATAGATGTAAGAGTATAAGAAATGGTGCCTCTAACAATTACTATCTGAGTGACCTTGATCAGGTGAAGGTCACTTGGGCCTTGGTTTCCTCATTTATAAAATGAAGGGAAAGGACAAGATGGCCTTTCAGATACCTTCCAACTGTAGAGCTAAGGCTTTCTAGTTCTAAATTTATAGCCAATGTAATTGATGAAGATAGAAGAGTAAAGGGTGACGGATTTTAAGCTTTCTTGATAATTCCACTTAAAAAAAAAACTATAAAGTTTGCTTTTTGCAAATCCAAGCTAGTCTGTGCACCTAAATTCAAATTAATGTGGTTTTCCTATAAGGCCAATTCTTAATTATTCAGGAGCTGACGATCCAGTTCATTTAAGCATTAACTAGTTTCCTGGTCCCTCTCCTCCACATTTCACCCCCTCCGACATTTACACCATACAGAGCAGGGGGAAGGGTGTGAAGGTGAAAGTCAGGTCTTGTGATCACTTGTTAAGTGGCAGTCATGCAGTGTGCTGCTCAGGACCATACAGGGTTTCAATTTTGCTGGACTTTGTTAGCCCGCCCAGAGGGAATAGACTTATTACACGGGCTTTTTCACAGGGAAAAAAAAAGTAGAAAATAGTTTGTTAAGCACTTGAGAGATCATAGGAGGGGACATTCACCCACCTCATCCACAGACGGGTACAAGGCGAAGAGTTCAGCCTGCCTGTTGGTTCTTCGAGCTTCTTCATTCTGTCTTTCAAAGTCCTCTGCACTGACTTGCTGCAGGAGACTGTCCAACCGCTGGTCAGGCTGCAGGCTCCGAAGGTCAAAGTCACAGGAAGTGAGAGTACTTTTTCCATTCACATCACAAAGTACTTTTAAGGTTCGAGGCCCTGCCTGCAAGAGAAAAAAAATACTGGTCAGTGGAAAGAGGTAGCCTGGAGGTAAATGGGCTGTGTGCATCATTACTCTTCCGGTAGGCCTTATAGTCTTGAGCTGGCAAGTTGGAGGACTTGGGTTTGAATCCTGCCTCTAACAATTACTATTTGAGTGACCCAAGGTTACTTGGGCCTCACTTTATAAAATGAAAGGAAAGGACAAGACCTTTTAGATCCCTTCTAACTCTAGAGCTAAGGCCTCTAAAAGTTCTTTCCAGTTCTAAATCTATGATTCTACATCTTACCCTACAACTCTCCTAATGTGGGACTAAGACATCTTGGTACTGTGAAATTTGGGCCAGAATTTTCCAAACCAACTGGTTGCTCTGCTCTCCTTGAAACCTACATTAGTTAAAACAGAAGTACTTGATAAGGCTCAAAAAGTTGACTAGAGCCAGACTGGCCAGACAGCCTTGAATGCCAGGGTAAGCATTTTATATTTTATTTGTTAAGCCATGTGGAGCTCCTGAAGATTTTTTTTGAGCAAGGAAGGAAGTGACACGGGGAAGCAGCTGTGGTCAAATGACCGGAGCATTAGATGAGGCAGTCCAGGAATCTGAACTGGCATTATTTTCCCAGGCTTGCTCATCTCATCATTTCAGCTTCTTCCTAAAAGGAAATCACTGGTGACTCACAAGACAAGGATAGATCTATATTGGTTGTGATTTGCAGGAAAAATAATATTCTCAAGGAGTTAATAGGCCCACATAATTGATTCCTTTTTCAATTAACTTTAATTGGTGAATGTGAAATAATCCTACCAGGTTCACAAGCATGGAATTGACCTCAACTCCCCACTCTCTCCCTTAGTCCTCATATCCAATCTGTTGTCCAGTCTTGTTGAGTCTGTGTCTAGAGACAACTTTTTTTCATATCTGTTCCCTTCTCTTCATACACATGCCCATGGTTGTACTCCACGTCCTCATAATTTCTTACTTGGACTATTTTTTGCAATAGTTTCCAAAGAGTCCTGCTTCTAGTCTCTCCCCTCTCCAATCCATCTGCTGCCCAGCTGCCAAACTGATATTCCTAAAATATTGATCTGACCATATTATTTGCCCCCTCAAGAAGCTCCAGAGATTCTTTTGTTACCTCTGGGTCCGTGGTTCTTATAAAGTGTGAACAGCAGACAATTTCCACCCCCTGCCCCAACTCTACTTTGCATTTACTTCATTTTGTATATATTTCATTTTTCTCAAATAGAACTCCTTGAGGTTAGGGATGGCTTACTTTTTGTCTCTGCATGCTCAATACCTCTTTCTTCATAAATGGTTGTTGAACAATTAAGTTTATGCTGTACCACATTTATCTTTCATGCTCAGTCAAACCCAACCCTTAATGTTGAGAGCCTTAAGCCAAATGTTCAAAGCTAAAAACCAAAAGGGAACAATCTCCAAAGATATTTTTGTTACAGTGAATGGCTGTATCATAGACTGGTAACAGAGAAAGAAAAAACAACCCCAAATAGTTGCTATACAGACAGGCTTCAGTTTTCACTGCAAGATTGTCTTGGAAATCATATCATAAAACAGCACACTACAAATCAGTTATGTTTCCCATAGGAACAATGGTAATATTCAAATTTGATTTAATAGCGAGTAAATTGTATAGGTGACCAACAACCTCATAAAAACAAAGATACAACAATTATTTACCATCGATGAGATTTCAAACTTTTAAAAATTACATTGCAAATACTATAATATGGACATAAAAACCTTGTGTACATGAATTATACAAGGGGGACCTAGTGTGGGCCTAGTTTTTCTCCTAAATTGTTGAGTTTGACTCTAAACCCAGCCCAGTCCCAAACTTCCTGGACCCTTTCTCCACCATCCTCTTCTCCCCTTGAAACTCCCAACTTCTCAGCTTCCTTTTAACAAAGTGTTATCTTTCTTCCATAAGAATGTAAGCTTCTTGAGGGCAGGTTATTTCTTTTCCCCTGTATTTGTATTTCCAGCACTCTATATAGTGCTGGTCCCTAATAAATGGTTTCTTTATCTAGCTATCTGGCTAGTACTGGAAATTTTCTAGTGAATGTGGAGAGAAGGTGTTCGGAATGGGCAGGGGAGATTCCATCAGGAAGTCTGGGGCTTGAGTACATAGATTTCAGCTGAGAGTAGGGCTGGGCAGCCACTTGGGCAGCTGAGGTGAATTCACGCTGGGATTTCCAAGCCAAGGTGGAATAAAGATTAGTCGGTGGGGCTAGGAGGAAATGTCGATTGAGAAAGGAATCAAGCCTCCTCACTAAAATTAGAAATCCAGGAGAGAACACAGGTAGGAAGCAATATAGGTTGTCAAATTGCCTGGTTGATAAAAGCCAGATTGAGTTCTGAAAAGATAGCAAGGTTGGGGTTGGGATAAGATATGTAACCACAGCTGTGAACCATCCCAGGTAGGTGAATTGTGCCAAGAGAGGACTTTCATAGACTGCCTTTTAATGTGCGGTTCATGATTTTATGGGAAACCCTGAGCCAGGTTTTTGGGATCACTGCTATCTCATTTGCTGCTGAGGAGTCAGGTCCATGAAGGAGTGCTGGCCTGGGACCCAGACTGCACTATTTACTACAGACATACTTTTTAATGTGCTATATGCTATATATTTTCATATACTATGAAGTCTATATGTTGTATATAAAAATAAAATTTAATTGTATCATAAATTTAATCTACAATCAATATGCTGTTATAATAAACACTAAATATTCAATCGACAATAATTTTGTTAGCTTTATTGGATGTTAGAAGGGCTTGGAGAAGAATATAGATGGGTTCTCTAAAAAGCAGTCCAAGGAAGTTTGAGCTGATACCTTCTATTTCCTTCAATAAATTTTCTCAGAGCAAGCAGAGAAATTCAAAATAATTCCATTGACCTTAGAACTTCCAGTGTCAAGAGTAAAAGGGTAATATGTGAAGGAGTGAAAGTCAGAGTCCAACACAGAGTTATTCATTATAGGGAATTTGCTGTAAATCACTATTATTTGGGGCCCTTTGACAGGACATGGAAATAACTTTGTTATGCAGAAGATTTGATTGTTATCTTATTTCCAGCAATGAATGTAGTGTAGATTAAACTATTTCCCAGCAGAATAAAATATAGATGGCATGCCCCAGATAGAATATCTTTGATGGTAGGAAATACCTGAGAACTTGACTCATTATAATCCAAAGTTTCTGATTCGAAAGTCTGTTTCTGAAGTGTTTTGTGGAAATCCCTTCGGGATCCAGTCTTTTTAAAGCCACAAGTATCTGAACTTCCTTGATTCCTGAAAGAGACAAAGAGAGATGCAGAGAGATGGATGAATAAATAAAATCGTTCAGAGGTGGGGGGACCTAAAAATAACAGCCTAAGTTTAGAATATCAGTGGAAAAAGATCTAGAAAAGAAGCCTACAGTAATTCATTAGAAGTAATTATGCACTAGGCCTAGTACAAGGCCCTGTTGTAATTAGGAACAGATTTGCCTCCTGGCTGGCTTATTATTAAAACAAGGAACTGACTGGGAAAAAGCTGTTTCAGAAGTACTGTGATCTCAGCTATGGAGCATTTGACTCTAAGTTATAGTTCAGTGATGACCCTTGTATAAGTGGCCAGAATATATCTAACAACGTGCAAAAGCTGTAAATAAGGACTTTTTGAAGATAAAAATAGAGACAAACATTTTATCTTTACAAAAATACATTGCAATCAAGAGGGTTTTGGGAAAAGAAGGGAGTTATGGCTAAAAAATAGGAATGAATGGTTTTTAATCTACTAAAATAACCTTTATTAATTTCCTGCATACACATTCCACTAAATTGAGTAATGTTCTATTTTAAAATATATTTAACCAGAGAAAGAGTTTAAAATAAAATATCTTATGCTGTATCTAGGGGGAGAAAAACATAGAAATTAAGTTGTGAACAGCTAAGGACAATAAAGATAAGCTCATGTGGAAGTGAAGGAAACTAATACTAGTTGTTCTTACTTGTGAGGCTGCAAGGGGTTCTTAGAAACTCTTTTGATGAGCAGTCTAAAGATCAGCTAGGTGGCTCACTAAATAGAGCAATGGGCTTAGAACTAGGAAGACCCGAGTTCAAATCCAACCTCAGACACTAACTGTGTTATGGTGGGCAAGTCACTTAACCCTGCTTGCCTCAGTTTCCTCATCTGTAAAATGAGCTGGAGAAGGAAATAGCAAACCACTTCACCATCTTTGTCAAGAAAACCTCAAATGAAGTCACAAGGAGTGGAACACGACTGAAGAACAAGTAAGGTTGAGCACCTGGCCAAGTGTGTTTCCTCCTCCATGTTTGACATCATAATCAGAAACCATGGAAATATAATGGTGGCAAGATGTGAAGTCAGGGGACTCATTAGCAAATGTGATGTAGTGAAATCTGATCACTGATTTAGAGTTGCAAGAGAAATTAGAGAACATCCAGTCCAATCTCTTTATTTTACAGATGGGAAAACAAAGAGAGGGGAAATGTCGTATGGGTTATAAGACGCAGAATTAGGATTCAAACTGACCGTTCACTCTAAAACTAGCATTCTTTCCATTATACCGTGCTACTCTTCTTTATTAACTGCCAATAATCAGGATTAATAACGTACACCATCATCAAGAGAAATACTTTTGGGGCAGCTAGGTGGTGCAGTGAATAGAGCACTGGCCCTGGTGTCTGGAGAACCTGGATTCAAACCCGACCTCAGACACTTAACACTTATTAGCTGTGTGCCCCTTAACCCCAATTACCCTGCCTTCTCCCCTCCAAAAAAACTAAATAAATAAATAAGAGCAATACTTTCCCCCAAGGGAAACTTGGATGGACTGTGGGACCACTCTGGTCTCTAATAGTGAGCTTCTTCCTTATCTTGCCCCAAACCAGGCCTCCACATCACTTCTTTGTCATTTCCAAACTATGCCGTAGCTCAAAACCCCCTACTTTCCTCTTCTTCTGCTGTTCTTTTACCTGTCATACTCCTTTATTAGACTATAAGCTGCCTGAGGGCAGGGACTACCTTGCTTTCTCATAGTTGTATCACCTAGTGCTTAGCATGGTGTCTATCACGTGGTAAGCATTTCCGCTCTATCATTCTTCCCTTCAGAAGCCTATAGAACAGCAGGCCGTTCTCAGAATGAGGGACTTGCTGAAATGACTGTACAGTATTGAAATTTTAAAAAGAAGTTATAGTGGATATTGTTCATCTAAATGAGTTCTGTCAAAGAAGTAATGATGAAAAGTTATATACTTAGTCCCAGGATTGTGCCGTTGCTTAAAATATTATATGATAATGAGAATAGCTAACATTTCTGTAGCACCTACTCTGTGCCAGGAACTGAGCTAAGCACTTTGCAAAATTATTTCATCTAATCCTCACACAGCCCTGGGAGGCCTCAGGTGTTATTATTATGTTGGTTGGTTTTATTTGTTCTACTTCTTTGTTACAAAGGAGAATTATATTGGAGGTGTGCCATGGGATATGACAATGTTAAAAAACAAAGCATCATTTAAACAATTTTTAAAACATTGTTTGAATTTCTCTTTTTGAAGAGACTACAGCGTTAGGTTATGAACGACATGGGAAACCAGTTTCTTTTTAAGGGCTTGATAAAGCTTTTGTACCTGGTGAGAAGGCTCTCTCTACCAAAGCAGGTTGGCACCTTCTCTATAATTTACAGTCTTAAAGAGTTGTCCCACACAGAAGGGATAAGTGATTTGCCCAGCGTCATATATCCAGTGTATATCAGACCTAGCACTTGGACCCAAATCTTCCCAGCTGACTTCAAGGTCAGTTTTCTCTCCACTTCATTACACTCAATAAATGTTTGTTGACTGTTTGATGTACATAGACCAAAAGTGTCTAGTTTCTTGGAATCTTGCAAGAAGAATCCTTCAGAACTCTTCTCTAGATTCTAATTTGGTTCCCAACCTTGAATGGAGAATTAACATCCCAGCATAACATAGTCATTCCCCATTCTATATCTCCTTCTCCTCCCACTTTTCCTTAAAAACTGAAACTCAAAGTTATGGCTCACTTAACGTACAATGGTGACATACACAGGCTGTAACCCAGTACAAATGAAGTATTATAGGGTAAAAGCAGCAGCATCAGAAAGATTTATGACCAAGAGTAAAAAAAAAAAACAGTTATACAGTGAAAGTGGCCAACGAACTCCATTCATATGTTCCTTGGTATCCATGCAATGTCAAGAGAATTTGAGGTTCTGAGAATAGTGGGTGGATGCCCTGTAGAGGATTATGAACATGGCTTAGAGTTAAAAGGGATGGACAAGTTATGTCCTGCACTGGTGGAACGAGTGCCCCTAGCAATGATATCACAGACCCACCAAAGTATCAAAGTATTCAAAAGCTGAAGAAATCCTCACTACTAAATGTGGGAGCTGTCACCTAAAGCTAAAGCAAAGTCACTAGCCTTGGGTTTCATCATATCTCACCTTTAACCAAAAACTGTATTTCCCTGCATCATCTTTCATCTTATTCACCAGACTTGGCCTTTTGACCATTTCCAAAGGTCAGTTTTATTCTTAAGGATAAATAAATGTTTGCCATCATCAAGGACTTCTTGAAAAAAAGTGTGCAAGACTTTGAAGGTAGTTCCAAAAGAAGAGTGCCCCAACTATTTGGAACATCATTAGAATAAACGTATCATCTGCTAAGGTAAAGAGCATTCATATGGCAGTATGAGTTCTGATATATTTTTACAAAAACAAGAGCCACGTTGGTTTAGATATTTTGAATAACTCAACAAAAGTCATATTGATTAAATCTTTTTTTTTTGTCTTAAAGCAAATACTGCATGGCAGAAATACAGATTTGCTGAGTTGGAAGGGACTTCAGAGTCCATCTAATCTTAGACATGTTTTTACAAATTTCTTCCATCTCCAAATATGTGAGCATTTAATTAAGGAAATTTCACTATGCAATTCAACCTAAATACAAGTAGTCCATTACCAACTTCCTTGAATGCTCTATGGGGCATCTATCCATTAATGGTCCCGGGTTCTCCTGACTTTGCATAGATGCCCACAGGACACACGAACAGAGTCCACTGTTCACCCATGCCTCTCACTTTGTGACTAAATTATCCTCACCACCACCCCCCTCAGTCACAAATCTCCCAGATGAGTGGGGTACACTCTATGCACCCTCTGTAAAGACTCCTCAGAATGAGAAGGGAGGGAAACTATCTGGAAGCCAGAGCCTGAGTCCTGGTTTTACACAACCTAGGACCCTTCCCCCCCTCCCCTTCTTGTCATTAGTATTAGGCCCCTTTCAGGATTTTTCAGTCCTCCACCCTTGTATACATTACCCTTAACCATTAGGCCCCCTTTTCAGGAGTTTTTGACCTCCACACTTGCTTGTGACCTTTGCCCCTCCCTTGCTTTGGCATTTACCAAATAAGGCCATGGATGATACCTAGGCTTCCTGTCCCACCTCCCTGTCAATAGGAGATAGTGGCGGGCTTCTTTGTTATCCACCATTGGGTTAGATTTTGCGCCAAGACTGAGAGAGAGCCCACCTCCCAGCCAATGGGAGAAGGGACAGCCAGGGGGAGGGGGCTTGACCGCCTTAGGGTATAAATTCTTGTTTAGTCTTTTGTAATGGGCCTTGTTTCCTTGTCCTCACCATGGAGAGGACTGCCCTCTTCCTGGGGGAGAAGAGAATAGAACTTCCTGTTCCTTCCTCAAGATGCCTCTGACTTTTAATTTTTCTTTGGGAGGGGATTTTTGGGGACCCGTGCCCCACACACAGATCACATAACTTGTGCAGTTTCTCTACCTAATTCTTCTTTTGTAATGGCTTTTAGCCTCTCCCAGCCCAAAATGCTTTTTTTAAAGACTACCCCCCTCCTCTTTCTCCTCAAAGTCCTAGCTGTCATAGAAACCCTTAGGGGTCAAAGTCAGGGGAGAAAAGGATAATCCTTTAGAGAATTTATAGCTTTAGAAGTGGAAGAATGAAAAGAGAAAAAAAAAAGCAGAAACAATTTGGGGGAATTGGACCCTTAGGTAATCTCCCATGCAGGGCATGAGGCTGGTGTGCCCATTGGTGGGTGAGGCCAAGGTTCAAATGACATTTTTATCTTTTCCCATACTGTATGAATCCTTCTACTTTCCTTGTGGGCTAGAAATTCCTGTTTGGATCTTAAAGGATCCTCTTTTAACAATGCAAATATTTCCTGAGTGTTGAGGGGCTTATAAACAATTAACATTTATTAAGGCCCTATGGGGCGCAAGTCATTAGCAGTTTAATGTGAATTAGTTCAATGGGTTACTTTCCTCCTAGTCCAGTGGAGATCAGTTGCCCTGAAGGAAAAGGAGATCAGATTGGGGCAAAAGGGAGAGTGATAATTTTCTACTAGGAGCCCTTTGTTAATGGGTAGGGCAGGGCAGTGGGGGGAGGGTGCCGCAGGAGCAGAATTAGAGTAGCATGGGGTCACTGACCGCCTGGGGCCTGGGAAGAACCCTAAGGAATTGGAGAAGAATGTAGAAAGCAGGTGGCAGGGGGCCAAAGAGAAATTTTGCCAATTTCAAAATTTTGCCTCAGGCTGGACCTGTGCCCTAGAAAGGAGAAGGAAACTCTATTTACTCTTCTTCAGCCTACTTCCTGAACCAAGTTGCCCTTTGATCCCCAAACTCAAGTTCATATTCTTCATTACTAATGTTCAGTTGCATTGTGGGTTAAATAGGCATTTATGAGCTGGCCTGGGAATCTAATATATAATACTTTTTTATGGGAAAAATACTTTCAACCAGCTGACTCGCAAATTTTTGAAATCCAAATCATTCAAAAGTTAGGGATTGCTTGTAGATTGCTTCTGTGCCCTTTAGGGTCCACTTGAAAAGTTATTGGTTTGAAACTATGCTTAATGACAACAGGCATGTCAATACCAAATGTTCTTACCTATTTATGCAATATGATAAAGATTCGTGAGGCAGCTAGGTGGCTGGAGTCAGGCCCTGGAGTCAGGGGGACCTGAGTTCAAATCCAGCCTCAGACACTTAACACTTACTAGTCGTGTGATCTTGGGCAAGTCACTTAACCCCAATTGTCCTGCCTTCCCTCCTCCAAAAAACCCCACAAAATAATATATATATTATACATATAAAGATTCATGGAAATTCATGGCTTAATTGTTTTTGGGGCACTTGAAACACTTTATAAGTGGCACTTAGGTTCTTGTCTTTCCCACCAACAAAACAGAACAAAGCCGGTTGCCACTTAATCAATACTATACTTGAGATATATAGTACCATACTAATTCAAACAGAAACAAAAAAAAAATCCCACGGGTACTTGTTATTTCTAAAACCTCCTAATGCTCTTGCCTAAAAATTTTGGCTTTGCTATGTAAGTTATGAGTGCTAAATGTAGCAGCTTAATAAAACTAGCTTGGTTTGAAGGACTTGAATTCTTATTCTGGGTATTGCTTTGATTAGTAAGAAACCATGCAAAAATTGGTTTACAAAATAACTTTTAGTATAGAGCTTTGCCTTTCTAAAACTATTTCCCTCTCCATTTAACGGTTCAATATGCTCTTGAGTCATCAAGACTTTGTAATTTTTTTTTTTAATTTATAAGGTATGCAGTGACCTTTTCAGACTTTGGTTTTGTTCCTAAAGCCAATTCAAATGTTTTCTTTCCCATCAGACCTTGTACTTAAAATTTGTTTGTTGCATAGGCAGATTGCTATATTTTGAGTTTCAATTTCATGTTTTCAGTGAAAACAATGCTAAATCAATCTGTAATCATGACCAGACTGACATAATAAATTCACATGTTGAATTAATATTTTTTAAATTGAGGCCTTATAGAATACGAGATGTTATGTTAGGTACAATAATAGCACTATAGGACTTAAAAGCATAGTGTGGTATGCTGGAAAGTGAAGTGTCTCAGGAAATAACCTGAATTCAAATTCCTGTTTTGACACTTACTTCTAGCAAGCCCTTCCCCCCTTCATACCGCTCTTTCACCCCCAGGCAGTGTGGTATGATGGAAAGATTGAAGATTCTGAAGTCACACAATCTGGTTTGCAATACTACTTCTGACACTACCTATGTGGCTCTGGGAAAGTCATTTAACCTCTCTCTGGGCCTCAGTTTCCTCATCTGTAAAATGATGTGTGTGTGTGTTTGTATGTATATGTAAGTATATGTGTATGTGTGTGTGGAGTAGATGGTTTTTGAGGTCGCTTTCAGCCCTAAATCTATGATTCTATGTTCTATAAAATGAACAGATTATGATAAGAGAATTTCTGACTTAACTTTCTTAGTGCCATTTACTTATGTTGAGCAGAACGCGATTTTCACTTAGAGGTGTGAGGGGCCTGCGGGGTGGGGTGTGGTAGTGGTAGAGGGACCCCTAAAGGTAGGTTTTCAGGCATGACCCAATATAAAATGTCCTAAAATTCTAGTTAGCTTATTAAAGCTATCTTGATCAATATTGTTTAGACAACACAGAGTTTTGTTTTTCTGTGTTGTTAGGCTGTCCTTGTGATTGAAGGAAGAGTATATTAAGACCTTCTCTGAAAGCTGAAGAGAAAAAAAAAGAGGAAAAAACAAACAACCCACAAAACCCCAGATATAATCTAACAACTTGAGGAAAAATGAAACCAAGATCACAACAGAAATCAAGTAGTGAAAAACATGCATCTGGACCTGTGTCTTAAACATTATACAGACCCCAAATCACAAAGTTAAACAGCAATTATTTGACTTGAAAGAAAATACAGCAAGTAAAGAATTACTACATAGTGTTTTAGACATACTAGTGATTGTGTCTAGCATTAATAGAGAGTTTTAAGGTTTACAGGAGCAGCCAGGCAGCTCAGAGGATAGAGCACTGGGCTTAGAGTCAGGAAGACTCATCTTCTTGAGTTGAAATCCAGCTTCTGACACGTACTAGCTGTGTGACCCTGGGCAAGTCACTTAGCTCTGTTTGCCTCAATTTCCTCATCTGTAAAAGGATCTGGAGAAAGAAATGACAAATCATTCCAGTATCTTTGCGAGGAAAATCCCAAATGGGGCCACAAAGAGTCAGATACAACTGAAAAACAAATTAAGGTCTATAAAGTACTTTACAAATGAGTCATCTCATTTGATCATCACAATATCCCTTTGGGATAGGTGCTATTATTATCCTGACATTTATAAAGAAACAGGCTGATTGAGGAAAGGGACTTGCTTTGTATTACCCAGCTAGTAAGTGTGTAAGGTAGGATTCGATTTCAGGGTCTCCTGACTCTGGAATCAGCACTCACCCACTTGGGCCTGGCTAACTCTAGAGTAAATAGTGAATGAGAAGCCTCTGCTCCAGCTTAGACACTGCTTGTCTCAGGACCCATACACTGAGATGGCAATTGAGTAACTTGTGGTATCACATGCCTTTTCAAAAGGGAGTCATCTTGGATAAAAATAAAAACCAGGAAATAGCCTGGCTAAGGACTCTATGTGAAGCTTAGAGTTTAGAGCTCTGTCTTTTTCTTTTCCTCTCTCGTAAAATGTGCTTATTTCAGAGCATCTACAGGAATAAAAAGCATTATGAAGCTATTTCAGAAAGTTTACTCCTGTTGGGGCATGTCAAGACACTGTTTTGAGGAACTGTTGTCAAGGGTCCTCCCATACAGCCCTTGAACATTTATACCTGAAGGTACTTTGGCTGCTGCTGGATGGAGGGGTACCCTCAGAGGGCCCTGGGAAATCCATAACCGAACAGCAATCTCTTCTACCACATTCTCCACAAATGACTATTCAGCTTCTACTTGATGAGGAACCCACTTAAGGCCACAAGAACAGTGGGTGCTTAACAATGTTCCTGGTAGAGCATTGGGTTTAGAGTAAGGAGAGGCTTTGAATTCAAATCCTGCTCTCAGATTCTTAATAGCTCTGTGACCCTCAGAAAGTCACTTAACCTATCTCAGACTGACCTACCTTATGGGGTGATTGTAAGAATTAAGTGAGCTTTTATATATGTGTGCATGTGTGTGTACATGTAGGTATATGTGTATCTACATATACATGCACACATATACATATACCTACACGTGTATACACACATACACATATACGTGTATACACACATCAGCTAGTTGGAACAATGAATATAACACTGGGTTTGGAATTAGAAAAATAACATCTTCATGATTTCAAACCCAGCCTCTGACATTTACTAGCTGTGTGACCTTGGGCAAATCACTTAACCTTGATTGCCTCCAAAAAAAATAGACCAAAAACAAATGTGTGCGTGTACATTAGCAATGCAGTTGGACACACATATGCATATATTGATGTACATACATATAAATATACTGTTCTGCAAACCTATTGGCTATTATTGTCACTGGTATCAGGAAGTTTTTCCTTGCACTTTGAGCTGAAATCTGCATTTCTCTGCCCCTTTAAGAACACATTAAGAACAAGTTAGGAACATATTGCTCATAGTTCTTCCATCATCTGGGGTCAAGCAGAATAATTACTAGGTGATGCAGTGGACAAAGCGGTGCACCTGGAGTCAGCAAGACCTGAGTTCAAATCCAGCCTCAGACATTTAGTAATTGTGTGACTCTGGACAAGTCCTTATCCCTGTTTGCCTCAGTTTCCTCATCTCTAAAATGAGTGGGAGAAGGAAATGATAACAAAACAATAACAGAATAATCGTCACAGCCCATTGAAAACACCAAAGAGCTATCAAATCCCCTTGAAATCTCTTTTTTCAAGCTAAACATTCTCAGTTCCTTCAACCGACCCTTGTATATACCATGGTATCCAGTCCTCTCCCCACTTTGGGCAACTGTCTTCCACATGGTTTCTAGCCCATCGATATCCCTCCCAAAGGGTGGTGGCCAGAGCCCAACACCATACTCTAGAGGTGGTCTGATCAGAACAAAGGACGACCCAGTTATCACCTTCCTTCCCTTCACTCTGTATACCTTGACACATACCTGTCAGTTCACTGACAACATGCACTATTATCTAACCATGCCTTCCCTAGCCTTTACTTGTGTAATTGCCGCTCCACATCTAAACTTACACATACCCCTATAATATTTCATCTTATTATATCTGATCCAACATTCTAGTCATTAGAGATTTGGGGGACACTTATCTCACTTCCTTTTTCTTCTTCTAGTTTAATTGTAAGGTCCCGTGGAGCAGGACCTCCACTGTGTAGCTATCGTCATGTACTTGGAGCCTACCATACTATCTCATCCATAGTAAACGCTTAAGAAATGTTTGTTGAATAAATGTTCTATGGTTAACGATTTGAAACCAAGGTTGGCATTGTTTTACTTGTGGTATTTTTCGGTTTTGTTTTGTCTTTGCATTCGGTTCCTGGATCTTCGGGTAGAATAATTCTAACAATTACAAAACTCCCTCCCACAAGTGAATAAAGGTTGAAGGACATGGGACTGTGAGTATGAAAAAATGAGTCACTCAGGAAGGTCCCAAGTACAGTTATCTCAAAACACCAGCTCAGAAGATTAGTTGCCATGGCCTAGCTCCATTGGCAATCAAAGACTCAGACCCACTATTCTTGCCTAGCTCTCATGCCAACTGAAACCACGGTGTCAAGGTTCTATTTATTACCAGTCTAGCAGAGAGAATGAAGAGGAAGTAAGTAAATTATGTAATAAAAAAAATTCTCATAAAATGAGCATAACTTCTTGGTTTCCACAAGCTCAACTATATTCTCTCTTCTTTTGAACTATAGATTTTTCTACATTTGGTGACAATTCTTCAAATCCATCAGCTAAAAGAGGAAAATGAAGTGTTGGAGAGTCTGCAGGGAAGTGAGCACAATTATCAGTGGAGTTGTGAATGGGTCTAGCCATTCTGGACTATATCCAAAACATTAATAAACTATGTATGTTTTTGAGCAATGTATACTACTTGGCTTTTATATCCCAAAGAGATTGAAGAAAGAAGAAAAGCACCAGTTTATACAACAGTATTTATAGTAGTAGAAATTCATAATTTTCATAATTTCAAAATTGGAAACTGAGGGGATGTTCTCTTATTGGGGATTAGCTAAATACTATGCCATAAAAAATGACAAAATAGCTTCAGAGGAAATTAGGCCAAATTCTATGAACTGACAGTGAAATGAGCAAAACTAGAACAATTTGTATAATAACATTATAGAGAAAAACTTTGAAAGATTTTAGAATTTGGATTAATACGATGATAAATCAATAGTACTGAGGTTGAAATATGACACATATATAACATACATAACACTGCTAGAGTGGTGACGGGCTTAAAATGCAGAATGAGATGTACAATTTGGGACATGGCTGATGTGGGAATTTATTTGGTTGGACTATGCATATTATGAGGGCTTTATTTTTCATTTTTTCATTGCTAAATTGGGAGGGAACAGATAATTAATGCTTATAAAAATTACTCAATTAAAAAATACATATCCTATAGGACACAGACCTCTTATGGCACAGATATAGAAGTCTCTCAACATCCTGATTTTATCTAAACCGCATTGTTTTTGGAAGAGGAACTTAGATAACTTATGAGGAAAGGGAAGTGACTCTTACTTAAACCTTCTAACTTTTCCACCCCAGCATTCCCCTTGGGGGCATGTTATTCTTTTCAGTAGTATAACAGTTTCAATGAGTTCCACCTACTCACCCCCGCCCCACCCCTAGTTTCTCTCATTTCACTCTTTCAGTTTAACCAATCAAGAACTCCCTTCCCTTCCTCTATGGCCATTTGATTTGGGTCTTCTGCAAAAAAAAGCAGAGTTTAGGTAAGAAATCCTACTTTGAAATGCCAACTTTAAGGCTGCATCCAACAGGGTAAGTCCCCTGGGCAAAGACTATACTTTTTTTTTAATGCCTTGTGCAGCATTAAGTATGCTATTCACGCGACTTAAATAATATAAGCAGTTCTGAGTGTCGAGGTTAAAGAAGGACATTGACAAGCTGACGTGACAAGGGAAGGTCAACCAATATGGTGAAGGGGCTTGGGTCCGTGTCCTATAAGGGTTGTATGAGAAAACTGGGGATGTTTAACCTGAAAAAGAGAAGATGCAAAGGGGATGTGATAAGTATCTTCAAGTATTTGAAGCCATGCAGAAGTGGGGTTGGACATATTCTATTTGGTCCCAAAGAGTAGAACCAGAGGCATTGGGTGGAAGCTGCAAAAAGACAATTATAGATTTAATGTCAGGAAAAACCTAACAATTAGAGCTGCTAAAAGTGTAAAGGGCTAACTTGGGAGGGCCTGGTGGTTTCTCTCTCACTGGGGGTCTTTAAGCAGAATCTGGATGACCACTTGTTGAGTATGTCATAGCAAGGATTCCTTTAGTGTAAGGGCTGAACTGGATTGCTGCTGCTGAGGCACCTCAAATTCTGTGATTCTATGATTTCTTTCTTGTGCTATTGACTGGTTTTTCTAGGTTTATTTTCCCCAACTTTTAGGAAGCAAATAGCTGAGCACCTTGACAGCCAACACAACAACCATATATCATGATAAGCAATTATTGATCAGGGAGACACATTTTTTATGACATTTTGGGAGTAACTGAATTATATGCAGTGATGTGTTTGAATTTTAATTGTTTACCAGTTCACTGGGAGTAAAATATGGAGTAATAAAACAGATGATACCATATTCCTTGGCATCGTAGCTCTCCTTGAGTGTGACCTTGTTTGAGAATTGCCTTAATCACCCAGGATGAAAGACAGAAAGTTGAGGGGATTTTATGATGATGCCCATAATGAAATGTTTCATAGTCACTGGAGATAATACACCAAGAATAAATAGTATGTAAACACATTTAATTACTTAAGAACTCAATCTTCTTCTAAGGCACCAAGTGCATCGTGAAGTTAATCACTTTTTGGTCCATTTGTGGAAAATGGCAAAGGAAATAACTATATTTAAAATATTTTTATGTCACCTAAAAGTTGTCATCTAAAATTCATCTGTAATAAACCAATTAAAAATGAAGTAAAGAGGATGAAGAGATAAACCGGCAATTATTCTATAGTACAGGTCATTAGAACAATGGTTCCTATTCTCATTTTCAAAACTCATGATGAACTGATTACTATTATTTATGTAGCATGGATAGCATACTTAATGCTGTACAAGGCATTAAAAAAAAAGTGTAGTCTTTGCCCAAGGGACTTTCAATCTAAGTTAAATAAACATTTCAAGCATAAAAATATACCATCCAAAAAAGATACCAGGTATTTTGGGGTTTTGTGCAGTTCTATCTTTACATATTGATATCCTTTCTTTCCCTCCTCTTGATATAGGGGAAGTAGTACTGACTTTGGATCCAGAGGAAGAGGGTTCAAACCCTGCCTTGGGCAAGTCACTACTTTTCTGGGTAGCCTCAGTTCTCTCATCTATAAAATTAGAGGGTTGGACTAGGTGGCCTATAAAGTCCAGCTCAGATCTATGATCTTATAAACCTTCCTTTCTCCCCACATTACTCATTGGATTTAGAAGGTAGTTGAACTGCCCTTCATGTTGGACCTGAGCCTGCCTGCTCTTCCCTAGAAATTACCTTATATATATTTTTATATAATGTTCTGTGACCATGTTGTTTCCCCCAGTAGAATGTCAGCGCCTTGAGTTCAGCCATGATTTTGTCTTTGTCTATGAATCCTTCAAACACATAATGCAGGCTCCCACTTCCATGCCTTTGGTCACTCCATTCCCTCTCCTTACAGTACAGAGGGAGTACAGTGTGGTGTGATGAAAAGGCACCAGAGGACAAATTCTACCTACCTTGTACATCACTTAATATCTCTGGGTCTCAGTTTCCTCATCTGTAAAATTTGGGGCTTCCTCCTAAATCTAAGGTTCCCTTAGAAAATGTAATATTGGGGCATCTATGTGACACAGTGAATAGAACACTGGCCCTGGAGTCAGGAGGACCTGAGTTCAAATCTGACCTCAGAAACTTGACACACTTACTAGCTGTGTGACCTTGGGCAAGTCACTTAACCCCAATTGCCCTGCCTTCCCCCCTCCAAAAAAAAAAGTCATATTTTGATCATCACCATTTGATCTGTAGTGTGGGCTATTACCTGGTACAGAGTAGATGCTTAATAAATGTTGAATTGAAGGGCAAATTCATTACAAAAATCACAGGAGCCTTACACTAATATCTCTCTCTCCTTCTAAGCATGATCTAAATCCATTCTCTCAGACAGCAAAGGCGAAAAATAAAGATCTGCCCCTTAATAATACCAAGGAATTCTTTTTTTTTCAGAGGGGGTAAGGCAGGACAATTGGGGTTAAGTGACTTGCCCAAGGTCACACAGCTAGTAAGTGTGTCAAGTGTCTGAGGCCACATTTGAACTTGGGTCCTTCTGACTCCAGGACTGGTGCTCTGTTCACTGCGCCACTTAGTTGCCCCTATATCAAGGAATTCCATTAATAAGCATATAAGTATGGGAAGCCATCAATCAGTTTGTGGTTGCCTGATATTAGCTAACAGGTAAGTATGCTCTGAGGATAAAAATGGATTCCAAGAGTATGAACTATTTGGTTGTACAATTTATGACATGTCCTCTTGCTTAGGTGTGCCAAATTCCCTGTGAAAGAACGTATATTCCTGGGATAGCATCCCTGGATACACCTAAGGGTACCACTGATTCTCTTCTGAAGTCTTTTGAAGTCTTCAGAATATTTTCTTGCCTTGGCTTTATTCCATGAACATTCTATTCACATGTCTGTGCAATCAAACCTCCCTCACGGCAATTGATGAGAAGAAATCCTCATCTTTTCTGGAAGTTGTGTCTAGCTTGTAGATCTAATTTAAATTGCTCATTAGGGAAGGACAATCTAACCACGTTGCATACTGGAGGACTAATGGAGTCCATGCTAAGGTCCCAGGCCACCATGCTGTGCTGTGTATTATTTTCCTTTTGCAATAGATAGAATGATGGGCTTTGGGATGGGGAAGACTTAATTCTGCTGTCAATGCTTAGCTGTGTGACCACAGGCAAGTCACTCAACCTCTCTGACTTAGTTTCTTCATTTATAAAATGGAAATAATAATAAAACCTACCTAGGTTTTATTATTTGGCTCAAGGGAGATAAAGTATATCATTCTTTTCACAAACCTTGAAGATGTCAGTTATTTTTATCTCATTCTCAGCTTATTTAGTGGCCTTCAGATAGGAATAAGTCCTGGGACTTTTATAGATAAAGTTCTGTAGACTATCGTGTGTGTGTGTGTGTGTGTGTGTGTGTGTGTGTGTGTGAAATACAGCTTTTGAAAACTGAAAAAATAGAGTATTATTGTTATTAAAGAAAAACTATTGTTCTAATTTCTTAAAGAGTTCACTTAGAAACAGTCCTAGGAAAAATTACTGTGGCTAACATATATATAACACTTTAAAGTTTGCTGAAAGCTTTTATACTTACAAGTTCATTTGATGCTCACAACAACTCCAATAAAAAAAAGATACAAGTATATTCCTGATGTTACAGAGGAAGAAACTGAGACTGAGGGAAGGGATGTTTCTTTTCCAGGACCAAATGGCTAGTAAATGCCTAAGGCAAAGGTTTGAATTTAAATCTTCCAGAGTCCAGATAAGGCATTCCATTATGCATGGGGCATCTAGGTGGTGTAGGGGGTAGGTAGAGCATTGGGCCTGGAGTCAGGAAGACCTGAGTTCAAATCTGGTCTCAGACACTTACTGTCCATGTGACCCTGAATAAGTCACTTAACACAGTTTGTGTCAAATGAGCCGGGGAAGAAAATGGCAAAACATTCCAATATCTTTGACGAGAAAACCCCAAATGCTGAAAAACAACTGAACAACAACCACAATAAAGTTATGCCACCCAGCTCCCTCCACTTCCTCTCCTCTGACTCTTCTAAATTAAATCAGTCTTTTGACCCCATCATTCAACTTCTTCTCTCCACGGTTGCCAAGGATCTTTTAAATGTCCCAATCTAATGACCCTTTCTCCTTCCTCCTCCTTCCTAGTGACCCTGCGGATCACTTCCTCCTGGATGCTTTCTCCTCTCCAGGGTTTTGTGACACTGCTCTCCCCTGGTCCTCCTTCTCCCTGGCCACTACTTCTCTCCTTCTTTTTTGGTCCTTTACCCAGGTCATGCTCACTAGCCAAAAGGTTGTTCCAAAGGCTTTATCTTGAACCACCTCTTTTCTCCCTCAATACTCTTTCAACTGGTGATCTCATCAGCTCCCATTGGTTGGTGTTGGTCATTGTCCTTTATTCTTGAAGAGGACCAACATGACATCATTATGTTGGAGTCAAGGTATAGTGTGTCCAATTGGTTCATCAGCCCAATACAAATTTGGAATACTCTACCGACAGGTCAGGCACAAATAATCCATATTAACGTTTGGAGTGGAGACATCTCTAAATTTGCACATCTCATGGTTTTCTTTCGGGTTTTTTTGAGCTACTGCAACTTTTCTTGGCTCATAGAGCACAGCGCCCTTCTTTGATGTAAACACACCATGCTGAGCAGTCCTTTGCCAGTGTCTCCCATGTCATGCAATCAATTCTAAAGTTCTTCACACAGACCTTGGAAATGTCTTTGTATCCTTATTCTGTCCTTCATGTGAGCACTTGCCTTGTATGAGTTCTCTGTCAAATAATCTTTTAGACAAACGTACATTTGGCATTTGAACAATTGCTCCCATAAATTCAATGATTTCTCTATGCTGATGATTCTTGATTTGTAGATCTAGTCCTAGTCTCTTTCATGAATTATAGTCACTATCACCAAGTGCTGCTTGGACAACTTGAAATGGATGCCCCACAGGTGTCTCATATTCAACA